>JASDQU010735416.1:151786-190337 GCA_032191745.1 Picea mariana
AGTCATCTGGTATCCTTCATACTTTACGTCAGTGGGTTCTTGCTGTAGGTACAGGGTCACAGTTTGGACAAAGGGATCTATTTCTTGTGCATTTCTGACTCTGTCCTTGACATCTGTCTCGCAGGTACTCACCGCTGCCAGGTGAATCATTCTCATGCTCCTGCTAATGGCATCGACCACCCTATTTTATTGCCCTTTGATGTGTTTGATTTCAAAGTCAAGCTCACTAAGGAGGGCCATCCATCTAGCTTGTCTAGCATTGAGCTTTGGTTGATCAAACAAACACCGCAATCCACAGTGATCCGTCATAAGTACAAATTTTCTTCCCAGGAGGTAATGCCTCCACATTTTCAAGGCATGCACTATGGCAGCTAGTTCTAGATCATGAGTCACATAATTGACCTTGTGTTCATTCAGTTTTCGGGATTCATAGCAGATCACCTTTCCTTCCTGCATAAGGACTCCTTCGAGCCCTTCCTTACAGGCATCCGTGCACACAAGGAAGTCATCTTCTGGGTCGGCGATTTTCAACACAGGTGCATGGGTTAGTAGGTGTTTCAAGATTTGAAATCTTTCTTCACATTGTTGTGTCCATAGGAATTTCGTTCCCTTCTTTTGGAGGGCAGTGATTGGACAACCAATCTTGGAGAAATCTTTTATAAATCTCCTATAGTATCCCGCCAATCCCATAAAGGATCTGATGTTCGAGACATCCTTTGGGGTAGGCCATTCCATGATAGACCTGATCTTGTCAGGATCTACTGCTACCCCTTCCTCGGATAGAACATGTCCCAAGTAATGTATTTTCTTCTGAAAGAAGTCACATTTACTGAATTTGGCATAGAGTTGATGCTCTCTTAGAACTTGCAGCACAAGTCTAAGATGTTCTTCATGTTCTTCTCTATTCTTAGAGTAGATTAAAATGTCATCAATAAAAACTAGTATAAATTTATCTAGAAATTTACTGAGTACATTGTTCATTAAGCACATGAAAGTGGCAGGGGCATTGGTTAACCCAAATGGCACTACCACAAACTCATAGTGACCATACCGTGTCCGGAAAGCGGTTTTATGGATGTCTTCACCCTTAATTCAGACTTGATGGTATCCCGACCTCAAGTCATCTTTGAGAAAACATACGCACCTCCCAACTGATCGAATAGATCGTCGATCCTGGGCAACGGGTATTTGTTCTTTATGGTTACTTTATTAAGTTGTCTATAGTCTATACATAGTCTAAGGGTGCCATCCTTCTTTTTCACAAACAGGACTGGTGCTTCCCATGGGGACATGTTGGGTCGAATATAACCCTTATCCATCATTTCTTTCAATTGTAACTTGAGATATACTAACTCAGGTGTGCTCATTCGGTAAGGTGTCCTGGACACCGGTGTTAGCACTCTGTAATTTGCCTAAGGTTGCGGAAGGCAATCAGAGAGGTAACCTCGAACCACTTTGAGTCTTGGATCTAGCCCTCCAAGACTCAGAGAGGGATCTCTCATTTAGATTTAACTTGGTTTGTAAGGGATGGATTTTAGGCTAGCTATGAAAGTAATGAAGATATGGAGTTTTTTATTTTTAAATGGTTAGTTTGGGACAACAAGGAGGGCCATTGGGCAAATGGGGTCTGCGATTTAAACAATGTGATTCACTCTTAGATATGGACAAAGTTATTTCATAGGGCAAGGTAGCGGCAATATTGGATCGAATTGAGTTTTAATGGTATTGATTTGAGGAAGAAATAAGGGAGGAAAAATCCAAGCAAAGGAGTAGCTAAGAATTCCTTAACTGAGCTCTTTAGATGAATAACATAAAGATTATCAAAAGGACAAATGCAGAGTATCTGCTGATAAATTTTGCTCTGTTTACTTACATCTGACAATAAGAACTGAAAAAACAATTGGAAAGATGACAGGAAAACACTTTAACAGAGGAAAAACACCACCAATACATCCACACAAGAATCCTGTGAAAGAAAGCATAACATCACTGATTGATTATTTAATAATTACAAAGAAAAGAAGGTTTTCTGGCCATACACAGCCCATAGTCCAGCAATGAAAATTACACCCTCTTGAGGTCCAGCCAAAAAGAAAGGCATTTTACTGCTGAAAACCCACGCACACAGGTCGAAAACCACCTCACACAGGTTTGACCCTATCCTCTCAGCCCAGTCGAACCCTCGTTTTGTCTTTTTCATATGCATAAATACAAAAAAAAATGTTATCTGTCCTCTAAGACTCAAGCTCTACCTCTGTTTTCTAAAAATAGAAAGAAGTTACAAGAATAGACAGCTGTCGACTATCGCTAAAACAAACAGGACAGCAAATCAAAGGAAGGTTCCATTGTTAACTGCTGCTTGAAACATCTGGCACGCTGTAGGTTGGTTAGAATTTTGCTTCTTGCTATCACGAATTCGATGCTCCAACTACTGCCTGGAAGATAGGAAACCTCTACCAGCTCCCTGTAACTGAAATCCTTGTCTGCCATTTGGTTTGATCTATGCCTGAAAACTGGGATACATCCAATCAAATTCATTTTTTCCATGTATTTGTGTGTGTCCCATTTGCACATTAACAGCATTGCCTATGCCCATGTGGTTGTAGAGCTCCGCAATTTCCAACCCCCAATCAAGATCATGCATATTTGTACAGCCATTTAAACTCACGTGAGTCAAGTGAGGACACCGGGCAAAAAACTTTTATATCGCCAATTGGCTGAGACTGCCATATGATAAATCCAACTCGCAAAGATCTGGAAGTGCCTCTCCTCTGTTAAGAGCATCCAATGATGTATCCATGAGGTACTTGCAGGCTTGTAATTTCAAAACCTTCAATCGTCTACAACTCTCAAAGACAGGTTGCAAATTTGTCAAAAATGTGTATGATAAATCGAGCAGTGTCAAATTGGAAAGTAACCTCAAGGCAAAAGGCCATTGGATCTAATGGATGGGCAAGACATCAAAATCAATCACTGAATCATGGGAAAGAAAACTGTCGTGGCAAGCAAGCAATCATCCTCGAGTTTGCTGCAAAAAGATGCATCAAGGGACAGCAGCCGAGGGCAGTTTATTGTGGCTTGATAGAGGATGCCACATCCTTTCAGCTCCAAAACTGTCATCTGAAGAGCTTCAATATCAAGTTTACTTAAGTGGGGACAGATTCCAAGATCAAGTGATTGAAGCCTAACAGGGCAAAATGATGCTCCCTCAAGATGATCACGACCATCCAAATAAACGTGTTGTAGATTTGGGCATGCTAACTGAAGATTAGTCATTGCTCGACAACCAACAAGAGAGAGTGTGTGCAAAGATGTACTGATGAGTTGCACCATTGTTAGAGACTTGCAACTATCAAAAATTAGAGTGTTGAGCATTGGGCAGCCTCCCCCTTCGCTGAAGACTTTGCAAATAGAATTGGTCAATGGCTCACACTCTATAATATCAACTTCACGAAGTCAAAGACACTACAAAACCATTGTTGTCAAGCTTGGCTTCTTCTGAAGTACCAATTTCTGCAGTGCTCTTGAAGTAATATCAATACGGTTAAGTACAGCATAGTTTGAGACATTAATTGAAACCAGAACTGGGCAATACAAGTTTAACTCCACAATATTTTTTCAATTGATAAGACTTATATTTTGGAGGCGGGGCAGCTCTAAAGTTACTGATGTCAGTAGCCAGCAAAAATCAAGCTGTAGTGCCTCGAGCATAAAACAGTGTGACTAGGAAGCCATTGATGAAGCATTGATCCCCTCACAGCTATGGAGTTTCATATCAGTCAACATAGGCATTCGAATAGCCTCCAGAGAGATATTTGGGCATAAAGATGCATCAAGAAGACGAAGATTTGACAATATAGAATGACTTTCCCAGCATGAATAAACACAGGAAATAACATTGTTCTTCCCCTGATCGCTGCCATCAATGCCATCTGCGGATGTGAGCTTGGGCTTTAGATTGTCCTGGGATTTGGCGCATTGTGTCTGGGCAATTGACCTGCATGTTTGTTGATGTACCCATGTCTTGTGTGTTGTGTTGTTGTGTGACAGGTTGCGTGGAGCTGGAGTCTCGGGCTTGGCCCCTTGCGCTTGAGTGTTGGCTTGGATATTGTCTGCTTTGGTGGTTGACTTGTGTTGTTGTTGATGCAAATGCGTGGCTCCCTGCAATCGACACCTTGAAACTGGTTTCAAACACTTGGTAGAGGGTTTTAAACTCTACGTTTTATATATTTTTTGATTCTCTGTGGCAATATCCCACATTCACGTGGTAATTTGAAGTTTAGGTGATTATAAGAGCCAATCGTTATATAGTCTTTCAATGAAGTGAGACCGAGGCTTGGGCTTTGGGGTTTGGCATTGGTGTTGGCCGCTGACTTGTGTGCTAGCTGTTGGTGCATGAAATAGCACTTATCCTTGGTGTCGAGCATTCGGAGGTTGGCCCTAGGCCACTATAACATTTTGCTGAAAAATATTTGGCAAAATATTTAAATTTTAATAAACAAGCCAAACTCTACATAAAGGCCGAGGGGCCAAATTTGCTAAAAAGGACCAAATTTTGGCAAACAAACCAAGTTTGCATTTGCCCACCAGAATTAAACTTTTACCATTTCAAACCAATCCACCATTTTTTGCTAAAATGCACCGGAACTCGCTTTGAAGCTCGCACGCAGGTACTCATTTTCTGCTTGGTGAGTGTCGAGCACTTTCAGCCTCCTTCGCCATGCATCATGAGCAAACACATAAAGAATGAAATAGATAAGTGTTATTCAGAACACTGATTCCCTATTATATAGGGTTCTAACAACCGGCACCACTGGTGCAAGTTCTATCGAGAAGTCAATATCTCTTCTTGGAGGTAGACCCGGTACCTCTTCCGGAAACACATCTCTGTATTCTCTCAGGATAGAGTGATCATCAGGGCTGGGTTTGGTGCCTTCGATTGTTTTTAGCACCTGTATTGCATATAGGGGACATCCCTTTCGGAAATACTTTCTCATTTGCAGGGCTGATATTTGCCTCACCGAGACCGGTTTTCGGACCCCTTGAAGGGTTATCCTTTTTCCTTCTTTGCTCACACACTCTAAGGTTTTATGGTAATAGTCCAATATGGATTTATGGGCAGCCAGCCAGTCCATACCAATCAACAGGTCGTATGACCCCAAGGGTAATATATTAAGGGTTGCTTGGGTGGGGAATTCACCCAACATTAATTGGCAGGCTGGTATGACCTCTACTACCTTTCTTCTGGTGCCAGTGGCTAACTGTACCAACCATGTTTTAGTTTACTTCTGTGGCTGTAGTTTACACTTATCAACAGCTCTAGGGGCTATATAACTTAAATTTGAACCAGCGTCAATCAAAAGAGACACCAGATGGTTGGAAATCATACCTTCTATTTCCACCACTGAAGCCTGGTGGTCAGCTCAGTTATTATCCAAGGCTGCATAGATCTGCGGCACACTCCTTGAAACATCATTGACTGTGGTAGCTTCCTGTATGTTATAAATTTTCTGACTGTTCTGTTGTCGGTGTGGACAGTCTCTCAGGAGATGCTCTTCTCCGCAACCCCAGCATTTCAGAGGTTCTTTCTTTGGGTTATTAGTCTTTACTGGTATAGGTTCTGAAGTATTATTTCCATCCACCAAGGGAAAGTTCTGCTGGAGTACACTTCAGGTTGGAAAGTTCATTATGTGGTTCTTCTTGTAGTTTTTAAATCCTGAGGATTTGATCCCCTTTTTCTGAAATCTCGAACCACTCTTCTGTTTCCAGTCTCGATGAGACTCTGCCCGATGTCCATATTGTTCATGACAATATGTTTCCTTTCTTATAGTGTCTTCTAAGGTCTTTGGCTCGTCAAATTCAATTTGGTTCCGGTATTCCTTGGGTAGCCCACTGATGAAGCGTTGTGCCTTTGCCTTCTCAGCTTTGATGTAGGGTACATATCTCAGTAAGTCGAGGAATTTGTTGACATACTCCTCCATGGTAAGTTGTCCCAGTTTGAGTTCATAAAACTCTTTAGCCTTCTCGTCGAAATACCTCTCCGAAAAATACTTCTTCCGGAAGTACTTCTCAAACTGTTTCCAAGACAGGTCCTCCTCGCGGACCCCTTTCATATTCTTAAGGTCTTCCCACCAGATGGAAGATTTTCTGTTTAGATTGAAAGTGGCCACTCGGGCCTTCAAATTCTCTGAAAAGTCATGGACTCTGAAATATTTCTTCAGTCCGAGTAGCCAGGCCTCGGCTTCCTCTCCCTTCTTTATCTCACCATCGAAGGAGGGACGTTTTGCCTTCCTGAATTCTTCAAATTTATGACTCTTGGAAGTCTTTTGCTTCTTCTGTTTTCTGCGAGAATAGGAACTGGTCCTGCTGCTGGAAGAGCCTTCTGAATCACTAGCTTCCTTCTCAGTGGAATCGCCTGGCACTGGTCCTTTACCTCTAGGGTGGACCTTCCTTGACATGCTTCTCTCAGTATGGCCACTGATACGACCATGATTTTGCATCTCAGGTTTTTGTTGCATTTGTTGTTGTAGGTCGGATAAGCTCTGCAGTAAAACTACATTAATTTCAGTTTGCTTTTCTTGTTCTTTCACCATCCTTTCATTGTCGGCCTTGCAGCTTTGCAACTCAACCATGAGACTCCTCACAGTCTCATCTAGGTCTGGAGGGGTTCCTATTGCTCTTCTCTCGTCAGACTCTTCATCTTTGTTGTGGGAGCCTTCTCCCACCTCTTGGTGAGTCACCATACTCTGCGTCTGTATGTTCCCACGGTTGATCATTCGCTTGAGTGAAAAGACAAACGCTGGATATTAGTCAAGAGTTATATACATTTTATAATTTCCGCATAATTTATAACTCTCTCACATGCATACATAGTTGGGTTCTCGGTTTTTCAAGTTTTAATCCTGGACAAGAGATTTAAGTCAGGGGATTACTCCTCATCAGATTGTTTCGAACGAGTTTTATGCGTGACTCGTGCATGAGCCCAATCAGGCCGAGTGTTGTAACCATGCTCTGATACCACTTTGTAACATACCTGCTACCTAATATTTAAATTTTTCCGGTCCTCTGTCGGACTCGAACCCCTAAATAACCATGGAGACCCAGCTTAAGCTGGCTCTTTCTCTCTCCTACATGGCCTTCTGCACCTTGACCGTAGTCTTCCCTGATCTTCTACTCTGCAATTCCCGATCACCGATGAACTCCTTTTTGGCCTTAGCCCCTCCCTGGCTAGGCTCCTAGTCCACACAATCGTGCACTCAAGACTGCAGCCTTATAGCTTTCCTTTCGTCGGGGTTTCAAGCTTTCTAATATCAAAGTGCATATGCACCTTGGATCCGCGATCCTCCGATTCCCGACACGCTCCAACGTTCGCTAGTCCCCTGGGCTAGTATTTTGGGGTCCATACGACTTGCCTCTATATGACCGCCACCTTACCTCTCGTCGGAGTTTCGGGGTTTTTAATGCCAAAGTGCATATGTCCACGGGATTCCTGATTCCTCGAATCTCGACTCTCCGGTTTGCTGACAGCTGGCCCCTCACAGTGGCACTATCCTCCTTCTCTAATGGACTGACAGCTGGCCCCCACTCATCGGGGTTTCGGACTTCGCGATTTCGAAATGCAGAGATTTCGTGTCTACGGAACCCCCGATATGCCGATCCCCGACTTTCTTCGGATCTTCGACACACGTCCTAAATGGATGGACGGTCCAGGTTAAGCCCTGGTCCATGCGACCACCTCTCGTATGGCCGCAGCCATATACTTCTATCAGGATTCCTCCTATCGGGGTTTTGACACTCGTGATGTACCAACAACTCAGTTCACCGATCCCCGATTCCCGACATGTTCCTCTACCACCCTAGCCTCCCAGGCTAGGTCTTTAGTCCACGTGACCAATGTCTCTGTGACCACAACCTTCCCTCTCGTCCGGATTTCAGACTTCGGTGTTTCACAATGTATGGACTTCTCGTCCCCGTGATTCCCGATCCTCCGAATCCCGGCTGACTGACAGTTGGCTCCCACTTATCGGAGTTTCGCAGTTCATGATCCCAAAATGCCTAAACACTTTGTCACCAGGATCCTCAATATCCCGATGACCCAAACACCGATCAACARCTTCCTGTCGGGCCTTTCCCTGATGGCACAGATTGCTCCACGCATCCTCCTCAAGATGGACGGTTCTGATCTCTCCGGGATTTCGAGACTTGTAATGTCCCGATTCCTTTGACCTSAGGAACTCCGATTTCCCGAATACCGATATCCCGATGAAGGTCGAGACGTCTGCCTGGTGTAAGAAGGGTTAAACCTCATGCACCTCCTATCCGATCTAACAGTTGATGGGTAAATGGGCCAAGATCTAACGGTCTAGATCCATTCCTCCCGTGCACACTCCAGAGACTAGACTCCGAGTATCTTAACCCGATCCAATGGCTGACAGGATTTCCGAATGAGATTCAACGGCTCAGATTGTCCCTCCTTATGTATTCCTCCACTACTTCGTGGATGTGGAAAGATCAGTTGTTCAAATTTTCTCCTGGACCTTGGGATCTATGATCCTGATTTCCTCGTTGTTCACGAAGATGGAGGGAAAATGGGACAAGGTATGTAACGCCCTGGTTACTTTCGTCAATCTTACGGTCGTGAATGGCTATGGGTCATCTAACGAGACCTCGTTCATCGATTTGTTACTTGTCCCTACACTACTATTTTGGAACCTTAAGAGGGTCATTCCTCCTCGCACAGGGTTATTAGGACTTGCCCATTTAATTCCCTTCTTCCCGGTTCTTGGAAAACCTTTCCAAGGAGGGAATCTCGGTGAAGAGTCCTATTGCGGGGCCTTCCTGGAAACTGACAAAGGTAAACATCTTTTCGAGGACGGGCTGGAAGCCTAACTTAGTTCAACCTAGGCATACTTAAATTTATTTATCAACATAAGTCATGCATGGTTTCCTCTGTCATAAGCATATATCTATATATTCTTATCAAAACACTGCATAGGCATTCTTATACTATAATCATTCATAATTTCACAGTTCTACGAGAGCATATATCATTATATGAATTTCAAGACACAATATGTAAAACACTTCTCAGAAATAACACCGGAAGTGTGTGCAACTGCTGAGAGGGGTGCTCGTTTCCACCCAACCGTAGGCGTAGCGACTCCCAGCGGATTTACCACTAGCCACCCCCGAGCTGAGACTACAATGCTCTGATACTGCGTCTCTCTGTCTGCCAGTGACTAGGAGTGAAGGTTGCAATCCTCCCTCTCTGCTATTACCCACTCTGCATAATGCCAGAGTTCCCCTCACATCTCTCACCTTCCAATCGCTTCTGCCATACGCCTTATCCTCTCGCGAGGTTGCGTGTGGTGCAATTACCCTCGTGCTGATCAGGCCTGACGGCTCTACGGATAGGCGGTTCACCTTCCCATCCCTCATTAAGCCATCAACCTACCAGCCTGCAAGGTATTAAATTCAAGGCCAGCGAGCCGCTTTTGGTTCTCCGGGCCACTGGAGTCCAAATACAGTATTTAATTCTCGGTGGAAGTTAACACCACCTTTTCAGGTGCCTTCCACTGCCATCGTGGTCTCTTTTCTGCACATCCCCTCTCAGCAATCCTGCAATAAGTTCAAAATGTCATTCACATTTATGAGTTTGCCATAGTTCTTGGCCAGTCCAGTTATATTTACAAACTGGGGGAAACAGGGTGTTACAACTGCGCAGTGCCAAATTCTAGTGCGCACACCTACACACCTAGTTTTTCCACGCATCACAAGATTTACTCCATAGAGCACCCAATTTTAGTGCACACACCCACACACCATAATTTTTCCATGCATCACAAGCTTTACTCTGCGCAACCCCAAATTTTAGTGCACACACCCATGCACCATAATTTTTTTTTCTGCGCATCTCCAACTTACACCGCGCAACTCCAAATTTTAGTGTGCACACCTATGCACCTTTGTTTTTTTGTATATCACCACTATTTAGCACATGCAAATATTTTCGACACTTAGCTAATTTTTCCATAATTTTGTTGCAGAAATTGGGGATTTTGCCCAATTTTGCCCAATTCCACCATGGGCATTCTGCAACCATGAAATTTGTTCAATTTCACTCCAATAAACACAAATTAAACCTCTACAACAACAAATTTCTTGTGTGCACTATTGGTTGACATTCCTGGTACGAGTTTTCCCAAATTCATTCACGAATTCAGAATTTTATTCAACAAATCTCGCTTAATCTGTCATGGCTTCTCTGTAACGTCAAATTCGACCAATTCCAAGTTTGAATTTTCTTAGACAAGGATTAAAATTAGGAATATCTCATCACTTGACCAACTTCCCCATGAATTTAACAACAGAAATTGGAGTTTTTTCCCAATTCCACTTAATTACTTCTGATTCCCACTATGGACACACTGTAACTTGAAATTTGGCCACTCTCGAAATCAATTCTCTGTGAAATTTTGCTTCAGCATTATGCTAACTCGGCCCATCTAGGCTCTATGTTGAAAACTGGGCTCTAATACCAATTTGTAACATCCCCAACCACCTGCTAGGCTATGCCACTTAAAATTTTGAACTCTAATACTAATTTAAAATGACCTTGTAACGTCCCCATTATCATCAACTCAACAAATTTCTCTTGTAACGTCCCCATCCCCGAGTTGGGCCATGCAACACATAATTATGAATTATGATACCATTAAACTAAATAATAAATTTTTCATATGAACGAAGTTAAGCGGAAATAATAAAAACATGCATGCCACAATAACAATTCATATATATAATTTAACAACAGAGATTTCATAACAGAAAACCCATAATTGTACACATAGTAAGTAAAATAAGCTCATGAAATACACTTATATCATGAAATAAACACCAATTGCACACAGACCTTCCACATTCCTCCCATCCATAGACCACACTGCTCGTAATATCAGCAGTGGATCACCCCCGAGTTGGGGCTAAACTCTACTGAGGAAAAGGGAGTCATAATCCAGTCTAAGGTCTGATAAGCAAGATAATTTCTCAGTCCAAGGTGCCCAACTGCTACAAATAGCCTACAGTCTCTCATTCCCCACATGTGTGTCCCACCCCAAGAAGTGTGCCCCTTCTTTGCTCAACAGTCCCTTGGTTTCCCCACTTCCCTTACGTGGCTTCAATAACAGGTCAGACAGGAAATCTCAAATCCCTGTAGCTATTTCCCAACGCACCAGGGAACAATTTTGAGTAGTTTATCACCTAGAGAAACTACTCATGGCCCTGAAAACCCACTTCTTCGAGCACGGGCCTGAAAACCTTCCTCTTTGACCACGGGCCTAACAACTCGTCTCTTCAACCTACAGCAAAACCAAGAACAAGTACAGATGGTAGCATGGATGAGTGTATGGTAGGAAATCATGAGTGAATGAAGAATAGATAATCCAGGAATGATGGGAAATACACTAAACCCGCATGTTATATATATGCATGTTCCTTTTATGACACATGGCACCCAAGGGACTCCCTTGTCCCCTCTTTTGAAACTTAGGATATATAAATTTATATCCATACTTTAACCATTAAGGAATATTAATATAATATTCCATTGGGATTAAGCCCCCTAGCTTAGCCCTTTTCCTAGAGTTCTAGCCCCCTTTCCCTTTCTATCGGATTTTATCTCCCCATCTCTTTTGTTTGGTCGATCTACAACTGTGGTGTACTTTATTAATAATATGAGTATGATTTACAATTTACAATATAGGCATGATGTCCTTTAGCACCTAGGATCTTTGGCATAATAATCCTATAATCATTCTGGCCTATAATAACCTATCTCACCAACCTATAAAATGCAAACATATATACAAAGGCTCTTGGGCCTCAAGATCACACACTCAATCTGGTGTGTACAGAACTCTGGGATGTGTGCACTCTTATTTTGGTGTGCCATCCTCACGCACTTACACATGTGTGCAATACATTATAAAATGTGTGCATATATTTGGTATGATATTCCCGCACACTGAATCAATGCTCACTGAATTGAACCAAAGACCATGTACCATCATCTCACCAACTTGTATGTGTAATAACATTTACATTTACAATTGGATTCATCCTAGGTGTATTACACAGTTAAAAACTGCGTTAGTGAAGAAACTTCTAAGTCCTTCTTCCTTCATATCTATTGAGCAGATTGGTGTACTGAGGACATATCTATTGAGTAGATTTTTGTATTGAACTATGTTTCATATATTGTGAACATAGATTTAGTTAGCGGTTTGTGTGGGGAGCAAGATGAGATATAGATTGAATTGAATTGAATACTAAGAGGAATTTATTTGTGTCCAAATTGACTATCAATAATTTACATATCCTCAAACCCCTTTGGTTGTCCTCTAGTAATTCATTTTGAGTTGCATAAAGTTTCATGTAATTGGGTGTATAAGTTCATTCTCTCACTTCTCTCATTATTGTTAATTTATTTCCTCTTGTCAAGCTAGGAGTGAGAATAAATCGTAATTCCACGAATGATTATTGCATTATCTTGAAGCTCAGTAAACATACAAAATGTGAGTGTTGGTCTTCTCCAACCTATGACTCTTTGCATCACCTATGACTCTTCATATGTACATTATTGTTACAAAAACGAAATCCCAAGGCTTACATGTCCAACATTCCCCCCCTTAATCTAAAGGGGTGTGTGTGAGTCCAAGCATCATTATGAACTTCTCAATTTTTTTCTCTTCCAAGCGCTTTGGTGAAGATGTCGGCAATTTGCTCATTTGTGGAACAATGTCTCAAGTGAATAGTCTTGGCCTCTACATGATATCGAATTAGGTGATACTTTGTGTGGATGTGTTTTATTTGACCATGGAATTTAAGATTCTTAGCCAACTTGATTGCAGAAGTATTGTTGAAACTAGAAGAGGAGTAGAATTCACTTGTTCCTCCTACAATTATTCAAGTATTTTCCTAAGCCACACAATCTCCTTCGTCGCTTCTACAGCTGACACATATTCTTCCTCTATTGTGGAATCTGTTGGAACTGATTGTTTGTGTGATATCCAGTAGACAATTGTTGATCCAAGACTCATGAGATAACCTAAAGTTGATACTCCGTTTTCCTTATCCCCAACAAAGTCTAAATCAAAATATCTGATTAAGTTGAAGTCATCAACCTTGGAGTATCTGAGTCCAAAATATTGAATTCCTTTCAAGTATTTTAGAATTATTTTTGCAGAAAAATGATTTCCTTCACAAGTATTTTGCATGAGCTTGGAAAGAATCCCAACAACAAATGAAATGTTTGGTTTGGTGGTAGTAAGATAGATAATACTTCCCACAAGATGTCTATACTTGGTTGCATCCTCAAATTCATTCCCTTATTTTGATGTGAGTTTCAAATTTTGTTCAATTGGAGTAGAAACATGATTGCATTCAGCCATGCCAAACTTGTTCAACAATTCTCCAATGTACTTATTCAAGGAGATGAATATGTACCTTGGATTTTGAATTACCTCAATCCCCAAATAGTAGTGAAGATGTCCCAAATCCTTCATCTCAAAGTCTTTCCTTAACTATTTCTTTATGGATGAAATGTAGCTTTCATTGTTCCATGTTATCAATAGATCATCTACGTATACTACAAGATATACAACTATTTTTCCAACTTTCTTGACAAACAAAATTGCATCATCAATATTGAAATCCTTGAAATTCAATTTTACAAGATGCACAGTTAACTTTTCATACCATGCTTGCAGTGCTTGTTTCAATCCATATAAGGATTTGATGATCTTGCATACATTATGTTCTTGTCCCTTCACAAAAAATCATTATGGTTGAGAAATGAACACATTCTCTTTCAAGTCTTCATTCAAGAAAGCAGTATTCACATCCATTTGGTGAATTTTCCATCCATTTTGGGCTACCATGGAAAATAGAGTTCGAATGGTAGCCCATTTTGTTGTGGGGGAAAAATTTTCCAAATAATAAATACCTTATTTTTGTGCAAATAATTCTTCCAAGAGGATTGATTTATGCTTGTCAAGTGATCCATATGGTCTATACTTGTTCTTGAATACCCACTTGCAACCTATTGGTTTGGTTCCAAATGGAGGATCCACCAACTTCGATGTCCCATTCTTAATGAGGGCATTATATTCCTTCTGCATGGCTTCTTTCCATTCATCATGAGAAGTGGATTTTTCAAAGGAAGTCGATTCAAGGTTGGTAGATAAATTCAACTCACAATCATATGAAACATACATGTCATCTACATCACCTAGGTTTGAATTATCTACATTACCTCCATATTGTATTGAGGACATTTTGGTTACTGTCTTTCCGACCTCATCAAGATGAACACTTTCAAGTGTTTTTATGAGCCATTTTGGTGTAAATTTTTGAGATGGTCCATATTGCTTAGTTGATTGAGATGGTTTTGAGTTTTCATCAAGCCTCAACTTTTCAATCCTCTCGATCACATCATCTAAATGAACTTCAAGTTATGATGAAATGGCATGAACTTCTTCATGTGGGGAAGATGGTGCTTCATAAGGAGATTCCATAGATTGACCCAAGATAGGGACCCCCCCTTAAATATGTGGAATCTCATCATAAAATTCATTATATGTCTTTACACGAGTGAATCTGTCTAGATGATCAAGCTGCGTCTCAATAGTTTCATATTTCTTGGAGGATTCGAGAAATATTACTTCTCTAGAAAGATTGAATTTATTGTTTGTTTCATCATAAATACAATATCCGTTGGTGGTATTTGAGTACCCCAAGAAGATGTACTTCCAACTCCTTGCATCAGTCTTGTTTGTTTGCTCCTTAGGAATCAAGGCATAACATGTGGAACCAAAGACCCTGAGATGCCTCACTAAAGGAATGTGGCCATACCACATTTCATGAGTCTTGTTTTTAAGAGCATGAGATGGACACTTGTTTTTGATATAAATTCTACAAAGAATTGCATCATCCCAAAACATCAATTTAACATTATTGAAAAACATCATGGAATGAACCATATTTAAGAGTGTCATTTTCATTCATTCAACTACACAGTTTTATTGGGGATTTTATGGAACTGTGGTTTGATGTTTTATCCCATGTTGGAGAAGGTAGCTTTTAAATTCATTAGATGTATATTATTTTCCATTATCAGTGCGAAGAGATCCAATACAATACTGAGCTTCATTTTGAATCCATACATGAAAATTTTTAAATGTTTCAAAATCTTGTGATTTATCTTTCAACAAATACACCCTAACACATCCTAGTGTAAGCATCAATAAAATACATGATATATTTATTTCCATTTGCAAAAAGAATAGGGATTGGGCTGCACAAATAAGAATGAATCATTTCAATTTTTATACATGCTCTGGAAGTATAATCATGGAATGGTTGTTTGTTATGATTTCCAAGTCTACAAGCATCACATTGTTTCATTTTCCAAAGAATAGTATGCAGATCAGAAACACCATTCTTTATTAATAAACAAATACTGTCATAATTGATATGGCCAAATCTAGTGTGCCACAAAAGACTAGAAGATATTATAGCTTCACCATGATCAAATAGGTATGTAGCATTTTGTGTATGGAAAAATGTCCCACTCAACTTCAACAATCTTCCATCTTCCATTCTATTCATAACAAGCATGTTATCATAATCCTTGTGTATTTCAACTTTGTCATCGATCATATGAACATAGTAGCCTTGTTGTCTGATGTGGACAAGGGAAAACAAGCTCCTTTTCATCTCAGGAAGATAAATCACATTTCCCCCCTCGCCATCGCTCTGTGACATTTCCCCCTCCCCATTGGTTCTACCTCTTTTTTTTAATTTTTTTTAATTTTTTACAATTATCTCTTAATTTGTTTGAATTTTTTAAATAGTTTTTTAAAATCTTTATTTTTTAAATAATTAATTTTGTATATTTTAGTTTTAACGTAGTTTTTAAATTAAATTATTTTTTTAAATACTTTTTAATTTATTATGTAGTTTTTTTTTAAATTTATTTTTTAAATAATTAATTTTGTATATTTTAGTTTTAATGTAGTTTTTTAATTTAATTTAATTTAATTTGTATTTGTATTTTCCTATTTTTATTTTTTTTTTAGTGTTTTTAGTGAATTTTTATTTTTTTAATTCTTCTAAAAATTGTTTTTATTAATTTCTTTTTTGTTTAAAATTATTTTAAACTTTGTTTTTTTGGGTTTTAAAATAAAAAAATTGAATTGTTTTAATTTTAATCTATTTTTTTTTATTTTAATCTATTTTTTGAACTTTTTCTTAAAAATTATTTTTAAAAAATTGGATTATGATTTTTTAATAAAAAAATACGTTTTTTTTTTTCATTTTTTTAAAAGAACATAAAAATTGGATTATGATTTTTTAATTAAAAAAAAAAAATATTTTTTTAAAAGAACATGTTGGCGGAGTTTTTTTTCTTTTCCCATTAATTTATTTTCTTTATAAAAAAACAAATTTAATTTAATAAATAATTTTTGAAGTAACGATTTAGGAATTTTTTTTTAGGCTTTTATATTCAATGATAGAAGTCATCTAGGCCATGATTTCAATTAGGTCGTAATTTTAATTACAACAAAAAAAAGCCAATGCTACTAGGTAACATCACATTTCGATTTAAGGGTCAATTTTAAGGTTTCTATTCACAACAATATCGATTCTCAAGGTTGTGATTTCAAACAAGTAAGAATTTTAACCACCCCCCAAAAAGGGTGCTACCAATAGCGCCATTCTTTGATTCAGGGGTAAAAACAACCACTAAATTCGACCTCTAAAAAAATGATAACTCTGGAGAGTTTTCATTAAGTTGTCAACTTTGTTTGTTATGATCAATAATTTGATGGAGTCACACATGTATTTCAAGATACATTGTTTCTCCCTGGTATTGAAAGCTAGTAACCCTTCATACACATTTGTGAAGAGGTAGCACTATTTTTTGATTAAGGGGTAAAACTAGCCACTAAATTCGACCTCTAAAAAAATGAGAACTCTGGAGAGTTCTCGTTAAGTTGGTAACTTTTTTGGTTAGGATCAATAATTTGATGGACTCACACATATATTTCAAGATACATTGTTTCTCCTTGGTATTGAAAGTTAGTAACCCTTCATACACATTTGTGAAGAGTTATCTTAATGGTTATTCATAGCTTCATATTGGGTTGCTTTTGTGGAATTGAGGAAAAATTCGAGATAGATAATTCTCATCCTTTCGAATTTACCCCTAGATTACCTCATTATAACTATACCTATCATATCTTCACTTGTTCCTTCAATACACTTCACCATTCATTGAGAATGATTAGAAAACTCATTTACTATACATGATTTTAGAAAAAGGTCATCAAAATCTTAGAGTAGTGTTTCTCTTTTCTCAAAACCACATGGAGAAAACTTTAACATAAAAAGTTTATATTTTTTAATTTATTGAAAAACACTTATATATAATATAGTTATTCATTTACTATACATGATTTTAGAAGAACGTCATCAAAATCTTAGAGTAATGTTTCTCTTTTCTCAAAACCACATGGAGAAAACTTTAACATAAAAAGTTTACATTTTTTAATTTATTGAAAAACACTTATATATAATATAATTATTAGAACATGCTTATAATTTTTCTTTCACCTTTAATTCTAACTCGTATATTTTTTCGATATAATGTATATTATGTAAATTTTTCATATAAATAACAAACCTCAACCCATTTCAATACCATGAAACTCATCAAAATTAGTCCTCTTTGTATCAAACACATATGGAAATTCTGTAAAATTGTTTTTTATACGCATGTACACTTTGAGAATTCTATCTCAAAATTATACAACTACTTGAACATACTTTAGTTTTATCAAGCATTTATGACTATTTAACTCAAACATTTGAATTTTCTTTAAATTTTTTAATTTTCTCATACTACTCAAAATGATATCATATTGTAGCATGACACATCAATTTTGTATTGGCAAGTTTTGTTCTTTGCATATCTTTTATGCTTTCAAATTTTAGGTGGAACTCCATCTTTTTTTAGCCAATGTATTAATGTTTTTGAATTAATACTTCCATCGTAATATGAAATCTTGGCTTTTATCCTCTTTTGTTCTTTAGAAATTTCAGCAATTTTGTCGAAATATATTTTTTTCAACTTACTCTCTTCTTCTAATACTAAGATCATTTTATGTGGCTTCTCTACCTTGACACTCTAATCTAACTCTTGGTTGGATCTGTACAATTTTATATCACTATCTCTTAGGACTTGGTAACTCTCTATGACTATAGCAATTCTCCATCCTCAATACATGGGTTGGGATTGCTTTGCATGGACAATGTAAAAATTATATATAGATGCCAAGTTGAGCTAATGAAATATGTTTCCCCATTGTACAAATATAAATGTTAGATGGTCTTAACCAGATATGTGAAAAGCGTGTGGATATATGTAATATCGTAAAATAATAATGATAAAAAAGAAAATTCATAAAAAAAAATAGAGCATCTATCTATATTAATTGCATGCTGGAAGAGGGAAAGAAAATTGGAATGTGATCTATGCAATGAGAACAATAAGTTCAACCACAAAGTTATTGATAAACTATATTTCGAATAGAGTATAGTTTTACCTTGTTTAAATTATTACACTATAATATTGAGAGTTATTGATAAACTATATTTCGAAAAGAGTATAGTTTTACATTGTTTAAATTATTACACTATAATATTGAGATTTAGCATTGTATCTATTTGTCCTTGTGTGATTTTTATAATTAGGTTTATCTACTATTATTGTTTTATCATTGCCATGTTTCCCATGTAACACACTTTACCATTATAGTGTATATGAGTGTCGTTTCATTCCTTTTTTATATATTTCTGAATGCAATCTTTTAAAAGTTAGGTTTAAGGTGCCTAATCACCATTTATGTGTTAATTATAATGTACTTAATAGCCTTTATTGGAGAACAATGCTATATACATGTAACATTAGCACGTCTTTGTTTGGGTGGAAAAATATCTTGTTGCATGAACATTTCACTCATTTACATTGATTGCAACAAATAGATAATTAACATTGTGAAGTTCAATGTAAAAACAATAATTGGGTTGTAGAAAATTTATCTATGACAAATGGAGAAGGGTTGCATGATAGTAGTCAAAGACACCCATCTCATGATCAAAATCAAACTTACAAATGAGGCTCTATAACAATAGACTTACTCTTCTAGAAATTTCATTTCATACATTGCTTCTTGTGTATAGTTCTAAGTGTTGTCCAATGTTGAAATTTCCCTTTTATTTTTCATTTTGTTGATTCCATATGATATGTTCTTTTAATATTTATATCAATTTTCGACTACTAGGACGACATATCAAAGACATCATCTAGTAGTCTTCAATTTTGGGAGAACGTTCCACTCAAGCCATATACCCTTCAAAAACCTATAAGGGGGGGAGGGGGGGAGCACCTATCAATATCCCTATCTATAGAGCACGAAAAGAAAGCATCATCCATACCAATACAATATTTTATTTTAAATGATTTTTCCTATAAATAAATGGATATTGAAACAATATAGTAAGAATGATGAATCTCATAATTCCTTGAATTAGGAACCATCAAGCTTCATGATTGTTAAAAGGTAGTATTATTTTGCAGCCAACATTAGTTTTGTGTGGATAGTGTTGTTTGTCCTATCTTGGACAGAGCTTTGACCAGAGGTTCTACCTTTCTTGAATGGAATGAAATAAAAATATGATCTCACATGCATATATGCGCTTGGGACCGGTGAAAAAAAAGCTTCTTTGGACCACCTTTTGAAACCTCCCTCTCAAAGATATGATAATATTTATTACCCACTTCTATCTTTTGGCTATACATCTATTTTTATTCATGTTGATTGAGTCTCTAAGTAAATGGATCTCTCGTCCATAGGAACTTATGAGGCATTTCTAAAGGCACACTAAGAATTGGTAGGGAGATCGATAGGGGGATCACTTAAGTGTGTGGAGTAGTTTTGGTGTCTGTGAGAAGTTTTTTTAAGATGAAGCAATAGGTTTTAATATGAAACTTATCACTTCAATGTGTAGAGTAGTTTTGGTGCTTGTGAAAACGTCTTTTAAAGATGAATTGATAGACCTTTCTAATTTGGAACTTATCACTTCAATGTGTGGAGCATTTTTGGTGTCAGTGAGATCTCTTAAAGGTAAATTCCAAAGATGTAAGGTTGTATCTATGTTTTAGTTGATCCATCCAAAGGGAACAAGACAAACAAACCCATTTTACACTAGTCCTTACATAGAACTGATCAACAATTGAACGTTAGTCCTTCAACACCAATGAACTAGGAACAATCTAACCAATGAGTTGATAAATACAATGAAGAAACATTGATCGATCAAAATGCATCAGTCACAACACTCAAAATGATCAATCAACACCAATCACACACACTCCCTGATCGATACATCCAACTGAGCCAACGGGGGGGGCACTAGTAATGAGTACCAAACAAAACAAGCAGGAAAAATGAGCTCACACTGGTCCATCAATCAAATGGGGTGAAGGGCATACATATTTTCACTTGCCAAAAATTGATTAAACCATTGGAGAGATGTCACAGATGGGAGAAAAGTGATAGGATAGCCAAGAGAAATAGATACACATTACTTCAATGAGATGGAAAAATGATCGATGAACATATAATATCAAATGAATTCATTCACTCGATCAATGGCCACTAGATAAACACAATGGGCAATGGGACTGATGGGCTATTGATAGGCAAGATGGGCACCGCAATTGACCTGATTGATAGCCACTAGAAAAGAATCCTAATACAATACACACACACACACACACACACCAAGGGACTCCCTTATCCCCTCTTTTGAAACTTAGGATATATAAAATTATATCCATACTTTAACCATTAAGGAATATTAATATAATATTTCATTGGTATTAAGCCCCCTAGCTTAGCCCCTTTCCTAGACTTCTAGCCCCCTTTCCCTTTCTAGCAGATTTTATTCCTCCCATCTCTTTTGTTTGGTCGATCTAAAGTTGTGGTGTACTTTATTTATGAGTATGATTTGCAATTTACAATACAGGTGTGATGGCCTTTAGCATCTAGGAGCTTTGGCATAATAATCCTATAATCATTTTGGCCTATAATAACTGTTCTGGGATCTTTTCGTCCGGTGACTTATTAAAGAATTGTAGTAAATGAGCACAAACTAAAGTACACCATAAAGAAGAAAAAGCTCAAAAGGAAAGAGACATAAGCATGCAATATGAATGAAAAAACTTGATAACAGAGTTCGTCCCCGGTGGACTATGTCTCTGGGTTCTGCTCTCAAATGGGTAGGCCTTTTTATTAACTCCATAAAAGAATTGGGCAAAATACATAAGTATACTTCACTCAAAATGCATGCCCTCTCTATACGACCACGCCCCTCGCCTTTTACACTAGCGGAACCCCTTTAAATAATAAAAATTGGGTGGTTGTATAATAACGAGGTCGTTGGAAAAATGGTTAGTGGAGGTTATTTTAGTTTGTTCGTTAGGCGGAGGTATCGAGGTCAAACCCGCAGGCCTCCCCTCTTGTTACAAATTTTTTTTTTTGCAGGTAGCTACATTTGGTGGAGCGGCTACTAAAATGGCGAGCGGTTGGAATATATATTTAATATTTATATTTTTTTTGAATTTCCGATTGCTAGGCATCATTAGGCATTTTCCGACTGCCCTGTGGTAGCCCATGACTGGGCCACGTGGCAGCCAAACATTGTCCCACTCCACCTCGTTGTACAGTCAATCTGCCACGTCACCCTACCACATGTCGTACGGATGCCACATCACCCTGCCAAGTATCGTACAGATTCAAAATGTCCTGTATGGACTGCCACATGGAAACTTTTCATTGGTCCACCAATCGACCCAAAAATTCCAAAAATGAGTGACATGTGGTAGCCTCTCGTGTTGCCACATAATCATGACACATGTCGCCCTCTGTGATTTCCACATATGTTGTACGGATGACGACGTCATCCGTACTGATGCTGGTATCAGTAGTACGGATAATGACTCATCCCTACTGACTGGGCTAGGTTGACCAAAACTTTGACCGCAAATATATTTCGATCCGTAACTCCATTTGATGAGTCGTTTATGCTGTTGGAAAGCTTACGATGTGCTCTTCACGATCATGCCATTTCTTAGAAAAATAATACCGTGGAGAAATAAAATAAAACAAATGTGGAAACAAAACACAGAATATACACAATACAATAGAGACAGAGATTTACGTGGTTCACCCAGTGTGGCCTACGTCCACCAAATAAATTGCCAGGTCCTTCCTTTATTATTATCCAGCATATGAAGGGATACAACCTACATCAAACCCGCTATAACTTCCTCTTCTTTCTCTCGAAGTCTCTCATCTCAAAATACAATATTCGCTATGTTCCATAGCCGCAATACATTTCCCTCATAACAGAGGGTTGCCTTCTAGGGAAAAAAACCCTAACATAATTTCTACCGTTAAATCTGTGACCTTATAATGAACGGGCTAGATTTACAATGAAATTACAATATACATTTACAAGGCATTTTTTCCTTTGGGGGATGTTGCCCCCGAACCCCCACTGGGGGCCCGCTTGCCCCTGGACCCCCCCAGCCGGGGGGATAGCCCCCCCGAACCCCGCAGAGGAGGTAACCCCCACTGCACTCCACCGCATGGAAGAGTGTACATATTTCTGGGGTGTAAATACTTCATGGGGTATAAACATGGCTGAAAACAAAAGACCTTTGAATCAAGAAGATAATCAGGCTCCACAACCAACACCATTTTAACTGAGTTTTAGGAGCTTTGAATTTTTTCCCTTTCTCTGTCTATCAAAGCCATTCTGAGCGTCTTGAGTTTCCTCTGCGAGTTCTGAGTTGTTCTTAGCCTTCTCTGGATCCTTTTTAGATCACGCCTTCCCACTGAGATATTTTTGGACCACCAAAATCTTTCATCAATCAATAGGTAAGTGAGGGAAGAGTCCCCTCACTTTGTCCTTTTGAATCCATTTTTCCTTGCTTGTATGTGTGTCCTTTAAGCCTACTCGAAGATAATCAACATCACCCCTGTGTGAGTCCTCTTCCTTTTKTCTAGGATGATATCTTCTTGTAACCCATCCAAGTACTTAGGTGCAAACTCATCAACTGAAGGTATTGAAACTTCCTCATCCCGATCCATGATCATGGGAGGCTCAAAAAWTTTCAAGTTCTCTACGATCACAACGGAGTAAATCTGCATATAAGGTGGAAGATATAAACAAAAGTCATTAGTGTCACTTTTACCCAAGATAGTGAACGGTCCATAACGAATGGGCTTAAGTTTCTTGCCTTCACCCTTCAATATCTCCTTGCTAATGTGAATCCATACCTGGTCTCCAACCTGGAACTGATGATCAACCCTGTTCTTGTCATGCCGAGCTTTATATTGTGTTTGACCTTTATCCAATTGTTCCTTGACTGCCTGGTGTATATTTTGGATCCTCTGGATGAACTTGCGGGCTCTTTCCTCTATCCATTCTTCATTCACATCGACATATCTCCCATACATCAAGTCCAAAGGAACCTTGGGTAGGTACCCAAAACATGTCTCAAATGGTGAACTATGAGTGGACGAATGTAAAGCTCGGTTATAAGCATGTTGTACATAGGGTATATGTTCATCCCACAACTTGGTATGCTTTCTACAGTAGCCTCAAAGCAAAAGTACCAATGTTATGTTTACCACCTTTGTCTATTCATCAGTTTGTGGATGGAAAGCAGTTCTCCTTTTCAATTTGGTGTCCATTATTCTCCACAAGCTAGCCCAAAAATCCCCAAGGAATTGAGTATCTTGATCCAATACAATGGACGAGGGTAACCCAAAGTGAACCCAAACATATTGAAAGAAGAGATTAGCAGTCTTCTCAATAGTGATCTGATTTTTACATGGCATCAAGATACACATCTTGGTGAACCTATCCACTACAACATACAAATAATCATGGCCCCCTCTGGTCATTGGTAAACCCCCTACAAAATCCATGGATACACTTTCCCATGGATGGGATGGAACAGGAAGTGGTGAGTATAGCCCCATTTTTCTATTAGTGGGCTTACAAGTAGAACACATCACACACCCCTTTACATATTTAGTTACAATTTCTTTCATTTGATTCTAGTAACAAAAGCTCTGCAAATGAGCCATAGTTTTTCCTACCCCAAAATGCCTAGACACAAGAGAAGCATGAGCTTCTCGTATTGCATGGACTCATTCACTTGTAGGAATACATAGCTTCCCAAGATGGCAGAGTAGTTTTCCCTGCAGAAAATAGTTCTCTACTTGTGTACCACGGGTTAGCTTCTCACATACTTGTTTAAAATATTCATCGATGTCATACTGCTTTTCATAGCTATCATGAGATAAATAAGTATTCTTCAAAATAATAGAAGCAACAATAGGAGGTCTAGAAAGCATATCAACGACCTTGTTACTTGTGTACCCTTCTTGTACTTGATTACCAAATGAATTTTTTGTAGAAAACCCATCCATCTTTAATGTCAAGATTGTTGTAGTTTGGTTTGTGCTTGAAGATATTGTAAGGTTTGGTGATCTGCATGTATAATTTTTTCCTTCCCTAACAAGTAGTGCTTCCATTTCTTTACGCTTTGAACTAATGCATACAACTCTTTATCATATGTAGGATAGTTAACAACAACTTGGTTAAAATTTTCATAGTGGTAACAGATAGGCTTACAATATTGCATCAATACTTCTTCCATGGCATATCCACTGGCATCTATCTCAATATCGAAAGGTTGTTGAAGATTTGACAGTGCTAATATTAGTGTGGTACTAATCTTCTCCTTCAAAGTGTCAAAATATTTTTGTTTCTTTCCTTCCCACTAAAAAAGTGTTCTTCACACTGGTTAAGGAATGCAAATGAGTTTCTATAAGGGAGAAGTTTGGAATGAATCTCCTCCAATACTGGACTGCACCTAAGAAGTTTCATACTTTGGTTACACTTTTTGGCTCATGCCAATTTACAATTACATCAATTTTGGAAGGATCAATTTTCAATTGTCCTCCTCCTACAATATGACCTAAGTATACAAGTGCAGTCTTTCCAAATTCACATTTAAACATTTTCACATACATCTTTTCCCTTTTCAAAGTATCTAATACTTACTTTACATGACTTACATGTTCATCCCAAGTCCCGCTAAAAATAAGAATGTAGTGTAAATACACAATCACAAAGTCATCTAGGAAAGTCTTGAATACCTCATTCATCACATGCATGAAAGTTGTCGAAGCATTACAAAGCCTAAACGACATAACTAACCACTCAAATAATCCTTGTTTGGTTTTAAAGGCATTCTTCTATGCATCCTATTCTACAACCCTGATTTGATGATATCCACTGCGCAAATATAACTTAGTGAAATAAACAACATTATTCAACTGATCAAGTAAATCATATATACGAGGAAGAGGGTATCAATTTTTCACCGTGATTTTATTTAAGGCCTGGTAATAGACACACATTCTCCATGTGCCATCTTTCTTTAGCACCATCATGATCGAAGAACCACATGGAGATGAATTGGGCCTGATGACCCCTTGATCCAATAATCCTTGTACCTTCTTCTTGATCTCTGTCATATCCACAACTGACATCATGCACATTCCCACATTAGGAAGAGGATAATCCTACTAAAGATGTATCTCATCTTGGATTTCCCTCTTAGGAGGTAATCCATCTGGTTCCTGAAAAATATCATCATACTTAGAAACAATATCAATTAATTCTTTTTTATGAGACGGATCACATCCTTGGAAAGCATCAGATGTCCCAACATCTTTCTCTCTTACGACCATGAGTACATATCTCTTATTAGTGTTTATGATTATTTTCATTTGTCCTTCACTAACAAGTGTTGTATTTATCCTCATGTTGTGAGCTCTAACAATATATTCCACTCCCCCCTTATTAAGGTGGTATTTTTTCTCATGACGAAAGAAGACTTCTTTTATATCATAAAGATAAGGACTCCCCAACACTATGCCACATATATCAGGTGGTACAACATCCAAATCGACTTCATCAATCAACTTTGAAGCAATAGCCAATTTGATCCTACATTGTTTGGTGACATTAAGGTTTGCTTTATCACATACCCAACATAGAGGATAAGGCTTCATATGTGGTTTTGTTTCAAGACCCATCTTCTTGAAAAGTGATTCAGATATTAAGTTTACCTGGGAACCTGGATCAAATAATGTATCTATCTTAGTATGTTTAGATACAACTCGTATATGAAATAACTCATTCCTCTTTCCTTTATCAATATAAGATTCATTATTGGAACTTGAACTAGCATGAAGGGAATATTTACCTTGTACTCCAACCACTGTGATATTTCCTTCATCTTCTGAATCGGAACTAAGATCTTGTTGCACTATAGCAACGGTCTTTTTCTTCCCCTTTCCACCGAACTGTTTCGGTTTCTTTTCTGGATGCAGCTTCCAACAGTGTTCTTCATTGTGACCACTCTTCTTGCAATGATTGCAAGATGGTTTTCCTTCTCTGGTTACTGTAGCAATATTCTTGTCCTTCCTTTCGAACTTCTTGAGAGTCTTTTGTGGTAAATTGGAAGGTTTCTTCATGATATATTATTGAGCATGTTTCCCCCTGTTCTCAAGGTGAGTGTCTTGCACACAAACTTCGTCAAGACTAGTGGGGTTAAACAAGAGAAAAGTATGATGAATATAACTGTGAAGTGAGCCAATATACTTCATTAAAGTTTCATACGAATCCAAAGGAATTTTCAATGAAAGAGCTTTCTTCCTAAATTCTTCTGTGAAACTTTGTACAGTTTGACCTTTACTTTGCCTTAAAGTTTTCCATTCCACCATCGCTTTATGTAAATACCCTAATGGATAGAATTGTTTCCTTATCTCTAATTTAAATTCCAACCATGAGGAAAGAATATTACCACACTTACTCATGTCCTGGAGCTTGCTCTCCCACCATACAAGAGTGATGCCTTCCAACGGAAGAGAACCCAGGTTCACTTTAACTTCCTCTTCATCAATATGATGAACACGGCAATATACTTCAACCTGTCAGATCCAATTATCTAGCTTTTCAGGATTAACATCTCCATTAAACATAGATAAATAAAATTTTACATCAATCTTTAATAATGGTTTCTTAAAAGAGGCTTTATGTCTAGTATGATGAGAATGATGAGAATGCTCAGAGGAAAAAGAACTAAAACTTGAGGGTGAAGATGGAGGCTCAGTAGGATCTCCTCCAGACCCTTGGTTTATCGAAGCATCATCATCTTCATGTGCTTATTTTTTCTTCTCTTTCTTCTTCATCCTCTTCTCATAATCTCCATACATTCATTCGACCATCTCTAGCATGCGATAGAAGACCATGTGAAAGTTTTTCTCTTGTTCATCATGCTTGTCCTCTTCTACCAGTTTCTTCCTTTGGGATGCATGACCAACTTCGGGATTGAATGTATTAAGAGTTTCTTCACCCTGCTTATGCTTGGCCCTAGTAAGCATTCATACTCAACAATTCAAGTCAAAGACGACTGCTCTGATACCAAAATGATCCAGGATATTTTCGTCTGGTGACTTGTTAAAGAATTGTATTAAATAAGTATAAACTAAAGTACACAAAGAAGAACAAGCTCAAAAGGAAAGAGACATAAGCATGCAATATGAACACAAAAAAATTATAACAGAGTTCGTCCCTGGTGGAATACGTCTCTGGGTCTTGCTCTCAAATGGGTAGGCCTTTATATTAACTCCACAAAAGAATTGGGAAAAATACATAAGTATACCTCATTCTGGAGTTAACCTACAAAATCTTTGCTCATATCAGAAAAAAGCATCGCCACTACATTTTTCGCGTCGAATTACCTAAAAATGAATGTCTTCACGCCTCGATCCGATTCTGGCACTTTCGGACCCAAGAAAAATATTGTGTCAGTTTATGTGCCCCAACCTGCAACTAATGGCTGGAAAATTTTCTTGAAATATATGCCCTGTCTGTACAGCCGCACCCCTCCCATTTTACACTGGTGGAACCTCTTTAAATAATAAAAATTAGGCGGTTGTATAATAATGATGTCATTGGACAAATAGTTAGCGAAGTCTATTTTAGGTCGTTGGTTAGGCGGAGGTCTTGGGGTCGAACCTGCGGGTCTCCCCTCTTGTTACAACATTTTTTTTGGCATGCATCTACATTTGGTAGAGTGGCTACTAAAATGGTGGGCGGTTGGAATATACCGCCAATCTGGCAGAACCGCCCCAAATTTGGCGGTATATATGTAATATATATTTTTTTTTAATTTTCAATTGTTGGGCATCATTGGGCATTTTCCCACTACCACATGGAAGCCAAACATTGGCCCATGTCACCTCATTGTATAGTCATCATGCCATGTCACCTATATGGTGTCCATCATTCTCCACAAGCTAGCCAAAAAATCCCCAAGGAATCGAGTATCTTGATCTGAGACAATGGACGTGGGTAACCCAAAGTGAACCCAAAAATACTGAAAGAAGAGATTAGTAGTCTTCTCAGCAGTGATCTGATTTTTACATGGCATCAAGATACACATCTTTCTGAATCTATCCACTACAACATACAAATAATTATGAGCCCCTCTGGTCATTAGTAAACCCCCTACAAAATTCATGGAGGCACTTTCCAATGGATGGGATGGAACAGGAAGTGGTGATTATAGCCCCATTTTTCTATTAGTGGGATTACAAGTAAAACACATTACACACCCCTTTACATATTTAGTTACAATTTCTTTCAGTTGATTCCAGTAACAAAAGCTCTGCAAATGAGCCATAGTTTTTCTTACCCCAAAATGCCCAGACACAAGAGAAGAGTGAGCTTCTCATATTACATGGACTCATTCACTTGTAGGAATACATAGCTTCCCAAGATGGCAGAGTAGTTTTCCTTGCAGAAAATAGTTCTCTACCTGTGTACTACAGGTTATCTTCTCACATACTTCTTTAAAATCTTCATCAATGGCATATTGCTCTACATAGATATCATGAGATAAAGAAGTATTCTTCAAAATAATAGAAGCAACAATAGGAGGTCTAGAAAGCATATTGGCTACCTTGTTACTTGTACCCTTCTTGTACTTGATTACCAAATGAAATTGTTGTAGAAAACCCATCCATCTTTAGTGTCGATATTGTTGCAGCTTGATTTGTGCTTGAAGATATTGTAAGGGCTGATGATCTGTATGTATAATTGTTTCCTTCCCTAACAAGTAGTGCTTCCATTTCTTTACACTTTGAACTAATGCATACAACTCTTTATCATATTTAGGATAGTTAACAACAACTTGGTTAAAAGTTTCATAGTGGTAACAGATAAGCTTACAATATTGCATCAATACTTCTCCCATGGCATATCCACTGGCATCTATCTCGATCTCTAAAGGTTGTTGAAGATTCGACAGTGCTAATACTGGTGCGGTACTGATATTCTCCTTCAAAGTGTCAAAATATTTTTGTTTCTTTCCTTCCCACTAAGAAAGTGTTCTTCACACTAGTTAAGGAATGCAAATGAGTTGCTATAAGAGAGAAGTTTGGAATGAATCTCCTCCAATACTAGACTGCACCTAAGAAGTTTCAGACTTCGGTTACACTTTTTGGCTCATGCCAATATACAATTACATCAATTTTGGAAGGATCAATTTTCAATTGTCCTCCTCCTACAATATAACCTAAGTATACAAGTGTAGTCTTGCCAAATTCACATTTAGAAATTTTCACATACAACATTTCCCTTTGCAAAGTATCCAATACCTTCTTTACATGACTTACATTTTCATCCCAAGTCTTACTAAAAACAAGAATGTAGTCTAAATACACAATCACAAAGTCATCTAGGAAAGGCATAAATAATTCATTCATCACACGCATGAAAGTTGTTGGAGCATTACAAAGCCCAAACGACATAAATAACCACTCAAACAATCCTTGTTTAGTTTTAAAGGCAGTCTTCTATGCATCTTGTTCTACAACCCTAATTTGATGATATCCACTACGCAAATATAACTTAGTGAAATAAACAACATTCTTCAAATGATCAAGTAAATTATCTATACGAGGAAGAGGGTATCAATTTTTCACCGTGATTGTATTTAAGGCCCGGTAATCGACACACATTCACCATGTGCCATCTTTCTTTGGCACCATCACGATTGGAGAACCACATGGAGATGAACTGGTCCTGATGAACCCTTGATCCAATAATCCTTGTACCTTCTTATTGATCTATGTCATCTCCACAACTGACATCATGTACATGCCCACATTAGGAAGAGGAGAATCATGTTGAATATGTATCTCATGTTAGATTTCCATCTTAGGAGGTAATCCATCTAGTTCCTGAAAAATATCTTCCTCAATTATTTTTTGAAACTTTGTACAATTTGACCTTTACTTTGCCTTAAATTTTTCCATTCCATCATCGCTTTATGTAAATACCCTAATGGATAGAATTTCTTCCTTTCTGATTTAAATTCTGACCATGAGGAAATAATATTACCACACTTACTCCTGTCCTGGAGCTTGCTCTCCCACCATACGAGAGTGGTGCCTTCCAATCGAAGAGAAGCCAGTTGCACTTTAACTTCCTCTTCATCAATATGCTGAACACGACAATATACTTCAACCTGTTAGATCCAATTATCTAGCTCTTCAAGATTATCATCTCCATTAAACATAGGTAAAGCAAATTTTACATCAATATTTAATAATGGTTTCTTAAAATAGGCTTTATGTCTAGTATGATGAGAATGATGAGAATGCTCAGAGGAAGAAGAAATAGAACTTGAAGGTGAAGATGGAGGCACAGGAGGATCTCCTCCAGACCCTTGGTTTACCAAAGCATCATCATCTGCATGTTCTTCCTTTTTCTTCTCTTTCTTCTTCATCCTCTTCTCGTAATCGTCATACATTCGTTCGACCATCTCTGGCATGCGATAGAAGACCATGTGAAATTTTTTCTCTTGTTCATCATGCTTGTCCTCTTCTGCCATTTTCTTCCTTTGGGATGCATGACCATCTTTGGGATTGAATGTATTAAGAGTTCCTTCACCCTACTTGTTCTTGGCCCTAGTAAGAATTCATACTCAACAATTCAAGTCAAAGATGACTTCTCTGATACCAACATGATCCGGGATATTTTCGTCTGGTGACTTATTAAAGAATTGTATTAAATGAGCATAAACTAAAGTACACCATAAAGAAGAAAAATATCAAAAGGAAAGAGACATAAGCATGTAGTATGAACACAAAAAATTTATAATGGAGTTCGTCCCTGGTGGAATACATCTCTAGGTATTGCTCTCAAATGGGTAGGCCTTTTTATTAACTCCATAAAAGAATTGGGCAAAATACATAAGTATACCTCATTCTAGAGTTAACCTACAGAATATTTTATCAAATCAGAAAAAAAAAACATCTCCACTGTGTTTGTGGCATCGAGTTACCTAAAAATGACTGTATCCATGCCTCGATCCAATTCTGGCACCTTCGGACCCAAGAAAAATATTACCTCGGTTTTTGTGCCCGCACCTGCAACTAATGGCTGGAAAAATTTCTAGAAATGTGTGCCTTGTCTGTACGGTCGCGCCCCTCCGCTTTTACACTGGTGGAACCTCTTTAAATAATAAAAATTGGGTGGTTGTATAATAATGAGGTCGTTGGCCAAATGGTTAGAGGAGGCTATTTTAGGTCGTTGGTTAGGCGAAGGTCTCAGGGTCGAACCTGCGAGCCTCCCCTCTTGTTACAACATTTATTTTTGACACGTAGCTACATTTGGTAGAGTGGCTACTAAAATTGTGGGCGGTTGGAATATACCACTAATCTGGTATAACTGCCCCAGATTTGGCGGTATATATGTAATATATTATTTTTTTTGAATTTTTAGTTGTTGGGCGTCATTGGGCATTTGCCCACTGCCACGTGGCAGCCAAACATTGGCCCACTTCACCTCATTGTAGATTCAGTGTGCCATGTCACTGTGCCACATGTCATACGGATGCCACGTCACCCTACCACGTATCGTATGGATTCCATGTGTCATGTACGGACTGCCACGTGACAACTTTTCATTGCTCCACCAATCGGCCCAAAAAGTCCAAAAATGAGTGACACATGGCAGCCTCTCGTGTTTCCATGTCATCATGCCAATGTTAGCATGACATGTGTCATCCTCTACGCTTGCCACGTATGTTGTATAAATGATGATTTCATCTGTACTAATGTTGACGTTAGCAGTATGAATGTTGACTCATACCTGCTGACTCGGTTAGGTTGACCAAAATTTTGACTGTGAATATATTTTGATCTGTAACTCTGTTTGACGAGTCATTTACACCGTTGGAAATATTACGCCGCTCTCTTCGCGATCATGTCATTTTCACTGAGTTTTGGGAGCTTTGATTTTTTTCCCTTTCTCTGTCTGTCGAAGCCACTCTGAGCATCCTGAGTTGCCTCTAGGAGTTCTACGTTGTTCTTAGCCTTCTCTGGATCCTTTTTGGATCACGCCTTCCCACTAAGATATTTTTGGACCACCGAAAGATTTCATCAATCAATAGGTAAGTGAGGGAAGAGTCCCCTCACTTTGTCCTTTTCAATCCACTTTGTCTTGCTTGGATGTGTGCCCTTTAAGCCTACTCGAAGATAATCAACATCACCCCCGCGTGAAGTCCTCGTCCTTCTGTCCAGGATGATATCTTCCTGTAAATCATCCAATTACTCAGGTGCAAACTCATCAACTGAAGGTATTAAAACTTCCTCATCCTGGTTCATGATCATGGGAGGCTCAAAAAGTTTCAAGTTCTCTATGTTCACAATGGAGTAAATCTACATACAAGGTGGAATATCTAAACAAAAATCATTACCACCTCTTTTCTCCAAGATAGTGAAGGGTCCATAATGAATGGGCTCGAGTTTCTTTCCTTCACCCTTCCATCTCTCCTTTTTTATGTGAAGCCATACCCGGTCTCCAACCTGGAACTGATGATCAACCCTGTGCTTGTCATGTTGATCTTTATACTATGTTTGAAATTTCTCCAACTATTACCTGACTACCTGATGTATCTGTTGGATCCTCTGGATGAACTTGTGGGCTCTGTCCTCCATTCATTCTTCATTCACATCGACATCTCTCCCATACATCAAGTCCAAAGGAACCTTGGGTAGCTACCCAAAACATGTCTCAAAAGGTAAAATCTGAGTGGACGAATGTAAATCTCGGTTATAAGCATGTTCTACATAGGGTATATGTTCATCCCATAACTTAGGATGCTTGTTGCAGTAGCCTCGAAGCAAAAGTACCACTTTTTTTGTTTACCACCTTTGTTTGTTCGTCGGTCTGTGGATGGAAAGCAGTGCTCCTCTTCAATTTGTTGTCCATCATTCTCCACAAGCTAGCCCAAAAATCCCTAAGGAATCGAGTATCTTGATCCGAGACAATGGACGTGGGTAACCCAAAGTGAACCCAAACATACTGAAAGAAGATACTAGCGATCTTCTCAACAGTGATCTGATTATTACATGGCATCAAGATACACATCTTGTTGAACCTATCCAATACAACATACAAATAATCATGACCCCCTCTGGTCATTGGTAAACCCCCTACAGAATATATGGAGACACTTTCTCATGGATGGGATGGAACAAGAAGCGGTGAGTATAGCCCCAATTTTCTATTAGTGGGATTACAAGTAGAACACATCACACACCCCTTTACATATTTAGTTACAATTTCTTTCATTTGAGTCTAGTAACAAAACCTCTGCAAATGAGCCAGAGTTTTTCCTACCCCAAAATACCAAGACACGAGAGAAATGTGAGCTTCTCATATTACATGGACTCGTTCACTTGTAGGAATACATAGCTTCCCAAGATGGTAGAGTAGTTTTCCCTACAAACAATAGTTCTCTACCTGTGCACCGTGGGTTATCTTCTCATATACTTCTTTAAAATATTCATCGATGGCATATTTCTCTACATAGCTATCATGAGATAAAGAAATATTATTCAAAATATTAGAAGCAGTAATAGAAGGTATAGAAAGCATATCGGCTACCTTGTTACTTGTACCCTTCTTGTACTTGATTACCAAATGAAATTGTTGTAGAAAACCCATCCATCTGTAGTGTCGATATTGTTGCAATTTGGTATATGCTTGAATATATTATAAGGGATGGTGATCTATATGTATAATTGTTTCCTTCCCTAACAAGTAGTGCTTCCATTTCTTTACACTTTGAACTAATGCATACAACTCTTTATCATATGTAGGATAGTTAACAACAGCTTGGTTAAAAGTTTCAGAGTGGTAACAGATAGGCTTATGATATAGAATCAATACTGCTCCCATGGCGTATTTGCTGGCATATGTCACGATATCGAAAGGTTTTTGAAGATTCGACAGTGCTAATACTAGTGCAGTATTGATCTTCTCCTTCAAAGTGTCAAAATCTTTTTGTTTCTTTCCTTCCCACTGAAAAAGTGTTCTTCACACTAGTTAAGGAATGCAAGGGATCTGCTATAAGGGAGAAGTTGGGAATGAATCTCCTCCAATACTGGACCGCACCTAAGAAGTTTCAGACTTCGTTTACACTTTTTGGCTCAAGCAAATTTACAATTACATCAATTTTGGAAGGATCAATTTTCAATTGTCCTCCTCCTACAATATGACCTAAGTATACAAGTGCAATCTTGTCAAATTCACATTTAGACATTTTCACATACAACTTTTCCCTTTGCAAAGTATCCAATACATGTTTTACATGCCTTACATGTTTATCCCAGGTCCCGCTAAAAACAAGAATGTTGTCTAAATACACAATCACAAAGTCATCAAGGAAATTCTTGAATACCTCATTCATCACACGCATGAAAGTTTTTGAAGAATTACAAAGCCCAAATGGCATAACTAACCACTCAAACAATCTTTGTTTGGTTTTAAAGGAAGTCTTCTATGCATCATGTTCTGCAACCCTAATTTGATGATATCCACTGTGCAAATCTAACTTAGTGAAATAAACAACATTCTTCAACTGATCAAGTAAATCATCTATACGAGGAAGAGGGTATTGATTTTTCACCGTGATTTTATTTAAGGCCTGGTAATCGACACAAATTCACCATGTGCCATATTTCTTTGGCACCATCAAGATCGGAGAACCACAAGGAGATGAACTGGGCCCAATGACTCCTTGATCCAGTAATCCTTGTACTTACTTCTTGATCTCTGTCATTTCCACAACTAACATCCTATACATGTCCACATTAGGAAGAGGAGAATAATGTTGAAGATGTATCTCATGTTGGATTTACCTCTTAGGAGGTAATCCATTTGGTTCCTGAAAAATATCATCATACTTAGAAACAATATCAATTAATTCTTTTTTATTAGACAGATCACATCCTTGGAAAGCGTCGGATGTCCCGATATCTTTCTCTCTTAGGACCATGAGTACATATCTCTTATTAGTGTTTATGAGTCTTTTCATTTGTCCCGCACTAACAAGTGTTATATTTACCCTCATGCTGTGAGATCTAACAATATATTCCACTCTCCCATTAGTAACGTGGTATTTGTTCTCATGACGAAATAAGACTGTTTTTCTATCATAATAATAAGGAATCCCCAACACTATGCCACATATATCAAGTGGTACAACATCCAAATTCAGTTCATCAATCAACTTTGAAGCAATAGAAAATCTAATCCTACATTGTTTGGTGACATTAAATTTTTCTTTATCACATACCCAACCAAGAGGATAAGGCTTCGGGTGTGGTTTTGTTTCAAGACCCATCTTCTTGGCAAGTGCTTCAGATATTAAGTTTACTTGAGAACCCAGATCAAATAATGTATTTATCTTAGTATGTTTAGATACAACTTGTATATGAAATAACTCATTCCTCTTTCGCTCATCAACATGAGATTCATTATTGGAACTTGAACTAGCATGAAGGGAATCTTTACCTTGTACTCCAACTATTGTGATCTTTCCTTCATCTCCTGAATCGGATCCAAGATATTGCTGCACTATGGCAACGGTCTTTGTCTTCCCCATTCCACCGAATTGTTTTGATTTCTTTTCTGGATGCAGTTTTCAACAGTGTTCTTCATCGTGACCGCTCTTCTTGCAATGAGTGCAAGATGGTTTTCCTTCTCTCATTACTGTAGCGGTCTTCTTGTCCTTCCTTTTGAACTTCTTGAAATTATTTTGTGGGAAATTGGAAGGTTTCTTCGTGATATCTTCTTGAACATGTTTCCCCATGTTCTCAATGTGAGTGGCTTGCACGCAAACTTCGTCAAGACTAGTGGGGTTAAACAAGAGAAAAGTATGACGAATATAACTATGAAGTGTGCCAATATACTTCATTAAAGTTTCATAAGAATCCAAAGGAATGTTCAATGCAAGAGATTTCTTCCTAAATTCTTTTGTGAATCTTTGTATAGTTTGACCTTTAATTTGCCTTAAAGTTTTCCATTCCATCGTCGCTTTATGTAAATACCCTAATGGATATAATTGCTTCCTTATCTCTGATTTAAATTTCGACCATGAGGAAAGGAGATTACCACACTTACTCATGTTCTGAAGCTTTCTCTCCCACCATACGAGAGCAGTGCCTTCCAACCGAAGAGAAGCCAGTTTCACTATAACTTCCTCTTCATCAATATGTTGAACACAACAATATACTTCAACCTATCGGATCCAATTATCTAGCTTTTCAGGATTAACATATCCATTAAACATAGGTAAAGTAAATTTTACATCAATCTTTAATAATGGTTTCTTAAAAGAGGCTTTATGGCTAGAATGACAAGAATGATGAGAATGCTCAGAGGAAGAAGAACTAGAACTTGAAGGTGAAGATGGAGGCTCAGGAGGATCTCCTCCGACCCCTTGGTTTACCGTAGCATCATCATCTGCATGTGCTTCATTTTTCTTCTCTTTCTTCTTCATCCTCTTCTCGTAATCTCCATACATTCGTTCGACCATCTCTGGCATGTGATAGGAGACCATGTGAAATTTTTTCTCCTATTCATCACTGTTGTCCTCTTCTGCCATTTTCTTTCTTTGGGATGCATGACCAACTTCGGGATTGAAAGTTTTAAGAGTTTCTTCACCCTACTTATGCTTGGCACTAGTAAGCATTCATACTCAACAATTCAAGTCAAAGACAACTTCTCTGATACCATAATGATCCGGGATCTTCTCGTCCAGTGACTTATTAAAGAATTGTATTAAATAAGCATAAATTAAAGTACACCATAAAGAAGAAAAATCTCAAAAGGAAAGAGACATAAGCATGCAATATGAATGCAAAAACTTGATAACAGATTTTGTTCCTGGTGGACTACATCTCTAGGTCCTACTCTCAAATGGGTAGGCCTTTTTATTAACTCCACAAAAGAATTGGGCAAAATACATGAGTATACTTCATTCTGGAGTTAAGATACAAAATATTTGCTCAGATCAGAAAACGAACATCGCCATTGTGTTCATGGAGTCGAATTACCTAAAAATGATTATCTCCATGCCTCGATCTAAGTCTGGCACTTTCAAACCCAAGAACAATCTAGCCTCGATTTTTGTGCTCGCACCTGCAAATAATGACTGGAAAAATTTCTCAAAATGAGTGTCATGTCCATACGGCCGTGCCCCTCCCCTTTTACACTGGTGGAACCCATTTAAATAATAAAAAGCGGGCAGATTTATAATAATGAGGTCGTTGGCCAAATGGTTAGCGGAGGCTATTTTAGGTCATTAGTTAGGCAGAGGTCCTGGGGTCGAACCCGCGGGCCTCCCCTCTTGTTACAATGCTTTTTTTTTGGCGCACAGCTATATTTGGCAGAGAGGCTACTAAAATGGTGGGTGGTTGGAATATACCTCCATTCTAACAGAACCGCCCCATATTTGGTAGTANATATATATGAATTTTTGGTTGCTATGCATCATTGGTCATTTTCCCACTGCCATGTGGCAACCCATGACTAGGCCACTTGACATCCAAACATTGGCCCACGTCACCTCGTTGTACATTCAGCCTGCCACAACACCTTTCTACCATGTCACCCTGCCACGTGTCATACATCTGCCACGTATCATACGGATGCCATGTGTCATGTATGGGCTGCCACGTGGCAACTTTTCATTGGTCCACAAGGCGGCCCAAAAAGTCCAAAAATGAGTGACACGTGGCAGCCTCTCGTGCTACCACATCAAATTGACATGTGTATCCCTCTACACTTTCCAAGTATGTTGTATGAATGATGATGTCATATGTACTGATGTTGATGTCATTAGTATGGAGGCTGACTCCTCCCTACTGACTGGGCTAGGTTGACCAAAACTTTGACTATGAATATCTTTCTATCC
>JASDQU010735416.1:208426-221066 GCA_032191745.1 Picea mariana
AAAAAAAAATAGTCAATACATAAATTATCAAGTAATAACACTGCTAGATTTAGGAATCCATTTTCAGTGTTTTATTTGTGGCGAAGCTAGTGGTCAAGGCCAAAATTTCACAATGTCAATTCCAGGGTTCTATTCACAATGTCAAGGGTGCGATTTCAAGCAAGTTGCAACAAGTTGCAAATTTAACCACCCCCCCCAAAGATGGTGCTACCAGTAGCGTCACTTTTTTATTCAAGGGTCAATTTTAGGGTTCTATTCGCAATGTCAATGGTGTGATTTCAGACAAGTTACAATTTTAACCACCTCCCAAAATATAGTACTACAAGTAGCACCACTTTTTAATTTGGGGATTGATTTTGGTGTTTTTTACCCCAAAAAATCATATTTTTTGGCTAGAGTTCTCATTTTGAGGTCACCGTTCTCATTAAGTTGGTAACTTCGTTTTTTAGGAAGTCTCTTGTCCTCCATGTTTTTTTATCTTATTCTTGTACATTAGGTACCTATTCATAGTTGTTTTCTCAATCAGGTAAACCATTGCTTCAATGAGGAGGATAGGATAGGGTGTATTGCTAAAATTGGCAATAAAATTCTCGTAGAACCTTATCACAACAACTCCCAACTCAAAAGGAAATTTTATCTCTTCTAATCCATTCGAAAGGCTATGCTTGGGTAGTGAGTCAAAATATTTCCTAAAGTTGAAAAAACAAATAGGAAATTGGTTTCACTACTGCAACACTACTCTGCAATGATCCTAAGTGTAACAAGGTGGTCCACTATTGAATAAAATCTTTGGCCTAGCCTTTAGCTCTTTTCCTATGATTTTCTAGGCATACATTCATATTATTTTCCAAAATATTTCCATATAACCTCTCTAAAATAAGGCTATTCATAATGGTCTTATAATTAGAGGGATTGTATTTATCTCCACTTTTAAAAATAGGTACAATGAGTCTTTGAGTCTAGGGTTTAGGGAATATCTTGTTGATTACTATCGTCATAACTAGAGTGAAAATTGAGACCTTGTGCACCAAATGGATGATTCTAATTGCTCATGGAAATAACTTCTTATACATTTCATTTAATGAGGGTCACTATTGAGAAAAAAATGTTTGGTGATGTATTTTTAGTCAAACTACTATTTTGAAGTTATAACCCCCTCAAAGATTAAATTTCTAAGTTCCTTTATTGTGTAGAGTGTTGGAGTGCCAGTGAAATTATGTAACCCTTCCTTTCCTACAAAGATTTTTCTATCTGGACTACCCTATATTTTGATGATAACTACCTCTAGTAATGGTGATTGATTCTTTTGAATGAAATTCATTTAATGAATCTTCTTGATTAGTGACCTTAAATATGTTATTACTAAGAGGGGGGGTGAATTAGTAATAGAGCAATTTAATCCTTTTTAACCATATAATCCAAGTGTTATATCAATGTAGCATTATCATCCAATAATTGCAGAGTAAATAAGCAATGAACAAATGAACAATCATACACATACACAGTACACCAGTGTTTTATGTGGAAACCCAAAGTGGGAGAAAACCACATAATGTTTTTTCTTATATGTCTTGAAGAATTACATTCATTGGAAGCACCAACTTCCTTTGTTTTCCAGATGCAACTGGAAGGAGGATCCAACCCCCTAGTTTCTCAAGCAACAACCTGAGGGAATCTCCAACTCCTCAATACTCTGGCTACAACCAAAATGAGGCTACAACCCCCTATGTTCTCTGGCTACAACCAGAAGGTGGCTACAACCACTTTTACTTGCCCCGTCCAATAGCCCTGATGTATAAGTAGAATGATGGAACCACTGTCACAATATCACTTTGAGATATACTGTTGTAAACCTGTACCAATAAATCTACACCAAACAATCTGTACTAATAAACAAGAACAATGCATCAACTGGTACCTCAACCTGTAATCAACATGTATCATAAACAAGTGCATCAACCATGCACCAACTTGTACCAAACAACCTATAATCAACCTGTACCATAAACAAGTGCATCCAACCATGTACCAAGTATGTATCAATCATGTATCAACTACTCATCAACTATGACTTATCAATATGTATCAACATCATCAAATATACACTTCATGTATGTGCCAACTCATCAACTACTTGTCTCAACAATGTACCCAACATGTACCTCAACCAAAAGACCTCATAAATTTAATCATCCAAATCTGATTTTTAACTTTGTAATAGACCTGGTGTATATGATCACATACCTGCAAACATTCATTAACTTTAACAACAAGAGACTGGCATTTTCATCAAACTTTTCTTTAGTCTCACATGACTAGTTTTGGATTAGTCAACAACCCTAACTTGAAATAATCATAACTATGTACGTGTATGAATAAAGATCGGAAAATAGTACACAATGTTCTTAAGTGTATTTTATGCAATTTCTCCAGGTGTCACTTCTTGGAGCCACTCTGAAAAGGAGTTATAGCAAAAATGNCTGATTTTTAACTTTGTAATAGACCTGGTGTATATGATCACATACCTGCAAACATTCATTAACTTTAACAACAAGAGACTAGCATTTTCATCAAACTTTTCTTTAGTCTCACATGACTAGTTTTGGATTAGTCAACAACCCTAACTTGAAATAATCATAACTATGTACGTGTAATGAATAAAGATCGGAAAATAGTACACAATGTTCTTAAGTGTATTTTATGCAATTTCTCCAGGTGTCACTTCTTGGAGCCACTCTGAAAAGGAGTTATAGCAAAAATGGCATACCTTGTTGAATTCTGGCTTATTCTAGAGAGAAAACTTGTAGAGCATGCCCTGCACGAAATATTTGTTGTATGGATCTGAAAATTTTACACAAAATACTAAAGATTGTACTCTAATCAACACATTTGGTCTTACTTAATTTGGATCTTTTATGAATAAGTTATGACATTGTTACTCGAAACACCTGTTTTAGACTAGTTTTAGGACTAGCCACAAGCCTATTTTCCACAGAGTGTAACTCCAAAACTACAATGACCCACAAGATGAAATTCGTAACACAACTACTTGAATATGTTTTCTCAATGGCCTATCAATTTCACGGTCTGAATCATTCTATAAAAAACTTTATTGTGAAAATGGTGAGATGACCTGTAAATAACATACCTTAGAAAACATCATCAAAAGAATTTATCCTCCCTTGAATTTCAGCCTTCTTTACTTCACCTTCTCTCTAAAATTTGTCCTAGATATCCTTTGGTTACCTCAGTCACCTGTAGATATTCAATATTCTCATGTGTGATATAAAATGAGAGAGCCTTGCCTCTTATTTATACTTTCATGTAGTTTCTTCAAGGGGTTACCTTTTAACCATCTTAACCCACTTTCCTTATTTTAGGGTTAACCAACTTCTAACCAGTTGTCCAATTGTAATTTATCCATTAACTTTATTATTTAAATAATTTGTTTTGTATCCACTTTGACTTATAGTACACTCATCACTTCACTTTACCTCAAGGGGTTACCTTCTAACCATCTTAAACCACTTTCCTTATTTTAGGGCTAACCCACTTCTAACCACCTGTCAACTTAGTAATTTCTCCATTAAATTTATTATTTAAATAAATTATTTTTTATTCACTTTGAATTATAGTACACTCATTACTTCAGTTTATTATTTACCTTCTAAAAATCTCTTAAACCACTTTGACTAGTTTGACCTTGTGGGGCTTCTAGATGATTCCTAAGGGTTCTCCAACTTCACATGGCCATAACTCTCTAACCATGAGGAGTTATGTGGCGTTCCACATACCAATGGAAATGGAATGGCATGTACTATCCATATAGAATAGTATTACCTGTAAATATATCAAAACTAATATTGTTAGCCATCAAACAAACTTGGATCCATTACTCAAACCTGGGTTCTCCAACTTCCTTCAAGGGTTGACATCAATGACAACCAACCTTAATCAACAATATCCCCCTTTGGAATTGATGGCAACACTCTGATTCAATATTGAAATCATGTCATGAAATATTGAAGTTATATTGTTCATTCTCCCCCTGGAACCATGCCTCTTTCCTCTGCATCTGATAAATCTCTCCCCCTTTGTCATCAATGGCAAAGGTATTTCTCCATCCGGGGTTGCTCCCCCTAACTGAACTGTCCTCTTTATGGTGCTTCGTCATGTACATCTAATACATATAAGATAAGAATTCAAAAGAATTCATTTTGGAGTAGAAATAACTCTAAGTCTCTGGCGAAGATACTCAAAGGCTTCCCGTGGAAGTGGTTTTGTAAATATTTTTGCCACTCATTTTTTAGTGCCCACATACTCAACTCTGATGTTATTTTCTGCAACATGTTCCTGTAGAAAGTGATACTTGATTGGAATGTGCTTCATCTTGGAGTGCATCACCGGGTTCTTTGAGATAGTGATGGAACTTGTATTATCACAATAGATTGGAATGGGCTCATCATACTCAACCCGTATATCTGTCAGAGTTTGTTTCATCCAAAGAATATGTGTACAACATGTTGTTGTTGCAATATACTCTGCCTCATCTATAGATAAATATATTGATGATTGTTTCTTTCTTAACCATGATACTAAACACTCACCCAAGTAGAACGTTGCTCCACTAGTGCTTCATCGGTCATCAATATAGCCTTCCCAATCTGCATGTGTAGGCAATAAGTGATATATCCTTTCCTTTTAGATACCATAATCCAAACTCTTTTGTTCCTTTGATATATTTGAAAATCCTCTTCACTGCTAATACATGTGATTCATTTGGTGTTGTTTGAAATTGTGCCACCTATCCAACTGTCTACATTACATATGGTCTGAATGTTGTCACATATAGTAGGCTACCAATCATTGATTTGTATTGCCTCTGATCTGTAGACTTTGAATCATCATCTTTGCTCAACTTGCAATTGGTTTACATGGGAGTGATAACTGGTTTTCAATCTTCCATTCCGAACCTCTTTAGCATTTCTATCATATACTTGGTTTGAGAAATAAAAATTCCTTCGCTTCTTTGACGTATTTGAAGTCCCAGAAAGAATGATAGTTCTCCAAGTAATGACATTTCAAATTCAATCTACATATCCTTTGCAAATTATTGTCTTAACCTGTCATCATCGCTACCACAAATAATATCATCAACATAAACTTCAATTAATAAAATACTATCTTGACTTACCTTGATGTAGAGGTTGTTGTCTGCACTTCCTTTTCTGAACCCTGCCTGTTGTAGATATTTATCCAGTCTAGAGTACCATGCTCTAAGAGCCTGTTTTAGACCATACAAGGTCTTATTTAATTTACACATATAATTTGTGTTCTATGACAACTGAAATCCTTCTGGTTGTTCAATGTAGACTTCTTCTTCAAGTTCCCCGTTCAGAAAAGCTGATTTTACGTCCATATGATACACTTTAATATTTTTGGAGCATGCATAAGCTAAAAACTATTGGATTGCTTCTATTCTGGAAACTGGGGCAAATGTCTCTTCAAAGTCGATTCCTTCAACCTGTGCATATCCTTTACATACCAATCTAGCTTTGTTCCTTGTAACCTGTCCATCTTCATTCAATTTATTCATGTATACCCACTTTGTGTCAATCACATTCTTATCCTTTGGTCTTGAAACCAATTCCCAAGTGTCATTTTTCTCTATTTGATCCAATTATTCATCCATGGCCTTATTCCAAAATTCATCATTGTTGGTGTCTTCAAAGTAGGTTGGTTCAATCATAGATGAGAGTGCTAGGTGTGTTTGTTCTGGTGAAAGGATTCTTCTTCTAGTCTCAACTCCTGCATCTTTGTTTCCGATAATCTAATATAAAGGTTGATTCTTCTATACTCATCTGCTAGGTGTCTTTGGAGGAACTTGTTGAACTTTCTCTTCTGCTTCTGTCATATCCTCTTCATCTTCCCCTTCTACTTCTTTTTCATCTTTTGTTTCTTCTTCGTAAAGTTGTTCCATTGATTCATTTTCTTCTTCCTTTAATCCTTGTCTACCTGTTTCATCTATTTTTACGTTGATGATTTCCACAACTTCGTTCAATCTCAGGTTGTAACACTTGTATGCTTTCCTTGTACTTGAGTAAGAAACAAGTACTCCTTTGTCCACACGAGAGTCAAACTTTCTCATTCTTCCATCTTCTCTTTTGATGTAGAATTTGCTTCCAAAAACTCTGAAGTGTTACACATTTGATGGTATTCCTTTCCATAGATCGTAGGGTTTTTTTTCAGTTTTATTTCGGAGCATTACTCTGTTTTGAAAGTGAAAATTTATATACACTACATGTGTCCAAAAAATATCTAGCAATTTGGAATCCATTAGCAATGTTCGAGCCATTTCCTGTACTGTCATGTTCTTTCTTTCAACAACTCCATTCTGTTGAGGTGTCCTTGCAACGAAGAATTTCCTTTTTATTCCATGATTGCTGCAATAGTCCATAAATTCCTTTGAAGTGAACTCTCCTCCATTATCATATCTCAAGCATTTGATTTTTGAATCCATTTCATTTTCAACCATTTCCTTGTAGATATTGAAGTTTTCAAAATCTTCTAATTTATTCTTGAGAAAGAAAATTGCAGTTATTCTTGTATAATCATCAATTAATAACATAAAGTATTTCTCACCTTTTAAACCCTTTGTTGTAGTTGGTCCAACTAGATCAGTATGCACAATTTCTAGTGGTTTTGTTGTTGAATATTCCTTTGATTTGAACCCGGTCCTTGTTTGTTTTCCTTATTGACAATGCTTGCATAAAGTGTTGGTTGGTTTCGTGATCTGGGGCATTTATCTGACTGCTTCTCTTTTGTTGAATTTGACAAGGTTATCAAAATGTGTGTGACCCATTCTTCTGTTCCATAGCCAAATTTCATCTTCCTCTCCTAAACAACACTTTTCATTTCCAATTTCACTTAACACATATATGTTGCTTGAAGTTCTCACAGCTGTAGCAATCAATTTTCTTGAAACTTCTTTTCTTATCTCGCACTTTTGTGAATCGAAAGTAACTTTATGACCTTGGTCACACATTTGACTCACACTTAGAAGATTATGTTTCATATCTTCTACTAGTTGAACATTTTCTTCTTTTGTATTCTTGTTCCCAATTCTGACTGTGCCTTTTTCCAATGATTTTAGCTAAATCATCATTCTAAAGGAGACTGATCCATCTCTTTCCTTTCTTAATGTAAGAAACCTGTCTCTATCACCTGTCATGTATTTTGAATAGCCACTGTCAACATACCAACCACTTTTCTTTTGCTTAGCTTGTAGATCGAGTGTGCATTCTTCATTGTTGTACTGATTTTGCTTTCTTATCCATGTCCTTTTCTAAGGTTCTTGTTTGTGATTGTTTTTGTTCTGTTGTGGTTCTCTAGGAGGGATTGTCATTCTGCAATCTTTGGCCATGTGTCCAAAGTTGTTACACTTGTAGCATTCCACTTAAGTGCTTAATGATTCAAACCTATTGTAACTTCTTCTCTGTGTTTCACTAGGCCTTCTTGGATAACCCTTTTGTGCATGACTTTCAAAGTTTTTTATGTTCCTGTTGTTAGCTCTACAATTTATAGCTTTATGTCCAAAATTATTACATGCATAACATCAACCAAAAAAGATAGTTTGATACCTGGGATTTGAAGATCTTCTGAAAGGAGGTGCTCTTATGAATCTGTCTTCTTCATGAGACCTATTTGTTTGTGTCGGTCGTTGATTCTGAAATCTGAATCTTCTCAGTGGAGGAGTGTCCCTGTAATTTTCTCTATAGACCTTCCTATCCCCTTTGATTGTTTCTGCATAGATTTTTGGATATGTTTCTTGTTCTATTGTTTTTTAGCTTGATCCCCTTTTTGTTTGATTGTATCCAATTTCAGACTTGTCATGATTAGGCCTTTCACTGTTGATAATGTCATTCAAAACTTTTGAGCTATTCTGCATATTTTTCTTTTGAAGATCATTTCTTAATGTGGCAATCTCTGCTTCCAAATTTTCAATGATCCTATCTCCTCCTTCTAGTTTTTCTTTGAGTGCTTCTTCAATTCTTTTATCTTCTTCAATTTGAACCTTCAAATTTGTGATCATTTGTGATAATTCCTGAGTGTCTTCTTTCTTGTCTAGTTTTGTTTGTAGCTTCTTGTTTTTCCTCTTTTCTCTTCTGATAACTTATATGGCACTCAACAATTCCTCTCAGTAATCAACTTCTGCCTCTTCAATTTCTTCTTCAACTTCTTCATATTCTTCTTCGGCTTCTTCATGTTCTTCTTCAGAGTCTTCTTTATCAGAGTCTTCTACTGCCATGAATAGAACTATTTATGTCTCACTGTCACTGACTTCATCTTCATCTAATGATGAGATGTCTTCTTTGGTTGATAAGATTTTCTTGAAAACTTTATTTGTGGTTTTTATGCCTTTATATGTTTGTTTGTTTTTTGAGTAAACTTCATCATTTCTCTTTTTCTTATGAGGACATTTGTTAGCAAAATGACCAATACCATCAAAATTAAAACAAATTAAAGGAATCTTACCTCTATACTTATCGTCGGTTCCCTTGTTCAGTCTTTTGACAAAGTTGGCCACTTCTTCATCATCTTCTAAGACGTCACTATTGTTTCTATGTTATTTTTATTGTTGGTTTTGATTTTGCTTTGATATTTTGGATGTTTTGAAGGCTTCTTCTTTTACATATGGATTTTCTTGTTCAATTATCATTTCATATGTTGTGAAGATTCCATGTAGTTATCCATTCTTATTGAGTTTAGATATGCCCTTTCTTAGAGTGTTGATATCTTAGGGTCAAATCTCATAGGAAGATATCTTAGCACCTTTTGAACAATTGTAGATTCTTGAATTTCTTATCCCAATCCCATGATTTCATTTACTGTTTCATCGACTTGTAACAAGTAAGCTGCAATATTCTCATCTTCCTTCATATTTATTTGTTCGAACTGACCTCTGTAAGTTTGAAGCTTTACTTCTTTGACTTTTGAATCTCCTTCATAAATATTTTAAAGATTGTCCCAAATATCTTTAGCAGATTTACAATGTGTAACTTTGGTGAATACAGTTTCACCAAGACCATTAAGAAGTGCATTTGTGGCTTTGTAATTATTTTGAATAAGTTTCACTTCTTTGTCATTTGTTGGCAGAACGGTTGGTACTGTGTATCCATCTACAATTGATTGTCAAATTTCAAATCCCTATGCATGTATATATGTCTTCATCCTTATGCTCCAAAATGCATACTTATGCCCATCAAATTGTGGTATTCCATTTTTATACATGTTGTTTCTCTCCATGATCTACCTTTCAGTGGTTAAACTGATTTCTGAAGGAACCTGCTCTGATACCAATTGTTGGATTACTAAAGGGGGGGTGAATCAGTAATAGAGAAATTTATTCATTTTTAACCATATAATCCAAGTGTTATATCAATGTAGCATTATAATCCAATAACAGCAGAGTAAATAAGTAATGAACAATGATACACATACACAGTAGACCGGTGTTTTACGTGGAAACCTAAAGCAGGAGAAAACCACGGAATGTTTTTTCTTATATGTCTTGAAGAATAACATTCATTGGAAGGACCAACTTTCTTTGTTTTCCAGCTACAACTGGAAGGAGGCTCCAAACCCCTAGTTTCTCAGGCAACAACCTGAGGGAAACTCCAACTCCCCAATTATATGGCTACAACCAGAAGGAGAATACAACCCCCTATGTTCTCTAGCTACAACCACCTTTCCTTGCCCCGTCAAACCTCCCTGACGTATAAGTAGAATGATGGAACCACTGTCACACTATCACTTTGAGATATACTGTTGTAAACATGTACCAATAAACTTGCACCAAACAACCTGTACCAATAAACATGAACCATGCATCAACCTGTACCTCAACTTGTAATCAACCTGTACCATAAACAAGTGCATCAACCATGCACCAACCTGTACCAAACAACCTGTAATCAACCTGTACCATAAACAAGTGCATCAACCATGCATCAACCTGTATCAAACAACCTGTAATCAACATGTACCATAAACAAGTGCATCCAACCATGTACCAAGTATGTACCAATCATGTATCAACTTCTCATCAACTATTACTCATCAATATGTACCAACATAATCAACTATACACCTCATGTATGTGCCAACTCATCAACTACTTGTCTCAGCCATGTACCCAACATGTACCTCAACCAAAATCTCTCATCAATTTCATCATCCAAATCTGATTTATAAATCTGTAATAGACCTGGTGTATATGATCGCATACTTGCAAATCTTCCTTAACTTTAAAAACAAGAGATTAGCATTTTCATCAAACTTTTCTTTAGTCTCACATGACTAGTTTTGGATTAGTCAACAACTCTAACTTGAAATAATCATAACTATGTATGTGTATTGAATAAAGATCTGAAAATAGTACACAATGTTCTTCAGTGTGTTTTATGCAATTCCTCTAGGTTTCACTACTTGGAACCTCTCCGAAAAGGAGTTATAGCAAAAATGGCATGCCTTGTTGAATTTTGGGTTATTCTAGAGAGCGAACTTGTAGAGTATGCTCCGCACGGAATATTTGTTGTATGGAGCTGAAAATTTTATAAAGAATACTAAATATTGTACTCTAACCAACACATTTTCTATTACTTAATTTGTATATGTTATGAACAAGTTATGACATTTTTACCCGAAACACTTGTTTTAGACTAGTTTCAGGACTAGCCACAAACCCTATTTTCCACGGAGTGTAACTCCAAAACTACAATGACCCACATGCTGAAATTCATACCACAACTACTTGGATAGGTTTTCTCAATGACATATCAATTCCATGGTCTGAATCATTCTAGAAAAAAAGTTATTGTGAAAATGGTGAGATGACCTGTAAATAACATACCTTAGAAAGCATCATCAAAAGAATTTGTCCTCCCTTGAATTTTGGCCTTCTTTACTTCACCTTCTCTCTTAAATTCGGCTTAGATATCCTTTTGTTACCTCATTCACCTGTAAATATTCAATATGCTCAAGTGTGATATAAAATGAGAGAGCCTTGCCTCTTATTTATACTTTCATGTAGCTTCCTCAAGGGGTTACCTTTTAACCATCTTAACCCACTTTCATTATTTTAGGGTTAACCAACTTCTAACCACTTGTCCAATTAGTAATTTATCCATTAAATTAATTATTTAAATAATTTATTTTGTATCCACTTTGACTTATAGTACACTCATCACTTCACTTTACATCAAGGGGTTACCTTCTAACCATCTTAAACCACTTTCCTTATTTTAGGGCTAACCCACTTCTAACCACTTGTGAACTTAGTAATTTCTCCATTAACTTTATTATTTAAATAATTTATTTTGTATTCACTTTGAATTATAGTACACTCATCACTTCACTTTATTATTTACCTTCTAAAAATCTCTTATACCACTTTGACTACTTTGACCTTTTGGGGCTTCTAGATGACTCATGAGGGTTCTCCAACTTCACATGGCCATAACTCTCTAACCGTGAGGAGTTATGCGACGTTCCACATACCAATGGAAATGGCATGACATGTACTATCCATATAGAATAGTATTACCTACAATTATATCAAAACTCATACTGTTATCCATAAAACAAACTTGGGTCCATTACCCAAACATGGGTTCTCCAACTTCCTTCAAGGGTTGACATCAATGAAAACCAACCTTAATCAACACTAGGGATGCATCCACTCCACCAATGATGTTTTTGACAAACTCTCCAAGAATTAGATTCCTTGGGCTAATGCTAAGTGGAGATTCCTTATAGGTAATGTTGATAAGTGGTCATAGAACATATCTATGGGATCATCCATGTGACCCTAGTGTTATATATTATCCTTACAATGCCTCATGCTGGGTGGTGAGATTATAAATGGGGTAATTCCACGACGTTCTTCAAGTGAAATTCATCCATAGTATACAAGTGGGTGAACCAAAACACCGAAGAACATTTTTGTCTCTTTCAACTTGCTAGTGGTGTTTTTTCCTTAGTAAAGTTTCTATGCCAAAATGATATACTACTTCCTTCTCTTGGAAATACACATTGCTTGGCACATGCATTGGGCCACAAAGGCTCTAGTAGCATGGATGATTATCACAATTAAAGCTCTCTTTTGGATTTGGAAAAAATGAAAATGATGTTTTCTCATCTCATCAATTATCTTGATATGATGTAGCATTTATATGTGTCCAATTGTTATTGTATATCATTTATATTGTATGTTCAAACCCATAAGGAACATCTTAAGACATAACACTAGTAGTGGATCCTTCAATATTGGCCCCCATACATATGAGAATAGTGATTCTTATCCTATCTCTTAGCCCATTGGTCATAGTGGGCCTACAATTGATGCTTTTTTGACCCACCTTTGCTAGGTTGAACCACAAAAATCCATGTCATATGGCTAGGAGATAGGTTTGCAATTCATGGGAATGTACATGAAATTCCACTCATGGATCCCCACAAATGGACAAACAATTCTCTATTCTAACACTAGTTATCTCAAAGGGGCCCAAGCCACTAGCCCCACACACTAATGAGTGGGACAATATAATTCTCATCAATTTTTCTCCTCCAATGAATGAAT
>JASDQU010735416.1:240370-255317 GCA_032191745.1 Picea mariana
TAAAATAATGAAAATAGATTAAGTGACCTAGAAATGGGTTAAGTAACCTAAAAATGGGTTAAGTGACCTAGAAGATGAAAGTATAAATAAGAAGCTAGGATCTCTTGTAATATGTACATTTTTAGTCAGAATCTTTTTTGTGGATCAATGGAGAGCTTCTTGTGAATATCTTGTGGACTATTGATGGAGAGCTTCTTGTGAGAGAATCCTATTGGTGTGGATCTCTTGAGCATGATTGAATATCTATTATGAGGAAGAGAGCGAGAGGAGGATCTCATAGACGCATCAAAGTTTCGGCAATGTCAGAGATCTTGACGGAAAAAGTCTCGGATTCACAGAAAACCCTATCTTTTGATGTCCATGCGGGCTGTCTGTGTATAGGGTGCATGTACACACGGGCTGGCTGTGTATAGGGTGAGTGTACACGCGGGCTAACTATGTACAGGGAGCGTGGAGTGGATAAAATCATGGAGATTTTTGTTTGAGTTGCTCTTGGATGATGAGGCAAGTTCCAGATCTGCATTCTATGGCCTCGGATCTATCACTGAGACATTGGTATGGTTACATTATTGTCTTGATGGATACTATTGTTTGATGTGTTGTGAATGCTTAGGGAATTCTTGGTATGGCTTCTATGATGTGGTTTATTTGGTTGATGGAGTAAGAAGCACTCTTTTGATTCAGTAGTGACATGATTGCTATAGTATACTAGTTATTTATAAATGATTGAGATAGCATTCATATTGATTTGTTATGGAGCATGAGTAAGCTATTGTAGAGCTTGGATGTGTTGTGACTAGTTGTGGGTCAGTTTGGACAGTGGAAGACAGAAGAGAAAGTGATTGCAGGTTGCAGAGGATCTGAGCATGTGAAGCAAAGCAAAACCCTAGTTTCTCATAAGCATACGCTTGTTACATTATACACTGGTCGCGCTCACACACGAGCTGTAGTGAGCCAGGGCGTGTGCACACGCGGGCTGCACTACTGACAGGTCACGTACCTATTGACAAATTGATATCTATTGAGGATTGTTGCCTCATCTCAGTTGATGCTGAGGGTGTAAGCTGAGTCTTGCATTATAGAGCAGGTGCTCTTACAGAGTTGTACTCTATTCAGTTGTTGTTGATAAACACCAAGGATTGTAGGCCGTAATAAAAAGAAAATTGTACATACATCTTGTGTTCTTTATTTTCATTACGGTGATGACTTGTTGATGATATATTGTTGATATATGTTGCTGATATGTGCTCTCATCTAACTGGTTATAAATTAAAGCAATGGGTAATGAATAAATGTTGAATGCTAATTGATGAGTTTTTGTGCAAGATGGAAGTTTTGGGGAAAAGATCCCCACACTCATTCACCCCCCCTCTAAGTGTGGTAGGTGTGTCCAACAACATGGATTCCAAATTTTGTGTTGTTTGAGTTATGTGCTCTTCTTCTATTTCATATTTCCAGTTTTCTTTATGTTACTCCTCGATAAGTGAATGAATGCAATTTAGTACAACTTCTACTATGATCATATTTCATTGAGTTATCTGATAAGCATGTTGTTTTTCCTCTGTATTTGCTATCAGCAAATACAAGAACTGCAAGCTACTTGGACCATTATATCATATATCCTTTCAGGGGTGCATTCCACTCTTTCTTCTACTATAAACAAGGTAATATTCTTTTTTCATTGATGCCTTAGCTTGTTTAATAGTTTTGTAACTTTCTTCATCACCACTCAATTTGATTAATTGACTCAGACGACAAAACACGACCTATGTTATGTTAAACTATTAATTTCATTTGAGGATTTAAATTCTTACATAACTAACAGAAAGAAAAAACACTCTTAAAAGAAATCATTCCTTAATTCCTGATGCTTGACATTATGCTTTGAGCCTTAAGTTTAATCTCAGGAACAACATATTTTTGTTGTTGTTGTCGGGGATGGAGAAATGAAGTTATTTTTCCTTGGGAGAACGACATGGTAAGTTTCTCTCTTTGATAGTGAACAAATATAGAATACATTATTAAGGCTAATTTTAATTTTCACTTGGCAACTCCACCACTAATAAGTTGGCATTCCATCGAAGAAATACCATAAAAAACCCGACGATAAGTAGACCACGCCTGTATATGACCTTGAAAAATTTTTAAAACCAAGGGGATACCTTAAGCAGACCACTACTTCCACAAGTAAGGTTTATCAACCCAAACCCGAACAGTCTAATGCTAAGGTTCCAACTAAACAGTTAACTTTGCAAGAAGGTTGCACCCAAATCCATTTCGGAAAAACATCAGCTGATAGAGTTGAAGCCAAAATCATAAACCCCGAGTTGGTTTTTCCCGAGATAAAGACCGAAACCGATTCAATTTCCTCATTTAGTAATAAAGGAAAAAGACCCATCTCGATACCTGCCTTTATTGATATTCCATCAGTCCCCGAAATAAAGTTTCCAGCTTCTCGAAGTTTTGAAGAATATATCTTACACTTGGATTCGACTCATGTTGGATCTCCTGTTTATATATCCTACAAGTCCAAAGAACCTAGTCCTCATCTCTCTTTTCCCCCCTTTTCCGATTTTATATCTCTTGGCGATCATGTCCCAGAACCCCTTTCTCTTCATCCCAAAGTAGTGAGAAGGTCACTACATATCTTTGAAAATCTTCTCTATAATCTCCAAGTTTCATCCCCTATCTTATTAATGGTTGATGCCAGAGGAGGTGGTGGCGGAGGATTGGGTGTTGGAGGGGGAGGAGGAGGCGGTCAAGGACTACCCACACCTCCTAGAATTCTTGCTAAAGTAGTTGCTAGGTATGCTCCTTTAGTCCTCCCAGTTCCCCTCCACGATCTACCCGAAAACTTTATGAAAAACCTACCAAATTTCACAAGAGAGGGAGACTTAACGGCCACTAAACACATAAATTTTTTCAATCATTTGTCAATATCCTTGGACTTGAGAACGAGGATGTTTATTCAAGACTCCTAGTTCAAACTTTTGAAGGATAGGTGAGAACCTGGTTTCAAGGGCTACCAACAGGTTCTATAAGAACATACGACGAGTTAAAAAATGCCTTTCATAGACAATGGAGAGAGAGGAAGGATCACCTTTATTGTTTAACCGAGTTTGGAGCTTTAAGAAAGAAAAATTCAGAAACAGTTCTCGAATTCACTCAGAGATTTAATAAATTGTAAAATAAAATTCCAGCTGAGGTTAAACCTTCCCAACCTGCAGCAAAGGTGACTTTCATCGGGGATTTCGAGCCTGAATTTGCCTTACTGTTGCAAGAAAGGAGATATGCAGACCTCACTAGAATACAGGATGATGCTATAGAAATCGAATCAGATATGATGACATTGGGAAAATTGAAATCCAAAGCTGAAATGAGAAATAAAGAAACCAGACGATTCAGAGAACAAGAAGGACCTTCCGGATTTGGGAGGTCTGCGGAAGACAAAATGGATGACATGGAAAAAAAAATTAAAGAATTATCAAACAAAATCTCTAGGATGGAACTGGACCAATCTAAAATAGATCAGTTCGCTAGAAAATATTTCAGAAGAATTCCTAACCCTCAAACGCAACAAAGACAAATCAAAAATAAATATCAAAAGATTCAGACCCCCTTTAAAAACAAAAATTTTATAGGAGGAGATGACATGCAAAGCTTTGAGGATTTAGAGGAAGACATGAATAATCCTAGCGATGATGATCAAGAACCTCATCTGATGAGGCAAGACTATGAAAGGTCTTTAGGTGCATAATACATGTTTAATGATGATAGCATAAATATTACAAAAGATTCTTTGTATCAAGGAATCGCCGACAATATAATGGTCGAGCTTCAACAGAAGTATAATTTAAGGCCTAGGGATAGAATTTCACAACTTCCCAACTGAAGAAGATCTTGACGAGAAGTAAAGCGAGTGAGGTAGCTCAATCAGCAATTGAAACATAGACTGCCAAGATAAAATAAGTTGAAACACGGACTACCAAGACAAAAGTAGTGGAAATTCTAACTGTCAAAACAAAGACAGTCGAAATGAAATCGACACAAACTAATAAAACAGAAAAAGGGAGATAGAGATCCCAACTAGAGAAGTCGAAAAGGCAATGGGGAGTTTCAATCTAGAAAATGAGATTAATAAAATCAAGATCCCTGTACCTCTGGTTGAACTAGCAAAAAATTCTACATAAATAAAACAGATTGTCAAAATGATAATTTTTTCAGATATTGAAAGTCATGTGGATGTTATAAATTTAGAAGATGATAAACCAACTATAATGTTTGGTCCACATTTTGAAAATGTCAGAGATTATGTCGCTCCTTTCTACATCACGTTGATTGTGCATGATCATCTTCTTCATAATTGTATGTTAGATTCTGGAGCCTCCCACAATGTGATGCCCAAAGCTATTATGGAAAAATTGGGCCTTGAAATTACCAGACCATACAGAGATCTGTATTCTTTTGATTCAAGAAAAGTTAAATGTATGGGTATGATTAAAGATTTAGTGGTTAATCTTGCACAGATTCCTGTAAAAAGTATTCTGATGGATGTGGTTTTTGTTGATATCCCTGCAAAGTATGGCATGTTGTTATCCAGGTCTTGGGGTGCCAAACTTGGAGGATACCTTCAACTCGACATGAAATACACTACAATCTTGATCTTCAGCGGTCAGTTCACTCGCCTGTACAGAGAAAAAAGGTTGGCATATACTGTAAGTGACCCACACAATCTGAATAATTACCCTATGTATGTCGTTGATCAAGATTTAGGAAACTGTATATTATCCCTTGATGATTATTTAGATGAACGTATAGAAGAAAATTGTACAGAAAAAGAAAAAATAGAAAAAAACAAATAAAAATGTAAATAATGTTGGAGTTTGAAAAATGTATTTCGATGGTTCTTCATCTTGTGAAGGAGCTGGAGCTGGAGTGTTGTTTGTGGCACCCGAAGACGAGTTCATTATTCTCTTTTCCTACAGATTACAGTGGCACATCGATTATACAAATAATGTATGCGAATATGAAGCCCTGGTTTTAGGATTAGAGGCTGCCAGGAAGTTAAAAATTAAAAATATGATAGTTTATGTTGATGTGGAATTGATCGTGAAACAGATAAAGAAACAGTACTAGGCCAAATACCCAAGGTTGAGGTCCTACAAAAATTGTGCCTGGGATCTGATTGAGATTTTTTTCTCATCATTTAATATCCACCATATCCCTGAAATGGAGAATCAATAGGCATATTCATTGGCCAAAGAAGCCGCAACGTTTGTACCTCCTACTATCCTCAAAATAAAGTATCACATAGAAATGAGGCACAGACCCTCCATACCAAATAATGTTCAACACTGGAAAGTTTTCAAAGATGATGAGAAAATCAGGCAATTCCTAAAAATGGTGGACAAATTTTCTGAAACGCATATTGATCAGGAAAATCAGAATGAACCTGCTTGGATTATGTAGGAAGGTGAAGATCCCCATGAGTTCCAGGATAAGATCTCTAATCATCGCATGTTGGTAGTGAAAAATAATTAGATCCTTAAAGGTTTGATTCTTTTGGAAATATTATTCGATCATGATGATATTCTCTTAAAGTCTACTTTGCAGCCTCAGCCTTAAGAGGTTGAAGATTGTAACATAGGCACTAAGGAAACTCATAAGATGGTAAAGATATCTAAATACCTTCCCCCTGAAATGAAAATAAAATATGTTGAGTTACTCAAGAAGTACAAGGATGTTTTTCACATGGTCTTATGATGAATTAAAAACTTATGACACCACCGTAATTGAACACAAAATTCCCTTAAAACGGGGCATTAAACCTTTCAGGTAGAAGCTCAGACAGATAAATCCCATACTACTACCTATGATAGAAAAGGAAGTGAAAAATATCCTAGATGCGAAGCCGAGTGGGTAGCCAATCTAGTTCCAATCAGGAAGAAAAATGATGAAATAAGACTGTGTGTAGATTTCAGAAATTTAAACAGATCATCTCTCAAAGATAATTATCCATTCCCTAAAATGGATCATGTATTGGAAAAAGTGGTCGGAACAAATAGAATGTATATGATTGATGTCTTTTCAGGATATAATCAAATTGCATTCCACAAAGATGACAAAGAAAAACCTCATTCACTACCCCATGGGGTACCTTTATGTATGACAAAATGTCATTTGGTTTAATGAACGCGGGAGCCACTTTCCAACGAGCTATGGACATCACCTTTGTCAGCGAAAAAGATAAGTTTGTTGTCATTTATCTTGATGATCTAACCGTGTTTTCTCAATCTGACACAGAGCACCTGATACACCTCAAATAGACGTTTGAGAAATGTCGAAAATTTGGTCCGTCTCTGAATCCCAAGAAATCTCACTTTGCAATGCAGAAAGGTAAACTCTTGGGCCATATAGTATCTCGAAATGGAATCAAAATTGACCAAAAAAGGGTTGAAGCTATAGATATTATCAATATTCCTAGGAACAGAAAGGAAATACAATCATTTTTAGGAAAAATTATTTTTTTAAGAAGATTCATCCCAAACTTCGCTGAAATTGTAAAATTGATTACAGATATGCTCAAAAAGGATAGTGAGGTCAAATGGACAACCAAATCCAAAGGTTCATTTGAAAGCATCAAGAAATTTATAGGTGAAGTGTCGATGTTGGCCAACCCATATTATGTGAAAGAATTCTTGATTTTCTCATTCGCCTCCGAACACACTATCACGACCGTGCTCTTACAAAAAAATGATGAAGGTTTCGAGCAGCCAATAGCATTTTTTAGTAAAAGTATCAGAGATGTTGAACTAAAATATGATATATTGTAAAAACAAGCATACGCAATGGTAAAGGCCCTCAAATCTTTCAGGACTTATGTACTCCATTCTAAGATAATTGTCTATGTACCAACCAGCGTTGTCAAGGATATATTAGTTCAACCAGATAGTGATGGAAAAAGGGGTCGATGGTTAGCCAAGATTCAGGAATTTTACCTAGAAGTAAAACCGACCAAACTTGTTAAAGGTTAGGGCTTGGCTAAATTACTAGCGGAATCAAATTTTTGAGCACTTGGGATAAATCACCTACAAGATTATGAATATTTTCTAGACATAGACAACTTGATGTTACTATACCTTCAACTGAGATCCAAGATAAATTCTCTTCCTCGACCTGGTATAAACACATATTTTCTTACCTTCTAACTCTGCAGTGTACAAGTGATATGGCCCCTTCCAAAGCTAGAACATTGATGTTTCACACAGTAAAGTATTGTATCATGTATAGCCAACTATATTGGAAGGATCCTCTGGGATTTTTATTGAGTTGTTTAGTAGAATCTGAAATGGAGAGAGTCATAAATGGATTTCACGAAGGAGTGTGTGGAGGGCATCACACCTGGAGAGAAATGGCCTGTAAAATCCTAAGAGATGGATATTATTGGCTGAAATTATTCGCTGATGTGAATGCCAAAGTTAGAGCATGTAACCCCTACCAAATATTTTCAGACAAGCAAAATATTTCAGCCTTACCTTTGGTTCGAGTCAAAACAGAACCTCTATTTTAGCAATGGGGTCTAGATTTCATCGTTGAAATACATCCACATTCTAGCGCACAACATAAGAGGATTTTGACCGCTACTTATTATTTCACTAAATGGGTGGAGGTCATTCCAACGTGAAACGCAACAGACATAGTGGTGATCAGTTTCTTAGAAGAGAACATTTTATTGAGATTCGGCTATCCTCGGAAGATAGTCACTGATAATGCCCAAGATTTCAAATCAATGGCTATGGTAAGTTTTTGTCAAAAGTAAAACATTGTACTAGGACATTTAATGGCCTATTATCCTCGATGCAATGCATTAGCTGAGTCCTCGAACAATATTTTAATCACCATAATTAGAAAAGTGATGACTAAAAATAAGAAAGTCTGGCATGTGCATTTGAAGTATTATTTATGGGATAATAGAATAGGCACTAAGAAATCCATCGGAATGTCCCCCTTTCAAATGGTATATGGAACCGATGTGGTTCTCCCCATAAATCTTTCTCTTGCCGTAATGAAACTCTGGCAAGACGTGAAGGAAGAGCCTAATGATATCACCAGAAGAATAAATCAATTGGTAGAAGTCCAGCAAAATCGGGTTGAAGTGGATGAGAGACTCCATAAATATCAGGATAACATGAAAGCCCTGTTTGACCAAAAAGCTAAAGATAGGGAATTCCTCCCTGGTGACCTGGTTTTAAAATGGGATGCCAGGAAGGAAGATTCGGGAAAGCACGACAAATTTGACCATATCTAGTGTGGACCTTTCAAGCTCACAACTTCTGAGGGAAAGAATTCATTTTTGTTAGATAATATCTATGGGAAAATCCTTAACGCCCCTATCAACGGGTGTTACCTGAAGCATTTCATGCAATAACCAGATTTAGAACTCCCATTGTACATACCGGATTGATTTTCACATTTTTGTTTATAATTTTTTGTTTCTTCGGTAAGTCTTTTCTTTCACTATAAATAAAAATAGGTTTTTCGATTTCATAAAAAACAAAAATATAAAAATAAGTAATGCATAGAGTTCCGATCTACAAAAGTTCCTGACATCTCTCATGTTTATTTTCATTGCAGGATACCAACTGATAGTCGAGAGATAAGTTGTATTAGAAATCGATGCTCACGTTTCAAGACATTGGTTTTCGCTCGAAATAGGTGATAAATAGATAGTTTATTGGGTTGAAAATATGGAGAAAATATGAGGTATGAACTTCTTCCCTACTGACCCAAGTTAAATTTTCAAGGAGATATCACTAGGTATGATAGAAGTTTCATCTGTACAAATGTTATCACCTAATCTACAACCAGAGGAACATAAAATTACATTTTAATTCTCAAGAGTTTTCTCTGGATAAAATAAAATCAAAAAATGGAATAAAATTTATACTAAGAAAGTAAGCAATAAAAAGACTTTAAATAAAAGAATTTGAGAATCCATAAGCAGAATCGCATAGGGATGACCATTTTCACGATAGAACATCTAAATCCTCTTTATGTTTTTCTTTCTTATCTTCAAGCTGTATTTTCCTATGATTCTAAATATCTTTTCTTGATCTTCATGGAGGAAAAAGGACTTCACCTTGACTCTGAAAGCTCATAAATAAGTCTGCAACATGAGAATAGGCAAAAATATTTATGATCCCTCTGACTTTAATTGAAAGAAAGTATGTCTGGGATAATCCTAACTACTTTATCTTTTCTAACATATTTAGACTGATTAGTTTCGCTCAAGGAAAGTCCCTGGAAATTAAAATTCCCCCTTGAAAAATTCTTGTAAGCGAAGGTGTTTTGAAGGTCGAAAGGAGATTAGTTCAGAGTAATCAAAGTGAGTTAACAGACCTCTAATGATAAATTATAAACATATGTCATCCCTGGTATATTGTATACAAATTGATTTCTCCCACTTCATGTTTTAAAAAATATAAGACAGATGGTGAAAGGAAATTCATGAAATGATTGCTCCCATCTAGTCCAAAAAGAGATGATGAAAGGAAATTCATTAAATGATTTCCCTCATCTCGGTATTTAAATGCAAAATTACCGATTGAAGTGGTGAAAGGAAATTCAATTTGGGAATTAGATAACTTCACCGGGGTACTGAATAGGCTCGTTGGAAGTGAAGCAATGTCTATGAGATCTGCAAGGTTGTTATACATGTATTATAATGCACCTTGGTAACTAGTTCTCTTTTCGACTAGATCTACATTCTAAGCCAACAAGGGACTCTCTGACTAAAACATTAAAATTACTTTGCTTGATGCGAACAAAATCGAACAGAGTCTGATAGATCAGTTAAGGTTGTTTTGATTATCTTAAGAACATCTGAAATCAGTTTTAAGAACAGGAATCCATTAATAAGCCTAAACTTGAGATCGATGAATGATTAAGTTTTGAAAGTTTTCAGAGACATGGATGAATTCCAAAGTCCATCTGTGGGTCCTTTTTCAGAATGTGTTTCACAGAAATGCAATAATGACTCCATTTACCCAATAAAGGCTACTTGGTCTACTATTCTTCTGCGTCTCACAGGGAGACGAGATCCCTATATGGAGCCTATGTTGGAACACATATATATTTATAAAACTTTAGACATTAATAAATTTCATTCTCGTTTAAATAAAAACAACGCACGCTTAATTCTCACCGTTGATGAAGTCTCCCATTTAATCAAGTGATCCTAATCTCTTAAAAATTATGGAGCCACCTACTCATTAACAAGTCAAATAACCAAAGACTATATTTGAAAGATCGGTTTTTGGTGTTTCGCGATGCAGGCACCTCAACAGACAACAATTTCAAAATATCGAAATCCGAAGTCACGAAATCATCTTAAGCATTAAACCGGATTACTTAAGAATTAAAAATGATTAACGGTTAATTAATCATTTCATGATTTCGCGTTTCGGAGATCCTACCTCGAAAGAATTTCAAAGTCCCGATAGTCGAAATCACGAAGTTGTCTTAGGTTGATCACGATTATTTAAAGGGGTTAAACATGATTAAAGTTAATTAATCACATCGCGATTTCGTGTTTCAGGGATTATACCTTGAAATGTCATAAGATATCCTGATATCCGAAGTCGTGAATTTTTCTTAACGATAAGTGTGATTAACTGACGCATTAACGATGATTATCACGTAATTAATCCTTCACTAAATAATGACTCGGATAAATTCCAATTTCATCTGTGCTTTTCCCAAAAATTAGTGACATTAATAGTTGATTTACAACAATCATTCCATGTGAGATCATAGACCACTGCCGAAATCGTATTCATTAAGGAAAAGTAAATGCTTCGTCAGTAAAAGTATTGGCAAATCGACACAATTAAAGGAAAAGGATATTGAATTTCAAATTTCATTACGCGTTTTCACTAAGCAGTAATTTTTCAAGGTAATAAACTTTGTGCATTTCTTGTGAGAGATATCAGAGCTCTGAGACTTGATACCATGCCTCCTCGAAAAGAAACTAAAGTGTTTGGTGAAGGGTCGAGCCCGAACACAGATATCCTCTCTGTCACCTCGCCCAAAATCATAGATGTCGTTAAATCCTAGACGCAAGTGTTAAATATTCTACAGTATGAATTGGTCAATTTCCCAGACGACTCAGGTGATGATGAGACGGAGGACCTACCTACCAAATATAAAAAAAAATCCCAGTCAGAGCTACATAAGATAGCGACGAGGCCTAGGCTCTTGCCCTACAACGATATGATCGGTTGGGCATTGGAGAATGTGGATATCCCTACTAGAACCATTTTCAATTCACAAAAGGTCATAGTTGGGTCTTTCTGGCCAGAACATCTACAGGTGATGTACAAATTATCTCCAGTATCCAATTTCTTTTACAATGCCAGTTTCCTAGTAGACTTTAATAAGAAGGAATGTGATCAATACAGAAAAAACCATCCAGATTTAATTAAAGACTGGTACTCTCGCCCCGAGAAGTTCAGAGCTGATTCTCGTGGTATATACCCAGTTGTTGCACTAGAACCTCACATAATGTACATAGCAATGATGATGTGTAGACTCTACGGGAAAGAAGACACGGCCCATTTATTTTTACAATGGGTGCCCATTATGCACATAGTGGTCAAGGGTTATTCTTTTGATTGTGCCAAGATATTGTCAGATAGTTTGGTTAAAGAGATTACATCATATCAGTCACTAAAATCCAAGGGGAAACTAGCCCAATTTTTCATGTCGGCTTATATCATGGACGTCGTCTGTTCTATGATTCCTTTTCCACTGATAGGTTGGAGTTGGACTCCAAATAGTGTTGAACCCATACATATTTATCATTCGAAGCTCTGGGAAGACAAGGCAAAAGGTTTCTTTTATTAAATCTGCAATTGGGTGGTAATCTCGATGCACACCGCTATATATGGTTACCCACCTCTTGGAATTTTCAACAAAATTATGACTAATCTGGGAAAGGTGGCAAACTGGTAGATCGAGGAGCGTTTCTCCTATATCAAGGTTTTTGGTTGTTTGGTTCCTCCACATGCTATGCCTAAATTTTTACCAGACCGATTGGTGTGCCACGAAATAGCACATCAAACTGTGCTTGGAGGGATTGGTAAGGAACTCAAAGCAGTACAGAAAAATGTATGGCCATGTTTCCCCCTATATATTGGTACGTTTTCTCTGCTGGATTTCGGCCATTCAAAAGTGGAGGTCGTGGTCCTAGATCAATATAGTTGATATTGAATTCAAGAATCATGATCCATAGAAGATCGTAGGTAACCTCATGGCAAGCTACAATCTGAAAAGTTATGAACATGAAGAGTCTCCTCAGGATGAAATATTCCAAGGAGCTCGGTCCTATCAAAAGGTTTTGGATTGAATTCAAGTTCTGACACCAGATAAAATGGACGAGTTTTATAATTTCCAGAAACATTGAATAAATAGTCTCCCCAAATTATTGCAACACTTGTAAGGATGAAGTGCACACCTCTCTTGGGCGCTAGTTTCAAGGTTGTAGAAGCACCCTCTTGTGTGAATTAGGGTTTATGGTTGGGGGATATTCTCTTAAGAATATAGAAAAGTATTGATGGGTTTTTATTCCTTGTTGAGAAGGGTTTTTCCTAGTATATTTATTGTGTTCTTGTGCATGGTAATTCTTCTTGTGATCTTGGTTATTGCAGCACTCGTGTATGGTGTAGCTGCATTTGTTTACGGTTCAAGTACATGATAAATGAAATAAACCTCATGCTTGAGCCTAGAACATAATGAAAATTCAACCTAGTTTCAGAGCTTATTACTTGAAAGAGCCATTGCACAAGCTTTCAAAGCCAATCGTCCTCTTTTCTGCAATCTGTACGACCCTCCTAGGGTTTCCAGAAAAAGTAAGACCCTCTCCTTTTTGGGTTGTTTCAGCACCTTCCACTGAAACATTGTGGCTAAATTTGGCATAGGAGTGTACGGCCTCCTTCAATGCACCTCCAACAACTTTCAAATTACAATTCCGAGAATTTTGGATTTTTGGCCCTAGGGTTTCTAGGGTTCCATAATTTTCTGCATAATTTCGGTTTTAGGGTTTTTTGCATCTCATTAAAGGATTTTTCAATCTTACCAGTGTTCTTCTGAATTTCAAGGATTATTTTTTGGCAATTATAAGTCCAATGAAACCTAAGGTTGCTAGCCTAGCCTAGCCGTTAGGTTTCCTAGCCTAGTTGCTAAGGGTTTGTGGAAGAATTTTCAAACCATGAGGAACAGAACCTTGGTGGAAGATAGGATTGATGGATCAAGAAAATTCATTTCATGGAAGTCAAGACTATAGATCACCCTGGAAGAGGATGACCCATTGTGTGTGATACAAAAGGCTTTATCAGGGACAACTATCGATGAAGAAAAAGAATAATGGAAGGAAGATGACGTCAAGGCAAGGAAGATAATCATCTACTCAGTGAGATATCATCTCCTACCTCGTATTTCCAACATGAAGACAACTTATGAGATGTATGAAGCATTGAAGAATATTTTTGAGAGTAACAACACCCTCAAAGCTCTTACATTGAAGGGCCAGCTTCAAAATATCAAGATGACAAAAGATGACATCGTTGTTACCTTATTCATGAAGATTTCATATATCATATATCAGAGATCTGCTAGGTTCCATTGGAGAAATCATATCATACATAGAACTTGTCTTGACCACTCTCAATGATCTTCCAATACATTGGGAACCATTTCTTCAAATTATCAGTGGTAGAGCATAACTACCTACTTTTGATCGTCTATGGATAGACTGTACCCAGGAAGAAATTAGACTTATGTCTAGAGGAGTGCAAGACTTTCCTCATGATGAAAATAATTCTCTTGCCTTTCATACAAATAAAGGAGGAAGAAATACAAGAATCTTAAGTCAAGCATTCAAAGGTGAGAAGACGTCATCAGCTTCAGGGTATGAACATAGAAAAGACAAATCAAAGATCCAGTGTTTCAGATGTGACAAGTATGGACACTTTGCGAAAAAATTTCCTACGAGGAAGAGAGGAAGACAACATGCCTCCATTGCTAACATTGATCCAGACCCACCTCAGATAGATGAAGACATGAAATATGAGGCTTTCCTATTCTCAGCTTTCTTAGGAGGACAAAAATCAAGATTGAGCATGACTGTAGACTAAGGTAATTTTTGTACTATATTCCTTATTTGATTTAATCATTAACCCATAGTTTCTTTCATTTTGATAATGAAGGGTATTATTCCTGGTATGGGAGCCCTCATGCCTTGGACCATTATCCCTGGTACATGAGTCCAAAATTTCTTGGTTGGTTATTATCCTAGTACAAGAGGCCATTTTGGTTGTTATCACTACAGAAGGCCATATTGGCTATTATCCTAGTACAGGAGGCCAACAAAGTAATATAGAGGTAGTAGAGGACCTGAGAAGACATGGGATGTATCCAGGTTAGAAACACAGGAAAAGGAAGATGTTTATCCTTCAGACTAAAGAGGGAGTCAAACTATTTGAGAAGAAGGAAAAGACAATACATTCTCCCCCCTTCAATAGTTCAGAGTGAGACAACCATTGATACAGTTGATCCAGTAGCTCTAGTATATGCTCCCAGAGACATTACAGTAGGCCATAAAAGGCCTTCCTAGATTCGACAGACTCTGCAAGAGGCAGAGGAACATGCAAATCCTTGAGGCACATTTCGAGAGAGAAAGAGACTATAGAGGTTCTCCAGCTATGTTTCAGACATGAGCCACATCATTGATATTGAGCCTTCTTGTCATGGAGAAGCAACAGGTCAGCAAGTATGGAAATATTCCATGACAAAAGAGTATCAGTCCATCATGAAGAGTGATGTATGGGATATTGTTCTGAGACCAGAAGGGATGTTTGTAGTGACTTTCAAGTGGATCTATAAGATCAAG
>JASDQU010735416.1:255677-266210 GCA_032191745.1 Picea mariana
TGGATGTAAAGACAACCTTTCTCAATGGTGAGACTGAGGAAGAAGTTTACATCAAGCAACTAGATGGATTCGTGATAATAGAGTAGAAATATCATGTGTGCAGGTTGAAGAAAGCCTTGTATGGACTAAAGCAGTAACCTTGTGCTTGGTATGAAAATATGGATGGATTCCTGATGATTTTGGGCTTCAACAAGAGTGTTGTTGATCCAAACCTATATTATCACATTGTTGGTGACGAGTGTTTGATCTTGGTCCTATACGTTGATGACTTATTCATCGTCGATTCAGAAAAACTTATTTTTTAATGCAAGCATGAATTGACTTCTAAATTCAAGATGAAGGACCTTGGAATGATGCACTAATTCTTGGACTAGAAGTGTGGCAAAGGACTGATGAGATTCTCTTGTGTCAAGGGAAAATACACAGTTCAGATGTTCAGTATGACAGACTGCAAATCCATGCATACACCAATGGTGATGAATTTCAATAAAATGAACAAGGCTTCTTCTGAGTCAGGCGAGATTGATCCACATATTTACAGACATCTGATTAGATCATTGATGTCTCTGGTTAACACCAGAATTGATATATGATATGTAGTGAATGTACTCAGCCATTTCATGAGTCAGTCGAGACAGACACACTGGATAATAGTGAATCATGTGTTAATATATCTACGAGGCATAGTTGGATATGTCCTGAGATATGCCTTCGGTGTAGACATGAGATTGCAGGGATATACCGATGTAGATTGGGCAAGGAGAGAAGTGGACTGAAAGAGAACATCCGATTGTTTTTTTACCTTAGGGTCTGCCATGTTTTCCTGGTGCAATAGGAAACATAGCTCTCTAGGTTTGAGTACCGCAGAAGTAGAGTATATAGTGTTAAGTGTGGAAGTTTGCAAAGCAGTGTAGCTTCACAAACTCTTTGTAGATTTATTTGATCATGAGATGAATTCTACCATTATTCATTGTGATAACCAAAGTTGTGTGAATCTCTCAGAGAATCTTGTGTTTCACGATAAATCGAAACACATTGAGATCAAATACCAGTATATCATAGATATGGTGCAGAGAAAAGCAGTACACGTGCAATACCTTTCTACACATGAGCAGATTTCATATGTCTTCACCAAACCGCTTTCTAGGATGAAGTTCGAGTACTTCCATGAGAGGCTTGGCCTGGTGGAGAATGCCTCCCTAGCTAAGAGGGAGTGTTGATGATTGCAACATCGTGTGACATTCTCCAGGATATGTTCTCCTCTATGACTGAGTTGAGTCGGCTTGTGAGAGAGCCCAGTGTTGGGTGTGGCCATGTGATGGGTGTATCATTCTCCTCTGGACTGATTTGAGTTGTGCCCCAGTGTTGGGTGTGCCCATGTGATGGGTGTATCATTCTCCTCTGATATAGAAACCCCGATACAAATCAACGTATAGAAACCCCGATACAAATCAAGGTACATAGATCTCTTACCAGGTGGAAGATACATCCAAGAAGTGTGGAGGGCGAGGATTTTTTTCCCAGGTGGAGGGTGCTTGCAACAAATTCTGTAACGTGGAGGATGAGGGTGATCATTCTGAAGGAGCATAAGATATCAACACATCAATTAATATGGGTGTCAGAGTGAATTAATATTGGAGCTAATTCAATCAATATGTATGGTTGGATGTGGTTGTTAATATCCGAGTCAGTTCAATCAATATGGTTAGACGTGGTTGTTTAATGATTTTTTGAAATCATGTATTTTGAAAATGAATTATTTCAAATATCATTTTGGTTTTTAAGAAAATCATTTTAATAAACATTTTAAAGAAAAATTTAGAGAAAACTTACAGAAAACAACCTTTATTAATAATAAAATGTCAATGAAGTTTGATTCTAACCAAAATCTATAGTCTGTTATTTGGCAGGGACTAATAATGTGTATTTAAAGGTTTAGATATTCAAAATAACTAAGTTAAAATATATAAAACATAAGAGAATTAATAGAGATAGACTAAATTTAAAATGAGCAACTTCAAAAGCATGCATAACAATTCAACTTGATTTTATTAGGTTCATTTAGTAAATCAATTCATATTAATAAAAAAAAAAGCAAAACCCTTAATATTCAAATAATTGTGTTTAGGTAGTTGATAAAAATGAATTAGAAAGGATATGAAGTATCAAAAACATTTTTGATTTTATAGATTTTAATTATATTAATTAATGTAAATTTTCAAAGATAATAATTTTGGTTAGTTAAAATGAGAAGTTTAATTTGATTATGATGGTTAATGTTCACTATAACTAAATTTGGTTTATCAGACCTTAATAAAGGAGTGGAAATTATTAAGTTTTCTTCAGAATTCTATTTCTATACTCAAAATATTTAAGAGAAATGTTCTTAAATCACCATAGTTTTTATGAGTTAAAAGTTAGGAAGGTTGGTATAGTAACAAATATTTTTAAATTGTGACCTCATGTGGGTGTACACAAGACATTCTAAGAGAAAGTGTTTTTTATATTCAACTTTCTAGTGTCACAAATATGGAAAATACTTTCAACCCATGAAATTTTAGGAATTTTCCAATGCCCTATTTCGATATGGAACTCGTGAGAGTTTGTTCTTATTTTAGCAATGTTGATTTTATTTTTTAAGATACTTTCTATCTTCTAGATTAAGATTGATCGCCTCCTTATAGTATCTTAGTTTTCATTTATCCACTAATTCTTTATTGCACCACAATTTCTCCTTAAATTTAGACATAATAATATTTTTAATATTATCATTATTCTACAAAGTGGTGTTTTCCTTGATAGCCCACTGATTTAGCCAACACTTGGAATCTTTATGCCAAGCCCACTTGAGGCACATGTGGTTTTGACTAGAGTTTGAAGCAATATTAGGAAGTCTCGTGTCTTCAATGTTGTTTATTTTGTTCTTGTACATTAGATACCTAGTCACAATCATGCTCTCAATGGGGGAAATAATTGCTTCTATGAGGAGAATAAGATGGGGTGTATTGTCTTTGATTTTGAGATTATAAGCTATAAAACATTTTTGGATTTGCTCTATCTTTCTCCATGATTCTCTAGAGATGTTGCAACCCCAAACTTCAAACCCATCGAAAAAGGAAGTTTTTTGTTTTGTACCAAGATTACTCATTAATCAACCTCAACATGAACAACCCAAGTTGCAAATTGGATTAGGAAACCAAAGAAGTATTTTACATCAATTTTACAATCTAGTCCTCGAAACTACTTAGACTCCTGAAGAATTGGAAATATCTTGGCAGACTCATGTTCAATAAGATGAAAGAGATATTCTTAGAAGACAAAGAAGAGAAGAAAGAAAGTGAAGATGGAATCATATAAAGACCCTGTTACAAGGAGTAAAATCAAAAAAATCGAAGAAAAAGGAGAAATTTCAAGTCTTGAAGAACAAAATGTTCAAATCATGGAGGGTAGAGAAGAAACAATTGAGGAAAGGCGTGAAGAAAGACGCGAGAAACATAGAATTCCATTAATAAGGGCCATAAATTCTCCTCTCAACCTTCAAGGAGAGCAAAATCCATTACCAACTCTCCCACAGGGAACATTGCCAATATTTTCAGGAGACAGAAGAGTTGATCCTAAAAGACATATGGATTTGTTCTTAGACATGTGTGATTTTAATTTGATACAACATGATTATGTTATATGGTGATATTATTACTCTAGACACTAGTTGTCCAGGCATAAGAATGGTACACATATATTCCCATAAGATCTATTTCAGATTTTGATGATATTAATAAATCATTTTTGACCATGTATACTCCTCCAATGGCATATTGTACTCTCCTCACCAATTTCACCCAAATTTGCGTTATTAAAGGAGAAATAATTCGAGATTTCAATCTAATATTTTTCAAAACACTCAATAAAATCCCTGAAGAGAAAAATCCAAATGATTTTGGGCTATTATAAAAATGCAATTCCCTCAAATGTGAAGTTTTCCATTAGAGATTCTTTAATTGAATATTTAGATCATGCAATACAAAAAGCCACAGAAATGGAAGAAATCATGCTATAAACTAGTGTAGACCCTGAATTTGTTCTTGGAAAAATTAAAAAATGAATGGATGATCTTACCATTTCTGATCAAGGGGCATCAAGTTCAAGAAGAATTGAATATCAAAGAAATAGTAATACTTAAACTCAAGGAAATGGTGGAGGGATTTTCAGAGGAATAGTTCCTAATTTAAGAAATGACCCGGAGTTGGCACAAGAAATGAAGCAAAGGATGGAGATAGCATAAATGAATCGAACCATTTGGAAAATGAAAAATGAAATCACTAGATTAAAAAGAAATGATAATTATAATCCTAATCTGAGAATGATCGTTCCAGAGAAAAGGATATATCCTATTCATGAACATAGAGAAATAAATTATGGCACTAATGATCAACAAAGACAAAGATTTCCAAGGGAATCGAATCCAAATGCATTGGTACTTGAAGATGCTTTTGATGAACAAAATATTAATCAAGAGGTTGACTATATTCAAGAAGAACTTATTCAATCTGTACATACGAATGAAGGCAATTCATCCATGTATATATTCAATGAGAAAGATGAGAAAGATATCTCAAAACACATTTTTTTCCAAACACGGGCACAAGTAAATAATTTAGACCGAAATAAAATGTAGAAAAAGAAAAATAAAAATAAAAGGAAAAGGAAAAGAGAAGAACAGATCAAGTGGTTTATAAATAAGTAAGCAACAAAAAGTTATAAATCCTCCTCAGATGACATACAATATAATTGAATATCTTTCCAAATTGAGAATCATCTTGCATTTTATAGAAGTGATTAAAATTCCATAGCAGAGAGAAAACATTCTAATAATTTTGGACGAGCCAAGTAGTAGAATATATGTTGTTGTTGCAAATCCAAGGCAAAATCAAAATATATCAACAGTCAGGCTGAAATTAAAAGTTCCCCTTTTTTATATTTCAATAGATAATCATGATGTAACTCTTCATAATTGTTTGGTAGACATTCGAGCAGCAATTAACATTATTCCCCTAGCAATGATGGAAGCACTTGGTATGAGTTACTAGATATTATGAGATGGATGAGATCATTTATGCCATTGATTCCAAAAAAAATCCTACTTATGGAGAAACTAAATACTTATATGCTTGGGTCACACCTACCCCTCATATCATCATTGTTTTCACCATCATAGTGGTTTATCTTCCTCCAATCTATGGAGTAGTCCTTAGAAGAGATTGGTCGTCAATTATTGGAGGTTATATCATGAATGATGGTAGTTTCATGATTCTACCAAATAAATATGGAACAATGCTCAAGGTGCCTCGTGATAATAAAAATCCTTTATCTTTCAAGAAGAAAGATAATTAATTGATGGAAGACTATGTTGATGTAGGTATAGGAAATTATGTTGTGCTCGATTCAGAACAATCAAAAGATTTTAAAAGGGAAGAAAACTCTTTCACTAGATTTTGAAGAAATTCATTCATTGGTGCATGTTTAATCTTGGGGAATGGTGTTGGAGTTGTCTTCAAAAGTCCTGATAAAATTATACATCTGCATCCTATCAGATTGGAGTTTCCATAAACAAACAATGAAGCAGAATATGAGGCATTGATTCAGAGGATGATACTAGTATTATAAATGAAAATTGAGAATTTGATTATAAATGGTGATTATGAATTGGTTATAAACCAGATAACTCAGAAATACAAAATAAAAAAGAATAGATTGAAACTTTATGTGAAAAGAGTAAATGAACTAATGGAGTCATTTAGTTCATTTAACATATCTTTTGTTCCTAGAGAACAAAACCCGAAATCAGATTCTTTGGCACTTGTTGCATCATTGTTTAATCCATATGATCTCAGAATAAGAATACTTTTCAAGTAAAAATAATTTCCATACCCTTAGTTCATGATAATCAAGAATATCTCCAAGTATTTGAGAATGATCAAGAGTTGAATGATTTCCTTTCTAATGAGGATGACCTTGAATAAATTAATAGTAATTCTATACTTGTTCCAAAAAATTGTATCAAATCCAAGTCCTTTACAAGAGATGATCAAGAAAAAACTTTAAAAGAAGAAGAATCTGTACGAAAAGTGCAAGGAACACAGAAGATAAACATTGGAACATAAATCTCCTCTAAATATGTGAATCTTGGGATTGATTGTACTCGAGAAGAAATTGTTAAATATATTGCATTATTTAAATAATACTTTGATGTTTTTACATGGACCTATGATGATATCAAGGAATATGATAAATCAATATTCCATCACGTCATACCATTGAAAGAGGGAGCTAAGACATTTAAACAAAATATTAGAAATATAAATCCAAACTTGAAACCATTGGTAAAGATAGAAGTGGAGAAGTTGAAGAAAGATGGAATCATTTTTCCTACCAGACACTCAGAATGGATTTCCAATCTATTAATAGTGAGGAAGAAAACTGGATAAATTCATTTGTGTGTCAATTTTAGAGATCTGAATAAAGTAATTATTAAAGATAACTATCCTCTTCCTAACATGGAATTTTTGCTTCAACAAGTTACTAGATCAACTTGTATGTCCATGTTAGATGGATTTTCAGGATATAATAAAGTATTAGTTGCAAATGAGGACAGGCCTAAAAATACCTTCATAACACCATGGGAGACATGTGTATGCTTGTATGCCTTTTTTCCTAAAGAATGTTGGAGTTACTTTTCAAAGAGCCATAGATCATGCTTTTAAATATCTTATAGGGAAGTTTAAGGTTGATTATCAAGATGGTTTCACTGTCCATTCCAAGGTAAGAGAAGACCATATAAATCATTTAAGACAATTCTTTGAAAGATGCATATTATATAGGATCTCTCTTAATCCAAAAAATTGTTTGCTTGTAGTTTCTGAGGGGAAATTATTGGGGTATATAGTCATTAAGCAAGGATTTTATATCGATCGTGAAATATTCAAAGCCATCAATGAATTAAATCCTCCAACTTCAAAGAAGGGCGTACAATCATTTTTTGGAAAGATAAATTTTGTAAGAAGATTTGTTCCAGATTATGCAACTATTGTCAAACCAATCAATCTATTTCTTAAGAAAGATCAAATATTTGAATGGACTCAAGATATAAAAAAAAATTCCTTTAATAATATCAAGAATGCAATCAATACAACACATGTATTGATTAGTCTTGATTTAGATAGAGATTTTATCGTATATTATTTTTCTACAGAAGGGACCATGGCTTCAGCCCTTAAACTGAAAAATCTCAAAGGGGAAGAGCTTCCAATAATCTTCATGAGTAAAGCTTCATGATAATGAACTGAAATATTCATAAATTGAGAAACAAGGTCTTTCTCTAGTCATAGCATATGTTCCTTCATCTCAGTAAAGATTCTTTTAAATCAGAATTTAAGAGAAGGAAAATGGGCAAATTGGTTGGTTAATATCCAAGAGTATGACATAGATATTACACCATTGAAAGTGATTAAAGGGAAAGGATTATGTAATGTTATTCCAAATAATGATTCATTAAATGGATTACTATCTTGTTTAGTTGGGAAGCCTATGCTAAATTCATAATGGTACAAAGACATTATTTACTATTTGATATCTGGACAATTTCCAAACGTCATGACTCATAAAGAGAGAAGAGCACTGAAAATGAATTCAAATCAGTATGTATTAGTCACAGAAGTTTTGTTCAAAAGGAATCACAATGGAATATTGTGGAGATGCGAAGATTCGAACAAAGCCCAAGAATTGATAAAAGAGTTTCATGAAGGAATTTGTGGAGGACATTTCACACCTACTACTACTTCCCATACAATAATAATAATAGGGTATTATTGGCCAACAATCTTTAAATATTCATACGCAATGGCAAGAAAATGTTTTTCTTGTCATAAATTTTCTGGAAAGATGAAGAAAGTCGCAATGCCTTTACAACCTGTACTAGTAGAAGAACCATTCGTACAATGGGGACTCGATGTGATTGGACCAATAAACCCAAAATCAATAAAATGACATGTATACATTCTCAACTTCACATATTATTTCACAAGGTATCAAGAGGCAGTAGCATTAAAAAGGGTTGATTCTGAAGAATTGATAAGATTTCACAAAGAAAATATTCTATCAAGATTTGGAGTGTCAAAAAATTTCATCACTGATAATGGGTCAATCTTCATTGGATCAAAGTTTACCAAATTTTGTGGGGAATTTGGTATTATAATGGGACAATATTAAAATTACTACCCATGTTGGCACAGGGGCAGACCCAGGGTTCAACGCTTAACAGCACACCAACAAAACCCCGACTATCGACCCTTTTGGCAACACCTGCAAAGCAGGCGAAGTCTCACCCAAGGTAGAAGCAGGGGGACTTACAGGATGCAAGTGTCTGTAAACAGGTTGGGACACTATTCTGTGATAAGAGCACTTCACAGAATATTTTGTTAACACTTAGGAAGTGAACATGCATTAGTTTATTGACCTCATTAACATTGCAGAGCATAATCAAAGATAGATAAGCACAGTAACAACAAGTGATTATGCACCCTGAGAACTTATCACTATGAGTAAAGTATAGCATTCATTTACCCTTTAACATAAGTAAAGTACTTAAGCAAAAAAATATATATTCATTACACATAATAATAAAATCACCAAGCAAATGCATAACATAAATGGCACTGCTCAAAACAAACCATGAAACACCAGATATATGTGGTTCACCCCAGGGTGGGGCTACGTCCACAAAACGCTTTGCCTTTCTATTATTCACCAAAATCTTACATCCAGTTACTACTGTGCACTAATCCAAAGAGTCAAACTTCACACAATACAAGAGATCTGCGCACTAAGAACTATATCCTCCTTCTTTACCTTCGAAAAATAGGTCAAATGCACAGAGCCAAAATCTCTTATCATGACACTTAGCACCTGCTGCACACTGATCATCACAAGCACTAAGAACAGTCTACAAAATCTTAGTTGAGAACAAATCCTCGACCTCATAAATTCTTTCGCAGACAGAACTATTGCTTCTACAATACATTCATCTTTATTTATACTTTACAAAATCTTACAATAAGGCCTAAACATAGGGAAAACCCATGGGCCGACATCCCATAAACTCGTTACAATACCTAGATGACCCCTTATTGGGTCCACATAACCCTCAAAATAGGTGAGATCTGGGATCTCAGCTCCGCCTAGGTTCTCCTACTTCGACCAATGTGTCGAAGTCCAACAGTGGGCCAAAACCTCCAAAACTGACCAAAGTTTCCCTAAAACTTGGTCGAGGGCCAACAGGCCCCCAACACTCACCTGTGACTCATCCCAAGTCACTCAGGTCTGGATAATGTTGCTTCAAAATCCTCGAGCTTAACTCAATATCCCTCGACTTGCTGCCTCGCCTGATCCTCCTTCTCAACAAACTCTTAGATTTTCTTCTCTGTAATAGGCCCTTCCAGGTGTTGTTCTACTGTTGCAACTACTTGATCTAATTGTGAACCCTGGTGTTAAAAGGGAAAAACTATCTATGGCCAAGGGTAAACCACAACAGACAGGTATGACTGCAGAAATCAACTCAATTCGAACATGTGCTATATAAACTAATGTGTAATACGATGAAGAAGCCTACCTCGATCCAATCGTTTGATGGCATTCCACCGTTGAGCACTTTGACCCAAAGCCTTATACCTTCAAGAAGTTCTCAACAAACAAGTGATGCAAGTATATAGTGACAATATATAAAATGAGTTAGCACATGAGATAGCACAATCCATTAATAAACATTACAAACATGCCTATTGTTCTTGAGTTTATACTTGAAGGTTGTAAAGTATACCGTCAAGGCATCTGTAAAGGTAAAGGTAATCAAAGGATAAGAATCCAAAAGAAGGGTAAAGCAGAATCGGTTTCTTAACTGTCTCTGTCTAGCTTCTCGTTGTTCTTGGATATTGATATCTCTCTCAATAGCAGCCCATGAACGTTCTAATTCAGCCCGGTTAGTCGTTGTTTGCAGAATAGTATTAAATAGGTTTAAAGCAATACTGGTTTGATCTTGGAGACTAGGTTCTATGTTGGGTTGTCTGTTATTTGGGACAGTCATGGGGAGTAAAATTTTATTTAGTTGTGAAAGAATTTGATAAATTGTTACTTCGGTTTTTTAAGAGATGAGAATAGGAAAAAAAGTTTTGAAATTCAAAATAATGACATAAATACAGTTGGGGTCGTTTCCTAGACTTGAGAGAATTTGAGAATCGTAAATTAACAAAGAAATACTACTGAAAAATATGAGGCTTTAATCAAGAAAGAATCTCATATTGTAACAAGAAATAAAGAAGAAAATGAGATTTCTAATGAAGTGTTAAATATCATGGTTCAAATGATCCATAGGTCTTAAAATTACTGATAGCAATTTCAGAGGAAAAGTTGTAAATAATTTGATAACCAAATCAATCTAAACTATAAAAGATGTATAAAATAAACTTCAAATTGATCATTCAT
>JASDQU010735417.1:535-12269 GCA_032191745.1 Picea mariana
TAGACATGTTAACAAAGGGAGTAACCAGGGAGAAACTGAGTTCCTACTCAGTTTCAGTTGGTCTTCAAGAATGAATATGAAGATGAGAAATTTTTCAGGTCCAAGAAGGTTCAAAGTCCAACATATACAACAGCGGTGGAGTTGTTGAGATTAGTCTCCAAGTTGGAGATTGTTGGTTGTGGAGCCTGATTATCTTCCTGATTCATAGGTCTTTTACTTTCAGCTGTGTTTATACCCCATGAAGTATTTACACCTCAAAAGTATGTACACTCTTCCACGCGGGGGAGTGCAGAGGGGGGTGCCCCCTCTGCAGGGTCCATGGGGGCTATCCCCCCGTCTGGGGGGTCTAGGGGCAAGAAATCCCCCAGCAGGGGTTCGGGAGTGAAGCCCCTGAAGGAAAAAATGCCTTGTAAATGTTTATTGTAATTTCATTGTAAATCTGGACCGTTCATTATAAGGTCGCAGATCTAACAGTAGAGATTATGTTAGGGTTTTTTGCCCTAGAATGTAACCCTCTTTTATGAGGGAAATGTATTGCGGCTATGGTTGATGGTGAATATTGTATTCTAAGGTAGGAGACTGTGAGAGAAAGAACAAGAAGTTATAGCAGGTTTGCTATAGGTTATATCCCTTCATGTGCTGGATAATAATAAAGGAAGGACCTGGCAATTTCTCTGGTGGACATAGCCCACGCTGGGTGAACCACGTAAATCTGTGTCTCCATTGTATTGTGTATATTCAATGTTTTGTTTCCGCATTTGTTTTATTCTATTGCTCCACGGTCCTATTTTTCTAACATATACAACCATGCCATTTGGATTGAATAATGCACCAGTCATTTTTCAAGAGTAGTAGTAGCAGCTTTCAAGGATTTCATTAATAAATTTTTGGAGGTTTACTTGGATAATTGGACAGTGTTCAGTTTGTTTAAAGATCATGTTGAAGTACTAAGATTGGTGTTGGATAGATGCAAATAGTTTCATATCTCATTAAATATTAAGAAGTGTATTTTTAGCGCACCTTTTGGCATTTTATTAGGAAATGTGGTGTGTAAACAATGTCTACTGGTTGATCCTACTAAAATTGTTGTCATAGTTAACTTACCACCACCAAATTCAGTGCACCAATTGAAGAGTACACTAGTCCATATAGGGTATTACAAAAAAATCATAAGGGGATATGCACAGATTAATGCACCAATGGAGAAGCCACTGAAGAAGGATACTAAGTACTAGTGGAATGATGAATGCCAAAAGAGTCTGGATATTTTGAAGGAAAATATGGTTACTGCACCGATTTTAGTATTTCCAGATTAGGATAAAGAATTTCATGTGCATGTAGATGCATCTTCAATTGCACTAGGATCAGTACTAACCCATCCAGGAGAAGGTGATATAGATCACCCTATTGCATTTGCAAGCAGAGAGTTATCAGATTCAGAACATAACTATAACACTACAAAAAAAGAAGGTCTAGCAATGGTGTATGATTTGCAGAAATACAGACATTACTTGTTAGGACAACACTTTAATATGTTTACATATCATTCATCCATGAAATACTTAGTTAATAAGCGAGTGTTAGGGGGAAGGATATGTAGATGGTTGTTACTATTTCAGGAATTTGACTTTGAAGTTGTGGTGAAGCTTGGAAGATTGAATGCAATTCTGGATCACTTATCCAGGATAACAAATGTAGAAGAAACCGGTAACTTGGAAGACAACTTTCCAGTTGCACACTTGTTTTCAGTACAAATTACAGATCAATATTTTGCTGACATTATTGAGTTTTTGAGTACAGTATTTGCACCAAGAGAATTTACTACTGCGCAGAAGAAAAATTATGTGGTTAGAGCTGCAGATTATCATTTGATTGTAGTTCATTTATACAAACTTGGAGAAGATAACATCTAGAGGAGATGTGTGATGGAGCATGAAAGACCCATTATTTTGGTAGAAGCACATGAAGGAATTGCAGGAGGACACTATGCAGGAAAATATACTATGTAGAAGGTATTACACACATGATTATGGTGGCCAATAGTTCATAAGGATTCAAAAGAATATTGTTAGAAGTGTGATGTTTTTCAAAGAGTAGGGAATCCATCCAAGAGGGATGAGATTCCACTGAGACCACATGTTATTTTATAAGTGTTTGATAAATGGGAAATAGATTTTGTAGGTCCAATTAATCCATCAACAAGAATATCAGCAGCCAGATACATTATTACAACGACAAAATACTTAACCAAATGGGAAGAGGAAGCACCATTAAAGGATTGATGTGGAGAAACAACATTACACTTTTTATTTGAGAATGTAGTGACAAGATTTGGATGTCCAAGAATATTGATGAGTGATCAAGGGAATCACTTTATTAACAATACAATTGAGGAAATTCTTGAATATTTTAAGATATACCACCAAAAGAGTACTCCTTATCACCCTCAAGCAAATGGAACAGTGGAAGCTTTCAACAAGATTTTGGGGAATTCTTTGACAAAAATTTGCAATGTAAACAGAGATGATTGGGATTTGAAGGTACCAACAATACTTTGGGCCTATAGAACTACCTATAAGAAATTAACAGGACAAACACCTTTTAGATTGGTGTATGGAAAAGAGGCAGTAGTTCCCTTATTGGAAAAGTATGATCTTTGCGACAATTACAGATATGGCAGAAAATGGTGCAACATAGGAAATATTGGCTCAACTGATGGAATTAGAAGAAGACATAATCATGGAAGGTTTCCATCAAAAGGTACAAAAGGAAAAGGATAAATCAATGCATGACAAACATATCAAGAAGAATAAGTTTAAGGAAGGAGACTTGGTTCTCCTGTATGAGAACAAATATTTAAAAAACCCATGGAAGCTCAGAATGCATTGGCTAGGGCCATATCAGATAAAGTTTGTCACAGATGGAGGTGTTGTACAACTCCAAGACTTAATAGGAAAGGAAGTGCAAGGAATGGTGAATGGTAGTATACTGAAACTGTATAGGGATAGTTGACCCACTAACTCTCAATATTTGCAGTACAACAAGTAGACTTGTACATAATGTAAATAGTAGGAGCTAAAAATAAAGGAAGATAAAAAAAATGAAGAAAAAGCTAAAAATAAGTAATTAGGAGGTAGAAGTAATTCAGGAATGGCATCATGCAACAATTAGTGCGACATAATTTGGAAGACTGGGTGCAAGAAAGTTAGACACCGTGAAAATGACCAGAAAAAATGAAAAATAAGACAGAACATTCATGATCGGGTTTATAAAAAAGGAAAAGCATGGGAAAGTTTAACACTTAGAAAATTTTGATCAAGTGAGAAATGGAGAGAATGAGAAAAGGGTGATAGAGAAAGAGGATAATTTAGTCTATTGAGTGTAAGAATAGTTCGATGGCACCCCCAAAGGTTGGCGCTCCTAGCCGATTTATGCGAGTAACCCAACAGTCTGGTCAGAAGAACGAACGAATGGAAGAACCAAAGAATTTTGTGGAGATAGAGGACATAACAACAATATGAGACTGAATCAATCAATCCCACTAGAGTAGAGGAAGAACTATCAACCATGGAACAGGTGAAATTTGTTCAAAGTGAAAAACACCCTAAAAACAACGTGAACCCTAGTTTCGAAAACCCTATAGAAAAGGACAAACATAAACAACAAGTCGGAGAAGAAGTCGAAGGATAGCAGGAAATGGAGGGAGAAGAACAAGAAGAACCCGATTTTGAAGCCACATAATAAAACCTAGCCATAGGTCAAAAGAGAAAAGTACCAAGCGCGGTGGAAATTGCATTACCCCATCTTCCAGATGCTACAGTAGCAGTGGAAGACATGTTATGGAAGGTGCCAAAGCTAAACTATGCAGACCATGAAATAACTAACACAGGGAAGTTTCCAAACTTGACGGAGGAAGCATACTTAGAGAACAGGGGAGATGTAGGACCCCTAGGGAAGCCTATTTTAGAGCCCATGCAATGGGGTACATGCCTCTATAATTCAAGTGTGATGAATCTGTTGGACATACCACATTTTGGGCGCGGTAAAAATGTGGGACTTTATGTGAAACAACTATTGGATAGGGTACATGGATTTATCCTATCAATGGATAGGACGGTCCCCATAGAAGTGAATCTCATAGCTAAGATCACAGGGTTTCCAACCATCAGGGCACAACCAAAAGATTATTTGGATAATAAAACTAGAGATAAAGATATTGCAGAGGAAGTAAAAACAAAGATTGGAACAAACAAGGGAGCCTGAGGACTAATCATCAGGGATATTAATGATCATGCAACCAAGTTTTCTACAAAACTGATGGCATGCAAACTGTTGAGAAAGTGCAGAAAGGAACAAGCCCCATCATGAGTGATAGAAATAGTTTCACAGTTTGTAAAGGGCGTAGTATTCAGCTAGGCACCATACATGTTGAATCAATTTCTGGTAGATTTTCTAGATGCACAGGATAATGGAACATAATTCCATTACTCTTGGTTTATAATACTAATAGCATTGGTGGGAAATTAGGATCCCAAGTTTTCAACTTTTCTAGACAGGAAGGGGAAATGTTATGCAACACGCTACAAAACTTTGTGGCAGGAAAAGGACCCCAAGAACTAGTAGGATAACAACGCAGTATTCGCCATGTTCTTGGAGGATATTCAACAGAATACAACGAATGTGTGGAGAATCCCTATTGAGGTGGTTCAAGGAAATGAATGGATTACCAATTTCAAGGCTTCAATAAATCATTTGTGGATCCAAGCCACAAGGGACCCAAAGAAGAAGTGGATGGAAATGAACTATTGTACAACATGCGAAGAAGTGGACTGGATCGTGCAAGAATGGCCTGCACAGTGGAAGGTTCCAGCAACACAAAAGAAAGGAACAAAGCCTAAGGAGCTAGTAGAAGAAGGGACATACAAGAAAAAAACTAGTCTAATAGATAATACAAGGAAGGTTCCAAAGTGCATCTAAGCTTCACGAAGCAACATAGCCAACAAAAATCCAATAAAGAAAGAGACAGTGCCAAAGAAAAAAGTAAAAGGGGATGGCGAGAAGGGAGATAGATCTGTCCCAAAGGAATCCAAATATGGGGAAGCATCAAAGAAGAAAAATGGGGCACAAACCTCAACCCCAACTAATAAGAGAAAAGGAACACATGAGGAAGAAATGGGGAAAAAAATGAAGCATCATAAAAGTCCTCCAATTATCACTATCACAAGGGACAATGTCGAGTTGGTAGCAGAAAAAGTCCAAGACATAGGAGAGGATGTAGTACATGCAACAGAGGCACAAAGGGAGGATATCATGGAAAAATGAGTAGAAGTACACAACATCTTATAGAGACTACAAATAAATATAGTGCATCATCCAACAATGTAGCAGACCGAAAAATAACAGGAAACATCAATGCGTGAACATACAATGCATAGACCAATAAAGGATGTGGAGCATATTAAGTTTTTCTTGGAGAAAATAACCACAAAGGCGCTATATGGACTACAAGTGAGTGTAATGTAGGAAGTACAATACAGAGCTAGGGAGGATGCCACCAACCTAGCATTCGGTTGTGAGGTGAAGGAAATTCTATAAGTGACATGTGAGAAAATCACACTGGAAAAAGATGAAGAAAAGCAACGTGCAGACAATTTGGAGAAGAATCTCACAGAGGTATACATGGGTATACTCGACTGTGCGCAGGCACAATAAGTTCCAATAGAAGAGAAGATACAACAAATTGCGTAGACCATGGAGAGATACAAGAAACAACGAAGTTAACAGAGAATTTAACTCCAAGCACACCTCCAGAAGTGTGAGAGAAGAGAGATCAAGAGGCTACTACACACGTAGAGAGAATATCGTAGGAGGTTAAAGAAGTAGTATAATTGTACAACATGACTGCAAATAATTGAACAAGCCTAGAAGAGGATGAAAAGATCCAACAACTCGAGCAGAAGGAGGAAAACCTGAACGTGGCAGTTCGAGACTTGAAGAAGAGATGAAAACCCATGGATATATCCTTTAGAATGAAGGTCATTTAGGAACTGAAGAACTTGCAGAAAGAAGTAAAGACTGTGTAGTAGAATAAACAAGTAAGGTAGGCTCGGTTGGAGCCATTTTAGAAACAAGCAGAAGGGATGATAGACGAGCTCCAAACAAAACAAATAAGATGGGATAAGGTGCTCGAAGAAAGAAGATAAGTTCTAGGAGAGAACATAACAACGTGGGGTTTGAATACATTAGCAGGGAAGAGTGCAGAGCCTAAAGAGAAAGCGATAGAATTAGGAAAGAATTTTCATGCGTTGGAGGTAGCTCTGCAGAAGGTGCACTAAGATTAAGTAGCTCGGGATGAGCCACCAAATGTTAGTGTTGGGGGCCTGTTGGAGTAGGCATGTTTGGAGAATAGAGCAGCAAGAGAGGAAGAACAACGTGCCACATTTTGGGGAAAAACAGTGCATGCAACATGATTTGCGTAAATATGGTGCAAATGTAGACAAACCTAGCATAGTTAGGGTTAGGGTTTTGGGATGTGTTGTAGTGTTTCTAACCCATTTTTGTAATATAAATAAGGGGTATGAAGTAGGGGATAACAAGAGATGAGAGGATAAGAATCCAATAGTTAGAGTGTGTGCGACAAGTATTTTGTGGAGAGTCTTTTGGAGGTTACGAGTCTTGGTAGTGTTGAGAGTTGTGGAGCTTGAATGAAGTCAAAGTAACAGAGGGTTAGGTCACAAGATGTGATGCTTGGTGCGATCCTAGTCCACCTCACTAATCTCTACTATGATGTAATGTGTGCAACTCCATTTTGATGAATAAGAAAAGAAGAAAAATATCTTTGTGGATGTATCCCTAAGGGGTGAACCATGGTAAAACTATGTGTGCAATGTGTTGTAATGTGTTACTATTTTTGTAGTTATTATTGAATGGTTAGATAGATAAATGGATGATTTATTTACAATGCGTAATAGATTATATATGAAAATTAATGAATGAATGAATGGATCTGACGAATAATAGAATAGAATGCATGGTTAAGTAGAAATAAGAAGAAGTAAGAAAGAACATTCTCCAATCCCTTCCATAACTGCAGACATTTGCGTCCTGCAATCCCCCATAAACCATCTCGAGTGAGACTCCGCTATGCACTCTGTGCGCAGTGTGGCCTTCTAGTTTACTAGAAGGGACAATGGTGATAAGGGTTTTGTTGGAGAACTAAGATATAACCTAGGGCGACCCATAAGTCCAACACTCATCTCTTAGAATTAAGATGTATGTTGGCCTATTTGGATGATCTTTTGAAATTTTTTGATGGCATATTTCGAAAGGGATTGAGGGGATTTCCCTTCTGGTTGAAATCCAAAGTGTTACCTTTGAATGAGGCCTTTGGACCTTACCCATTCATTTCAAATTGGAGAAGAAATTCAAAATAGGTTGGATGGCATTTTTTTTACATCGTATGCATCTTTGAAAGAAGCTAATGGGATTTGTTTTGAATTTCAAAGTATCATATTTGAAAGAGGTCTAATGGTTTATCATACATATTCAAAAAAATATCTTTAGAAGAGGCCCAACAACCTATTGTGTGGATCTTTTTAAAGTGGCCAATGGCCATCTTTCAAACAGGCTCCACGATTTATGATACAGATCTTTCAAAAGTGGTTAATGGCTATATTTTAAGAGAGCTTGATGGATTTTCCATGAAGGAGATCATTCACTAGGAGCAGATATTTTGAAGAGGTTTGATGGGCTATCTTTTATGCATTTAGTCGAACTTTTGAAAGGGCCCTATAGGTGATATTTTGAGAGGGCCTAAAGGCCTTTCCTTTGATTTGGGTGGAACACTTGAGTAAGGTTGACAACCTTTGTTTATGCATTGGGCACATCCTTAATAATGACCCGATGTGATATTTTGAATAAGCTCAATGGATTGTTCGAAAGGAGACCAATGACATTGGCATCTACAAGTATCGATATGATCTTCAAAATGATCCCAATGGGTTCATTCAAATAAGCTCAATGGGTCGAAGGTAGGGTAAGGACCAAGGTCTTGATGAGTTTGAATGTCTCTTTCAAATGAGCTAAGGTAAGTATCTTTACATAGGTTCGATGAAACTCCTAAGAAGGACCAAACCTTGGCAACATGGGTTGCTTGAGGTATTATTTAGTAGATAAGGAGATGCCTAAGCCTAGAAGGGTTAAGTTCAAAGAGATGTTGGGTTAGATATTGAAAAGTTTGGGAGCCTAATTATTGAAACATAAAATATGTCTATTAAATTAATAAATGACTAATATTAAATTTGATATCACTACTAATTCTAAAGATAATCCTTAAATGACAATGAAATTATTAATAAGATGAAATTTAAATACTACAAAGATTTTATCAAACTTGGTTAAGACTATCAAACCTATTTTTCTAAGATTACAAGCTTAAAAAAATGAATATATAATTCTTTTGGAAACCATAATGATCTTAATACTTTCATTTTCACTATATTCCATTTTAAAAATGTAATTTTAAAGAATATTTATTTAATGTTAAGATATTTTTTATGGATAAGACTCTGTGCCATTTTTTGAAACGTCCAACATTTAGAGTGGACACTTCACCCATCATTAAGGACAATCAAGGACAATCAAGCTGAAATGTTAAAAAATAGTATAATGTTGAGGTTTGTATTTAAAAAAGAGGAAAGGTGAGTGAACATTGAGGAGGCAAAGTGAAAGGAGGAGAAGAAATAATAAAATAATTAAATACTCTTAATGAAGATTAATAAAATGATTCAAAAAATATTTAAATTTAATTTAGCCCATATTAATAAATAATAAAGTGTTTTTTTTTCAAATTTAGTTGAGATTAATAATTAAATATGATTGAGAACAATAATAAAATAGAAATGATTAAAGATATACCATATTAATAAACTTAAGGTGGATAGTCAAAGATGGAAGTAAGGAGATAGAAATGTTGATAAAGGAGAAAAAAATGAGATTAATAAAATGTTTTAGACTTAATTTATTTGATATTAAAAATTATAAAGTGAAATTTGTTTAAATTAGTTGAGATTAATAATAAAATATAGTTAAAATTAATAATAAAATATAAATTAATAAAGAGATATTATAATAATCGAATTAAGGTGGAAAGTGAAAGCTAGAAGTAGAAAGTAAAAATGTTGAGAAAGGAGAGGAAATGATAAAATAATACAAATAATAATAAATAAAATAATATAAATTTAAAGGAGATTAATAAAGTGAAAGTTTTTAAATTTAGTTAAGATTGATAATTAAATTAAGGAAAAGGGGCAGACCTAAAAGTAAGGAGAAGATAACCTTGATAATATGAAAAAAAAAAATCTAACTAACTAAAATTATTAATGATGAAAGGAGGAGAATGAGGAGAGGGAGATAAGGATATAAAAGTATTGATAAAAGATAAATTTAAAAACAAAGACATAGGATAGGGAAAGGGTAAAAGAGTGGGGAGGAGAGGTCACATAGAGGGACTAAGGGAAATAATGAAAAGAAAGAAAAAGATCATGAAAGACTTAATTAAGGAGGAAAAAGTGGGGGAAAAGGATAAAAAAAAAAGCACAAAGGACATCAACATAGAGGAAGGCTGATGATCTAGGTGATGAATGGTGGGCTTCCAAGATTGGATAAGTTTGTAGCCATCTTCACGAATAAATTTATTTGGGTGTTTTTCAATTTCAAGAGCTTCCTGAATTAGGTGAGATGAGTAATGAGGGTTAGAGGATAAAATTTTTGTTTGGTCGAAACAAATTAGGTGTTTGGAATTGAATGAGTGCTCAACGATAGCTAAATTGGAAATTCTATTATGAGTAGTATCAATTATATGTTATTTCAAACAGGCTTTGAAGGATCTCCCAGTTTGACCTATGTAGGATTTACCACAAGAGCAAGGAATTTGGTAAACTCCTTGTCCCAAGAAGGGTCGGATTAGTCCTTAGCAAATCTAAAAAGTTGTTTAAGGGTTTTGTAGGGTTTGAAGATTGTTTTGATATTCTTCTTAGCCAAAAGTTTGGAGATATGATCAATGGTGCCTTGGATGTAGGGGAGAGAGATTAGAGCCAGAGGTGGGGTGGAGAATGAGGATGTTTTTGGCTTCGTATTGTTTGTTGAGTAGAAGGCATGGTGAATTTGAGAAATAGAGTAACCATTTGATAATAGGGCCGGTTTTGTTAGGTGGGATTTTTCCTTCTCAAGAAAATGAGGGTCAGAGATGCAAATGGCTCTAGTAACCAAGGTTTTTAGGATCACTATTTTTTGTGTAGGATGGTGGTGGGAGTTGGCATGAAGGTACTTGTCGGTATGAGTCTTCTTTTTGTAAACTTGGTGGGAGAGGAAGCCATCGGAACGACGTGAGATGAGGACATCTAAGAAGGGTAAAGAGTTGTCCTTTTGGATTTCCATAGTGAATTGGATGTGTGGGGAACGAATATTGAGATGGTTGAGGAACGAGGTCAAATTGGAGTGGCCATGAGATGATATGAGAAAAGTGTCATCCACAAATATGAACCAACACTTGCGTTGGAGGGGAAATCTTCTTAGTGCTAGAGTTTCAAAATGTTCCATAAAAATATTGGCAACCACGAGGGATACGGATGACCCCATGGATGTACCTTCAGTTTGTTCATAAAAAACTTCTTTGAAGGTGAAGAAGGTGGAAGAGAGGCATATTTCATTAAGGTGGAGGGTTTCAGGATCTACCAATGTGGAGATCAATGCTAGGGCTTCCAAAATTAGAATTTTAGTGAAAAGAGAAACGATGTCAAAGCTCACCAAGAGGTCTTGATCACTAATGTAAATATTTTGAGTTTTTTTGAATGAAAATAGTGGAGTCTTTAATAAAGGAGGAGGTTTTCCTGACGTGTGCTTGGAGCTTGTCAGCAAGAAAATGAGCAAGGGCATGCGTTGGGGATCCTATGGCACTGACAACAGATCTAAGTGGCATGTTTTTCTTATGGATTTTGGGTTGTCCATAGATCCTTGGGGTTTGGGGGTTGTGAGGAATGAGACGTTTTTGGATGTTGGATTCCAGGGAAGAAGACTTAATGGATTTGGTGACCAAGTTGGTGATGGTGTTAATAGGGTTTTTGGCAAACAAGCAGAGGAGAGAACATCAAGAAGTATCAAGAAGTTTGGAGTCATAGTAGTTTCGAGTCATAGTCACCTAAATTCATTATAACATTAGCATTTCCTTTATCATCTTTGAGAATGATATTTATTTTATTTTTTATTTTCTTTTAAACTTTACATAAAACCTAGAACATTTAACCCAATTACACTTTTATCTTAAATATTGATTTTTTTTATATAAATATGGAAAAAAAAAGATTATATTAAATTTTATCAATAATTTGTTTTATATAAATATGGGATTTTTTTTTATAAATTTATCACTATATTTCTTTTCATCTAATTTAAAGTCTACAAATTTAGGTCTCTATAACTTTAGGTGGATTCAAAGTTTTGAAGATTATAGCTCTGCACGTGCAACGACTCAAGTAACTTCAAGTCTCGACAATTATACAACTTCACGTGCACCGAATTTCAAGGAAAATTTGCGAAAAAATCTCCGATATAGAAAAATCATTCAACAAAAAACAGCTTCTAGATAATTCAACGACTCTCTGTACCCATTACGATTACAATTACAGCGTTCGTTCAATTTTTCTTATGATTATGTTATTAAATGGTGTAGTAAATT
>JASDQU010735417.1:13149-29106 GCA_032191745.1 Picea mariana
GGATATGCCATGTGTGTCAACTCTGGCTTGTATTCTAACAAATTTGATATCCTTCTTCCATTTTGTGTTTGCAAAGCATCTTCTCTCAATAGTTGTTTCTTGTCAATCTCTATGTGGCTATCATATGGCTTGTAGTAAGCTCACTAGGATCTTTATGAGTTTAGAAAACTTGTTTTGGCTTGTAGTAAGCTCACTACGATCTTTATGAGTTAGCAAACTTGTTTAGTGTGCTGAGTTTAGCATTTATTTATTTGTTTCTTGTTCATTTCCCTTACTTTTTTCTCCCCAATGTAATAAACCCAAGAGATGAGAGCCTATTGTAGAGAAGGTCCATTCATCCATTGCTCAAGGCTCTCTCCTCTCATAATGAGCTCAGCAAAAGGCCATCAAACCTAGCTATGTATTCTTTGTTTGACATCTTTTTTGTAAATTTCTCATGAGATATCTTTCTGGTCTTTTGTGAAATTTACTACCTTGTCTTAATTAGATTTGTTGTTTTGTGTTTCTTGGGTTGTAATTAATCCACAACCTATTCAATGTATTTTCAATGAGCTCATAGATTTTTGAGAAGCACATATTTTGTACCATTTTTTCTTTGCATTAACCTCGCTTCCCACTCCCACGTGCTTGGATCTTCTTTTCCTTGATCTCTTTGGGCCTTAACTTGATCTTTGAGTGCAACACACCGTGCATTTTCAAGTTGATTGTTGTGTTGTTGAGAGTGAGAATGTTCATTTTTTTGGGTGGTGATAACAAAAATCTTGCAGTTACAATATGACTAGAAGTTTCTCAACCATTTGAATTTCCGTATACCTCGAAACGCTTGAGATTTTAGTTATTTAAATGTAGAGTCCCATAAGGAGCTTCTTGATATGTAAGTTAACCATTTATTCATTATTGATTAAGAAATAAAAGATATCATTACTCCCTGTTTTGTTCTTGTGTCATGTGTGATTGTTTATCGTCTCTACTTCTCTGTTTATTAACATCTGGTTTGCAATCGGATCCCAACAAGTGGTATCAGAGCCAAGTGGTGGTCTAGTCTATGAGAGCTAAAAGAAGATGGTATACATGGTCTATGAGAGATAAAGGAAGATGGTATACATGCTTAGAGGGATAAGAGGGATGAATAGATCCCAAGGAGAAGGAGAGAGCTCGTTGGATTAGAGCGTATGGTCACTCGATAGATTTTGGGCGAATGGTATTTTACTGGGGATCAATATCATTGCTATCAAGCTTTCTCGGCCATTTCTCCGATGAGGTTTTCTGAAATAGGTAGTGGATATTGGGCACCACAGCCATGAAACAAAACCCTTGGATTAAAAAAGGACTTGATCAGTTGTTCGATAACCTTTTCGTTTCCTTTTCTCATGGGAAAGGGGATGATCTAAAAGGCCTGGTCAAGAGAAACCAATTCATATTAGAGATGGGAGGTCGATGATTGGGTTGGTGGAGGTTCCCAGGTTTGATTAATGTGTAGCAGGTGGAGTCAAAGGCCGTTCCCACGAGCAGGTGGATTCAAGCGTGCAGGTGGATTCAAGCGTCGTTTGATAATGCTAGGTTTCATGGCTTTGGATGGATTGGATAAGAAAATTGCTTCCGGAAGGGTATGAGAGTCGAATTACAGGACGAAGCTTGATTTCTTATCGCATGATCCCGCCAGAGTTTTCATAACATATTGTGGGGGGAATTCGACGGTGGAGAGCATCAGTTCTGATGTTCCCATGGTCGCTTCCAGTGGAGGAGGTGGTAGTGGCACTCTTGTTGCAACAGTTGAGCCAGAGAAGCCCAAAGAGAAGGAAGATTCTGAAGAATGAAGATGAAGATGAAGATGAGAAATTTTCCAGGTCCAAGAAGGTTCAGAGTCCAACATATACAACAGTGGTGGAGTTGTTGAGATCAGTCTCCAAGTCGGAGATTTTTGGTTGTGGAGCCTGATTATCTTCCTGATTCAGAGGTCTTTTGCTTTCAGCTGTGTTTATACCCCATGAAGTATTTACACCCCAAAAGTATGTACACTCTTCCACGCGGAGGAGTGCAGAGGGGGGGTACCCCCTTTGTGGGGTCCGTGGGGGCTATCCCCCTGGCTGGGGGGTCTGGGGGCAAGTGAACCCCTAGTGGAGGTTCGAGAGCGAAGCCCCCGAAGGAAAAATTGCCTTGTAAATGTATATTGTAATTTCATTGTAAATCTGAACCGTTCATTATAAGGTCGCAGATCTAACAGTAGAGATTATGTTAGGGTTTTTTTCCCTAGAAGGTAACCCTCTTTTATGAGGGAAATGTATTGTGGCTATGGTTGATGGTGAATATTGTATTCTGAGGTAGGATACTGTGAGAGAAAGAACAAGAAGTTACAGCAGGTTTGCTATAGGTTGTATCCCTTCATAAGCTGGATAATAATAAAGGAAGGACTTGGCAATTTCTCTGGTGAATGTAGCCCACACTAGGTGAACCACGTAAATCTATGTCTTTATTGTATTGTGTATCTTCTGTGTTTTGTTTCCACATTTGTTTTATTCTATTGCTCCACGGTCCTGTTTTTCTAACATATACAACTATGCCATTTGGATTGAATAATGCACCAACCATTTTTCAAGAGTAGTAGTAGCAGCTTTTAAGGACTTCATTAATAAATTTTTGGAGGTTTACTTGGATAATTGGACAGTGTTCAGTTTCTTTAAAGATCATGTTGAAGTACTAAGGTTAATGTTGGATAGATGCAAACAGTTTCATATCTCATTAAATATTAAGAAGTGTATTTTTAGCGCACCTTTTGGCATTTTATTAGGGAATGTGGTATGTAAACAAGGTCTACTGGTTGATCCTACTAAAATTGTTGTCATAGTTAACTTACCACCACCAAATTCAGTGCGCCAGTTGAAGAGTACACTGGTCCATATAGGGTATTACAAAAAAATCATAAGGGGATATGCACATATTAATGCACCAATGGAGAAGCCATTGAAGAAGGATACTAAGTACTAGTGGAATGATGAATGCCAGAAGAGTCTGGATATTTTGAAGGAAAATATGGTTACTGCACCGATTTTAGTATTTCTAGATTAGGATAAAGAATTTCATGTGCATGTAGATGCATCTACAATTGCACTAGGATCAGTACTAACCCATCTAGGAGAAGGTGATATAGATCACCCTATTGCATTTGCAAGAAGAAAGTTATCATATTCAGAGCATAACTATAACACTACAAAAAAAGAAGGTCTAGCAATGGTGTATGATTTGCAAAAATACAGACATTACTTGTTGGGACAACACTTTAAGATGTTTACATATCATTCATCCCTGAAATACTTAGTTAATAAGCGAGTGTTGGGGGGAAGGATATGTAGATGGTTGTTACTATTTCAGGAATTTGAATTTGAAGTTGTGGTGAAGCTTGGAAGATTGAATGCAATTCTGGATCACTTATCCAGGATAACAAATGTAGAAGAAACCGGTAACTTGGAAGACAACTTTCCAGTTGCACACTTGTTTTCAGTACAAATTACAGATCAATATTTTGTTGACATTATTGAGTTTTTGAGTATAGGATTTGCACCAAGAGAATTTACTACTATGCAGAAGAAAAATTATGTGGTTAGAGCTACAGATTATCATTTGATTGTAGTTCATTTATACAAACTTGGAGCAGATAACATCTAGAGGAGATGTGTGATGGAGCATGAAATACCCATTATTTTGGTAGAAGCGCATGAAGGAATTGCAGGAGGACACTATGCAAGAAAATATACTATGTAGAAGGTACTATGCACATGATTATGGTGGCCAATAGTTCATAAGGATTCAAAAGAATATTGTTAGAAGTGTGATGTTTTTCAAAGAGTAGGGAATCCATCCAAGAGGGATGAGATGCCACTGAGACCACATGTTACTTTATAAGTGTTTGATAAATGGGAAATAGATTTTGTAGGTCCAATTAATCCATCAACAAGAATATCAGGAGCCAGATACATTATTACAACGAAAAAATACTTAACCAAATGGGAAGAGGAAGCACCAGTAAAGGATTGATGTGGAGAAACAACATTACACTTTTTATTTGAGAATGTAGTGACAAGATTTGGATGTTCAAGAATATTGATGAGTGATCAAGGGAATCACTTTATTAACAGTACAATTGAGGAAATTCTTGAAGAGTTTAAGATATACCACCAGAAGAGTACTCCTTATCACCCTCAAGCAAATGGAACAGTGGAATCCTTCAACAAGATTTTGGAGAATGCTTTGACAAAAATTTGCAATGTAAACAGAGGATGATTGGGATTTGAAGGTACCAACAATACTTTGGGCCTATAGAACTACCTGCAAGAAATTAACAGGACAAACACCCTTTAGATTGGTGTATGGAAAAGAGGCAGCAGTTCCCTTATATTATTTGATACCAAGTATGCTCTTTACAACAATTACAGATATGGCAGAAAATGGCGCAACATAGGAAATATTGGCTCAACTGATGGAATTAGAAGAAGACATAATCATGGTAGGTTTCCATCAAGAGGTACAAAAGGAAAAGGATAAATCATGGCATGAAAAACATATCAAGAAGAAGAAGTTTAAGGAAGGAGATGTGGTTCTCCTCTATGACAGTTAATATTTAAAAAACCCATGGAAGCTCAGAATGCATTGGCTAGGGCCATATCAGATAAAGTTTGTCACAGATGGAGGTGTTGTATAAATCCAAGACTTAATAGGAAAGGAAGTGCAAGGAATGGTGAATGGTAGTCTACTGAAATTGTATAGGGATAGTTGACCTACTAACTCTCAATATTTGCAGTACAACAAGTAGACTTGTACATAGTGTAAATAGTAGGAGCTAAAAGAAGAAAAAGGAAGATAAAAAAAAAATGAAGAAAAGGCCAAAAATAAGTAATTAGGAGGTAGAAGTAATTCAGGAATGGCATCATGCAACAATTAGTGTGACATAATTTGGAAGACTGGGCGCAAGAAAGTTAGACACCGCAAAAATGACCAGAAAAAGTGAAAAATAAGACAGAACATTAATGACCGGGTTTATAAAAAGGGAAAAGCATGGGAAAGTTTGACACTTAGAAAATTTTGAGCAAGTGAGAAATGGAGAGAATGAGAAAAGGGGGATAGAGAAAGAGGATAATTTAGTCTATTGAGTGTAAGAATAGTTCAATGGCACCCCCAAGGTTGGCGCTCCTAGTCGATTTGTGTGAGTAACTCGACAGTCTGGTCAGAAGAACGAACAAATGGAAGAACCAGAGCATTTTGTGGAGATAGAGGACATAACAAAAATCTGCGACTAAATCAATCAATCCCACCAGAGTAGAGGAAGAACTATCAACCATGGAACAGGTGAAATTTGTTCAAAGTGAAAAACACCCTAACAACAACGCGAACCCTAGTTTCGAAAACCCTATAGAAAAGGATAAACAGAAACAACAAGTCAGAGAAGAAGTCGAAGGATAGCAGGAAATGGAGGGAGAAGAAGAAGAAGAACCCAAGTTTGAATCCACATAATAAAACCTAGCCATAGGTCAAAAGAGAAAAGCACCAAGCGCAGTGGAAATTACATTACCCCATCTTCCAGATGCTATAGTCACAGTGGAAGACATGTTATGGAAGGTGCCAAAGCTAAACTATGAAAACCATGAAATAACTAACATAGGGAAGTTTCCAGACTTCACAAAGGAAGCATACTTAGAGAATAGAGGGGAGGTAGGACCCCTAGGGAAGCCTATTTTAGAGCCCGCGCAGTGGGGTACATGCCTCTATAATTTGAGCGTGATGAATCTGTTGGACATACCACATTTTGGGCATGGTAAAAATGTGGGACTTTATGTGAAACAACTATTGGCTAGGGTACATGGAGTTATCCTATCGATGGACAGGACGGTCCCCATAGAAGTGAATCTCATAGCTAAGATCACAGGGTTTCCAACCATCAGGGCACAACCAAAAGATTATTTGGATAATAAAACTAGAGATAAAGATATTGCAGAGGAAGTAAAAACAAAGTTTGGGACAAACAAGGGAGCCTGAGGACTAATCATTAGGGATATTAATGATCATGTAACCAAGTTTTCTACAAAACTGATGGCATGCAAACTGTTGAGAAAGTACAGAAAGGAAGAAGCCCCATCATGAGTGATAGAAATAGTTGTGCAGTTTGTAAAGGGCATAGTATTCAGCTGGGCACCATACATGTTGAATCAATTTCTGGTAGATTGTCTAGATGCACAGGATAATGGAACATAATTCCATTACTCTTGGTTTATAATACTGATAACATTGGTGGGAAAGTAGGATCCCAAGTTTTCAACTTTTCTAGACAGGAAGGGGAAATGTTATGCAACACGCTACAAAACTTTGTGGTAGGAAAAGGACCCCAAGAACTAGCAGGATAACAACGCAGTATTCGCCATTTTCTTGGAGGATATTCAATAGAAGACAATGAATGTGTGGAGAATCCCTATTGAGGTGGTTCAAGGAAATGAATGGATTACCAATTTCAAGGCTTCAAGAAATCATTTGTGGATCCAGGCCACAAGGGACCCAAAGAAGAAGTGGATGGAAATGAACTATTGTACAACATGCGAAGAAGTGGACTGGATCGTGCAAGAATGGCCTGCACAGTGGAAGGTTCACAAAAGAAAGGAACAAAGCCTAAGGAGCCAGTAGAAGAAAGGACATACAAGAAAAAAACTAGTCTAGTAGATAATACAAGGAAGGTTCCAAAGTGCGTCTAAGCTTCACGAAGCAATGTAGCCAACAAAAATCCAATAAATAAAGAGACAGTGCCAGAGAAAAAAGTAAAAGGGGATGGAAAGAAGGGAGATATATCTTTCCCAAAGGAATCCAAATATGGGGAAGCATCAAAGAAGAAAAATGGGGCACAAACCTCAACCCCAACTAATAAGAGAAAAGGAACACATGAGGAAGAAATGAGGAAAAAAATGAAGAATCATAAAAGTCCTCCAATTATCACTATCACAAGGGACGATGTCGAGTTGGTAGAAGAAAAAGTCCAAGACATAGGAGAGGATGTAGTATGCACAACAGAGGCACAAAGGGAGGATATCATGGAAAAATGAGTAGAAGTACACAACATTTTATAGAGACTACAAATAAATATAGTGCATCATCCAGCAACATAGCAGACCAAAAAATAACAGGAAACATCAATGCATGAACATACAATGCATAAACCAGTAAAGGATGTGGAACATATTAATTTTTTCTTGGCGAAAATAACCACAAAGGCACTATATGGACTACAAGCGAGTGTAATGTAGGAAGTACAATCCAGAGCTAGGGAGGATGCCACCAACCTAGCATTCGGTCGTGAGGTGAAGGAAATTCTACAAGTGACATGTGAGAAAATCACACTGGAAAAGGATGAAGAAAAGAAGCGTGCAAACAATTTGGAGAAGAAACTCACAAAGGTATACACGGGTATACTCGACTGTGCGCAGGCACAATAAGTTCCAATAGAAGAGAAGATACAACAAATTGCGTAGACCATGGAGAGATACAAGAAATAGTGAAGTTAACAGAGAATTTAACTCCAATCACACCTCCAGAAGTGCGAGAGAAGAGAGATCAAGAGGATATTACGCACGTAGAGAGAATATCGTAGGAGGTTAAAGAAGTAGCATAATTGTACAACATGACTGCAAATATTTGAACAAGCCTAGAAGAGGATGAAAAGATCCAACAGCTGGAGAAGAAGGAGGAAAAATTGAACATGGCAGTTCAAGACTTGAAGAAGAGATGAAAAACCATGGATATATCCCTTAGAATGAAGGTCGTTTAGGAACTGAAGAACTTGCGGGAAGAAGTAAAGACCATGTAGGAGAATAAACAAGTAGGGTAGGCTCAGTTGGAGCCATTTTAGAAACAAGTGGAAGGGATGATAGACGAGCTCCAAATAAAAAAAATAAGATGGGATAAGGTGATCGGAGAAAGAATATAAGTTCTAGGAGAGAACATAACAACGTGGGGTTTGAATACATTAGCAAGGAAGAGCGCAGAGCCTAAAGAGAAAGCGATAGAATTAGGAAAGAATTTTCATGTGTTGGAGGTAGCTCTATAGAAGATGCACTAAGATTAAGTAGCTTGGGATGAACCACCAAATGTTAGTGTTGGGGACCTATTGGAGCAGGCATGTTTGGAGAATAGCGCAGCAAGTGAGGAAGAACAACGTGCCACATTTTGGGGGAAAACAGTGCATGCAACATGATTTGTGTAAATATGGTGCAAATGTAGACAAACCTAGCATAGTTAGGGTTAGGGTTTTGGGATGTGTTGTAGTGTTTCTAACCCATTTTTTTAATATAAATAAGGGGTATGAAGTAGGGGATAACAAGCGATGAGAGGATAAGAATCCAATAGTTAGAGTGTGTGCGACAAGTATTTTGTGGAGAGTCTTTTGGAGGTTATGAGTCTTGGTAGTGTTGAGAGTTGTGGAGCTCGAATGAAGTCGAAGTAACAGAGGGTTAGGTCGCAAGATGTGATGCTTGGTGCGATCCTAGTCCACCTCACTACTCTCTACTATGATGTAATGCGTGCATCTCCCTTTTGATGAATAAGAAAAGAAGCAAAATATCTTTGTGGATGTATCCCCAGGGGGTGAACCATGGTAAAACTATGTGTGCAATGTGTTTTAATGTGTTACTATTTATGTAGTTATTATTGAATGGTTAGGTAGATAAATGGATGATTTATTTACAATGCCTAATAGATTAAATATGCAAATTAATGAATGAATGAATGGATTTGACGAATAATAGAATAGAATGCATGGTTAAGTAGAAATAAGAAGAAGTAAGAAAGAACATTCCCCAATCCCTTCCATAACTACAGACATATGCGTCCTGCAGTCCCCCATAAACCATCTCGGGTGAGACTGCGCTATGCACTCTGTGCACAATGTGACCTTCTAGTTTACCAGAGGGTTAGGTCGCAAGATGTGATGCTTGGTGCGATCCTAGTCCACCTCACTACTCTCTACTATGATGTAATGCGTGCATCTCCCTTTTGATGAATAAGAAAAGAAGCAAAATATCTTTGTGGATGTATCCCCAGGGGGTGAACCATGGTAAAACTATGTGTGCAATGTGTTTTAATGTGTTACTATTTATGTAGTTATTATTGAATGGTTAGGTAGATAAATGGATGATTTATTTACAATGCCTAATAGATTAAATATGCAAATTAATGAATGAATGAATGGATTTGACGAATAATAGAATAGAATGCATGGTTAAGTAGAAATAAGAAGAAGTAAGAAAGAACATTCCCCAATCCCTTCCATAACTACAGACATATGCGTCCTGCAGTCCCCCATAAACCATCTCGGGTGAGACTGCGCTATGCACTCTGTGCACAATGTGACCTTCTAGTTTACCAGAAGGGACAATGGTGATAAGGGTTTTGTTGGAGAACTAAGATATAACCCGGGTCAACCCATAAGTCCAACACTCATCTCTTAGAATTAAGATGTATGTTGGCCTATCTGGATGATTTTTTGAAAATTTTTTATGGCATATTTCGAAAGGGATTGAGGGGATTTCCCTTCTGGTTGAAATCCAAAGTGTTACCTTTGAATGAGGCCTTTGGACCTTACCTATTCATTTCAAATTGGAGAAGAAATTCAAAATAGGTTGGATGGAATTTTTTTTTACATCGTATGCATCTTTGAAAGAAGCTAATGGGATTTGTTTTGAATTTCAAAGTATCATATTTGAAAGAGGTCTAATGGTTTATCATACATATTCAAAAAAATATATTTAGAAGAGGGCCGACAACCTATTGTGTGGATATTTTTAAAGTGTCCAATGGCCATCTTTCAAATAGGCTCCACGGTTTATGATACAGATCTTTCAAAAGTGGTTAATGGATATCTTTTAAGAGAGCTTGATGGATTTTCCATGAAGAAGATCATTCACTAGGAGCAGATATTTTGAAGAGGTTTGATGGGCTATCTTTTATGAATTTAGTCGAACTTTTGAAAGGGCCCTATAGGTGATATTTTGAGAGGGCCTAAAGGCCTTTCCTTTGATTTGGGTGGAACACTTGAGTAAGATTGACAACCTTTGTTTATGCATTGGGCACATCCTTAATAATGAACCGATGTGATATTTTGAATAAGCTCAATGGATTGTTCGAAAGGAGACCAATGACATTGGCATCTGCAAGTATTGATATGATCTTCAAAATGATCCCAATGGGTTCATTCAAATAAGCTCAATGGGTCGAAGGTAGGGTAAGGACCAAGGTCTTGATGAGTTTGAATGTCTCTTTCAAATGAGCTAAGGTAAGTACCTTTACATAGGTTCAATGAAACTCCTAAGAAGGACCGAACCTTGGCAACATGGGTTGCTTGAGGTATTATTTAGTAGATAAGGAGATGCCTAAGCCTAGAAGGGTTAAGTTCAAAGAGATGTTGGGTTAGATATTGAAAAGTTTGGCAGCCTAATTATTGAAACATAAAATATGACTATTAAATTAATAAATGACTGATATTAAATTTGATATCGCTACTAATTCTAGAGATAATCCTTAAATGACAATGAAATTATTAATAAGATGAAATTTAAATACTACAAAGATTTTATCAAACTTGGTTAAGACTATCAAACCTATTTTTCTAAGATTACAAGCTTAAAAAAATGAATATATAATGCTTTTGGAAACCATAATGATCTTAATACTTTCATTTTCACTATATTCCGTTTTTAAAATGTCATTTTAAAGAATATTTATTTAATGTTAAGATATTTTTTATGGATAAGACTCTGTGCCAGCTTTTGAAACGTCCAACGTTTAGAGTGGAAACTTCACCCATCATTAAAGACAATCAAGCTGAAATGTTAGAAAATAGTATAATGTTGAGGTTTGTATTTAAAGAAGAGGAAAGGTGAGTGAACGTTGAGGAGGAAAAGTGAAAGGAAGAGAAGAAATAATAGAATAATAAAATACTCTTAATGAAGATTAATAAAACGATTCAAAAAATATTTAAATTTAATTTAGCCCATATTAATAAATAATAAAGTGTTTTTTTTTCAAATTTAGTTGAGATTAATACTTAAATATGGTTGAGAACAATAATAAAATAGAAATGATTAAAGATATACCATATTAATAAACTTAAGGTGGATAGTCAAAGATGGAAGTAAGGAGATAGAAATGTTGATAAAGGAGGAAAATGAGATTAATAAAATGATTTAGACTTAATTTATTTGATATTAAAAATTATAAAGTGAAATTTGTTTAAATTAGTTGAGATTAATAATAAAATATAATTAAAATTAATAATAAAATATAAATTATTAAAGAGATACTATAATAATCAAATTAAGGTGGAAAGTGAAAGCTAGAAGTAGAGAGTAAAAATGTTGAGAAAGGAGAGGAAATGATAAAATAATACAAATAATAATAAATAAAATAATATAAATTTAAAGGAGATTAATAAAATGAAAGTTTTTAAATTTAGTTAAGATTGATAATTAAATTAAGGAAAAGGGGCAGACCTAACAGTAAGGAGAAGAGAATCTTGATAATATGAAAAAAAAATCTAACTAACTAAAATTATTAATGATGAAAGGAAGAGAATGAGGAGAGGGAGATAAGGATATAAAAATATTGATAAAAGATAAATTTAAAAACAAAGACATAGGACAGGGAAAGGGTAAAAGAGTGGGAGGGAGAGGTCACATAGAGGGACTAAGGGAAATAATGAAAAGAAAGAAAAAGATCACAAAAGACTTAATTAAGGAGGAAAAAGTGGGGGGAACGGATTAAAAAAAAGCGCAGAGGACATCTACATAGAGGAAGGTCGATGATCTAGGTGATGAATGGTGGGCTTCCAAGATTGGATAAGTTTGTATCCATCTTCGTGATTAAAATTATTTGGGTGTTTTTCAATTTCAAGAGCTTCCCGAATTAGGTGAGATGAGTAATGAGGGTTAGAGGATAAAATTTTTGTTTGGTCGAAACAAATTAGGTGTTTGGAATTGAATGAGTGTTCAACGATAGCTGAATTGGAAATTCTATTGTGAGTAGTATCAATTATATGCTCTTTCAAACGGGCTTTGAAGGATCTCCCAATTTGACCTATGTAGGATTTACCACAAGAGAAAGGAATTTGGTAAACTCCTTGTCCCAAGAAGGGTCGGATTAGTCCTTAGCAAATCTAAAAAGTTGTTTAAGGGTTTTGTAGGGTTTGAACATTGTTTTGATATTCTTCTTAGCCAAAAGTTTGGAGATATGATCAATGGTGCCTTGGATGTAGGGGAGAGAGATTAGAGCCAGAGGTGGGGTGGAGAATGAGGTTGTTTTTGGCTTCGTATTGTTTGTTGAGCAAAAGGCATGGTGAATTTGAGAAATGGAGTAACCATTGGATAATAGGGTCGGTTTTGTTAGGTGGGATTTTTCCTTCTCAAGAAAATGAGGGTCAGAGATGCAAATGGCTCTAATAACCAAGGTTTTTAGGATCTCTAATTTTTGTGTAGGATGGTGGTGGGAGTTGGCATGAAGGTACTTGTTGGTATGAGTCTTCTTTTTGTAAACTTGGTGGGAGAGGAAGCCATCGGAATGATGTGAGATGAGGACATCTAAGAAGGGTAAAGAGTTGTCCTTTTGGATTTCCATAGTGAATTGGATGTGTGGGGAACGAATATTGAGATGGTTGAGGAACGAGGTCAAATTGGAGTGGCCATGAGACGATATGAGAAAAGTGTCATCCACAAATATGAACCAAAACTTGGGTTGGAGGGGAAATCTGCTTAGTGCTAGAGTTTCAAAATGTTCCATAAAAATATTGGCAACCACGAGGGATACGGATGACCCCATGGATGTACCTTCAGTTTGTTCATAAAAAACTCCTTTGAAGGTGAAGAAGGTGGAAGAGAGGCATATTTCATTAAGGTGGAGGGTTTCAGGATCTACCAGTGTGGAGATCAATGTTAGGGCTTCTGAAATTAGAATTTTAGTGAAAAGAGAAACGATGTCAAAGCTCACCAAGAGGTCTCGATCACTAATGTAAATATTTTGAGTTTTTTTGAATGAAAATAGCGGAGACTTTAATAAAAGAGAAGGTTTTCCTAACGTGTGCTTGGAGCTTGTCAGCAAGAAAATGAGCGAGGGCATGCATTGGGGATCCTATGGCACTGACAACAGATCTAAGTGGCATGTTTTTCTTATGGATTTTGGGTTGTCCATAGATCCTTGGGGTTTGGGGGTTGTGAGGAATGAAACGTTTTTGGATGTTGGATTCCAGGGAAGAAGACTTAATGGATTTGGTGACCAAGTTGGTGATGGTGTTAATAGGGTTTTTGGCAAACAAGCAGAGGGGAGAACATCAAGAAGTATCAAGAAGTTTGGAGTCATAGTAGTTTCTAGTCATAGTCACCTAAATTCATTATAACATTAACATTTCCTTTATCAACTTTGAGAATAATATTTATTTTATTTTTTATTTTCTTTTAAACTTTACATAAAACCTAGAACATTTAACCCAATTACACTTTTATCTATAAATATTGATTTTTTTTATATAAATATGGGAAGAAAAAAAATTATTAAATTTTAAATTTTATCAATAATTTGTTCTATATAAATATGGGATTTTTTTTTTAAATTTATCACTATATTTCTTTTCATCTAATTTAAAGTCTACAAATTTAGGTCTCTATAACTTTAGGTGGATTCACTTGGGTTTAAATAAAAAATCTTTAGTTAAATTAGTTTTGTTCACATTATATTTATTTTCAAAGTTTTGAATATTATAGCTCTGCACGTGCAACGACTCTTTATTTTCAAGTGACTTCAAGTCTCGATAATTATACAACTTCACGTGCAACGAATTTCAAGGAAAGTTTGCGAAAGATTCTCGGATATAGAAAAATCATTCAACAAAAAAGAGCTTCTAGATAACTCAACGATGCTCTGTACCCATTACGATTACAATTACAGCGTTCGTTCAATTTTTCTTATCATTATGTTATTAAATGTTGAATGGTGTAGTAAATTCTTTAGAAACTGAAAATTTTATATATATATAAAAGGTATGACCAGGGTGCATATCATAGAGGAGGTTGCTGGTCGAATAGATGCCAGTTGCAAAATTTCCAAAAAAAGCTTACAAAAGTGAGTTTAGATTTAGTTCTACTTCACTGAAAAACAAAGATTTTCATTTCTATTCTAAAACTATCTTGTAAGAGATTTAATTATGCCATTTTTACAAAACTAAGGAGTGTCTTACTAATCTTCTTTAGACTCGGTCTTCCTCTGGAAGGCATTCTAGCGCTACGTTCAAATCAGAGAGCTTGGGGTCTGCTCTGCTTCATCTTTCCTCATTTTGGCTTTGTGTTGGTGAATTTAGTGGCCTGGCTTCCCTTGGCATCTGAGAAATTCAACTTCATCCTATAACTGATTTATTAATGTGTGGTGTTGGTCTAGAGTGTCCAGTGTGAAGGTGAGAGTGGAGTTGTGGGATTCAAGACGAAGTGCAAGCTGCTGGGTGGGGGAGAAATTATCATCCACCAGCTCTTCCTCCGGTCTTTCAAGAGATGAACGTTGAGCCATTTTTGCAATTACACTGACTGTGATTGCTAGGAAATTACCTCCAATCCAATCATTGATGTTGCCTCTGATGTTGCCTCTATCGATGTTGCCTTTGTCAGATCTTCCTCTGGTGCTTCCTCTATCAATGGTGGGTTTGTCAATCTTGCCTCTATCAAAGTTGCCTCTAGTGTTGCCTCTGGTGATGCCTCCTTTGTTGTTGGTGCTCACCACTTTACCTTGGGTTATCCCTCTGATTCTGGAGAAATTGCAAACTCTTATACTTCTTAGGCATTGTAATTCCCCTTTCCATATGAGATTCCAATCTGCAGAGTTCCGGTGAGGTTGGATGTGGTGGTGAGTTGAGAGCTTGCCTTCCAATTTACCTTCGTTGGCTAAAATCTTGATGCATGAATGTCGTGCAATCTCACGATTTGAATGTCTTTCAAGCGTTGGGGTGCCATGTATTGCCTGCATTTCCTTGCGTTCAATCATATTGAGTTCCTTTCAATTACCCTCACCTCAGGCGAAGTTATGGCGGAGGTGATGTTGCAAGCTAGTGTGCGAGTGTGGAGGGTTGGGTATGGCGAGTTCCCTCAGAGGAGGAACACAGAGTGTTCTGAAATATCCATATTGTCGTCTTGTTGAGTGCAAGTTCCCATGGGCCAGGTGATATAGGAGTACAACTCCTCCCCAAGCATGATGCTCGACACACTACATGCCTCATCTAGTTGTTGCTCCGTAGGGAGATTGATGCCAGGTGGAGCGACGATGAAAGGGGGTTGGTTCATTAGGGAGGGGCTGAGAAAAGGTGCCTTCCCAACATTTCCATATGACCTGGGGCCCTTCCAATTGCTAAATTCACATGTTCATCTGCTTATGTGTTGTTAGCGCGTGGGACATGGTAGAAGGAGGATTTAATTGAGGACATGATTTCTCTGATCCTCTCAATGATTCTTTTCATCTTTGAGTTCTTTGGGCCTGTCCCTTTGACGAAGTATCGAATTATGTTTTTTGAGTCCCCTATTACGATAATGTTGTTGAGTTTTAGTTCTTGAGCTAGGAGCACTCCTTGATACATCACATAAGCCTTTGCCATGTTGTTGGTGGTTACAACCAGATTCCAGGAATAGTTTAGCATTCTTTTTCCTCTAGGATTGTACAAAACCCCTCCCGCACCTGCTTGCCCTAGGTTTCTTTTTGATGCACCATTGAAACAAAGAACATCATTGTCTTGAGAATTTATCCATTTATTGAAGTCTTGCTGAGAATAATGAAGCTGCCAGCATGATTTTTGTGGCAAAATTGAGGGATGAATGGTGGGTAGGTTTATTTTCACTAGCCACTTTTCTTCTTCTTCTGTCAAAGGGAGACCTTCTTGAGCTTTGATATTTCGGGAGGAGAGGA
>JASDQU010735417.1:29116-40226 GCA_032191745.1 Picea mariana
AGGATTGGCTTCTCCTTGAGAATTATTTTATTTCTTGCCAGGCACATTTGTCAGCACACATATTTTATTGAGGCCTTCCAGGAACGGCTAAATATTGGTTTTTTGTTGAGGGATCCTTTGTATGATTTACTCCATTTTTCGATCAGACTCCTATAACTTGTCGACAAAGAAATTTGAGGAGTTATCTCTGAGTAGACAATGTGCATCACTTGTTTGGCGATATTTCAATTGAGGAAAGATGTTCAGTTATTTCGAAGTCTTGATTGCAAAGAGCACATCTGAAGGGTCCCATATATTCTCTTTTAAGCATATTTTCCCCTGTTAGGAGCTTGTTGTGAGCTAATTGTCATCCAAAAGTGTTTATCTTAGGTAGGCCGTCTGAATTCCAAATTTCTTTCCAGATTGCTAATTTTTATGGGAGATCATTGTCGTGGAGGAGATTTTTATATCCCATCCTTACAGAGTATCCTGCTTCTCCCCAGTCCCTACTATCATCCTGATTGAGATGAACTGGGGTAGATACATTTACGATCATAAGGAATTAATGAGATTCATTGAGCAGGAATGGAGGGACCTCTCCCAAGTTCCAGTTTTTCCAAGTGCCATTGCTATTCCACTCAAACATATCATAGAGAGTGCAATTCCCCTTGGAGTTTAGATAAATTATGAGGGGGTCTAGAGAGGATATGCAGGACAACTTTCCCCTATCTGAGTATTGGTCTTTCCAAATTTTGATTTCTTTACCATTCCCTGGGCTCCATCTAAGGTGATTTTGAATGAGCGACATAGAAAGCGGATGTTTCGAGGCACCTCTTTCGATTTTTTGACAAATATTTGTAGCAAATTGCCTTTTTCCACCATTCTTTACCTCCAATGATTAAGCACCATATTAGTTTTTCCCCCAAGGCTATGTTGATCTTTTTCGAATCTCGGATCCCTAGGCCTCTGTTTTATTTTGGGGCACAAACAGTAGACCAGTTTACCATATGAATTTTTTTTTCCGTTATATTTTCCCCCTTGCCAAATAAATTTTATGATTAGTTTGGCCATTTCCTTTTTAATTCCCACCGAAGCATGGAGGACTGAGAATTGAAATGTTGGAAACGAGGATAAGATTGACTTTATTAGGACCACCCTTCTAGCTAGATTCAACCAGGTTTCTCCCCAAACTTCTAATTGATCCTTGAGCTTTTGGAGGATCACTTGCCAAGCCTCCGTGGGCATGGCCTTTACACTGATAGGAGTTCCAAGATACTTGAAGTACTTCCAATCTATAGAAAAGGAGAACTGTAGAATATTTGCAATTCTAACCATTATACTTGGTTTCGTGTTCCAAGCGTAAATTTGACTTTTGTGTTTGTTTATGACACCCCCCGAAGTTGCTTCATACTGGTCAAGGACCAGTTTGAATCTGCTAGCCATAGTTTGTGAGGCTCCTCCTAGAAAAAAGGTCTCATCAACAAAATGAGAGGTTTTTATTCTTCTTACTCCCCTTTCTATTTTCAGACATGAGATGTTTCCAGTAGCTCTTTCATGCTCCAGTATTTTGTTTAGCGTTTCTGCCATAATAACATTCAACATTGGAGAAAGCAGGCATCCTTGTCATAGTTCTCTTGTGGCTTGGAAGAATGGTGTTGGATGCCCATTTATCAGGGGGGCTATCCAGGGGGTCGAAATGCATGCCCCAATCCATGAGATGAAGGAGTGATTGAAACCAAATCTCTTTAAGACTTCATAGAGAAACTCATGCTGATGTTGCCTCTATCAGAGTTGCCTCTGGTGCTGCCTCTATTGATGGTGTGTCTGTTAATGTTGCCTCCGTCAAAGTTGCTTCTGGTGCTGCCTCTGTCGATGTTGCCTCCTTTGCTGCTGGTGCTCACAACTTTACCTTGGGTTATTACTCTGATTCTAGAGCAATTGAAAACTCCCATACTACTTAGGCATTGTAATTCCCCTTTCCATTTGAAATTCCAATATGCAAAGTTTTGGTGAGGCTGTCTATGGCGGTGATTCGAGAGCATGCCTTCTAATTTACCTTCGTTGGATAAAATCTTGATGCTTGAATTCCATGCAATATCACGATTTGAATGTATTTCAAGCATTGGGGAGACATGTACTGCCTGCATTCCCTTGCGTTGAATCATGATTGAGTTCCCTTTAATTACCCTCACCTCAGGCAAACTTATGGCAGAGGTGATGTTGCGGGCTACTGTGCGAGCGTGGAGGTTTGGGTACCATGATTTTGCTCAGAGGAGGAACACAGAGTATTCCGAAATATCCATATTGGCATCTTGTTGAGTGTAGGTTCCCATGGGCCAGGTGATATGGGAGTACAAATCCTTCCCAAGTATGATGCTCGACATACTACATGCCTCATCCAACTGTTGCATCGCAGGGAGACTCAAGCCAGGTGGAGTGAAGAAGAGAGGGGTTGGGTCATTAGGGAGGGGTTGACAAAAGGTGCCTGCCCAACATTTCCATATGACCTGGGGCCTTTCCAATTGTTAAATTCTCCTATTCATCTACTTCTACAATTTGTCGACCAAGAAATTTGAGGAGTTAGCTCTGAGTAGACAATGTGCATCACTTGTTTGACGAAATTGCAATTGAAAAAAAGATATTTAGTGCTTTAGAAATCTTGATTGCAAAGATCACATCTAAAGGGTACCATATATCCTCTTTTAAGCAGATTTTCCCCTGTTAGGAGCTTGTTGTGAGCTAATTGTCATCCAAAAGTATTGATCTTAGGTAGACCATCTAAATTCCAAATTTCTTTCCAGATTGATGATTTTTCTGGGAGATCGTTGTTGTGGAGGAGATTTTTATATCCCATCCTTACAAAGTATCCTTCTTATCCCCAGTCTCTTCTATCATTTTGATTGAGATGAACTGGGGCAGATCCATTTACGATCATAAGGAATTGATGAGATTCATTGAGCAGGAAAGGAGGGACCTCTCCCAAGTTCCAGTTTTTCCAAGTGCCATTGTTATTCCACTCAAAGATGTCATAGAGAGTGTGATTCCCCTTGGAGTTTAGCCAAATTTTGAGGGGGTCTAAAGAAGAGATACATGACAATTTTCCCCTTTCTGAGTATTTCTCTTCCCAAATTTTGATTTCTTTACCATTCCATAGGCTCCATCTAAGGTGATTTTGAATGAGGGACATAGAGGCGCAGATGTGCTTCTAGATAGGGGAACCTAAGTGATTGAAAGTGGTTGTTTCCAAACACCTTTTTCAATTTTTTGACAAATATTTGTAGCAAATTTCCTTTTTCCACCATTCTTTACCTCCAATGATTAAGTGCCATATTAGTTTTTCCCCTAGGGCTATGTTGATGTTTTTGGATCCTGGATCCCTAGGCCTCTGTTTTCTTTTGGGGCACAAACAGTAGACCAATTGAACATATGGATCTTTTTCCCATTATCTTTTCCCCATTGCCAATGCAAATTTTTGATTAGTTTGTCCATTTCCTTTTTAATTCCCACCGGAGCATGGAGGGATGAGAATTGAAATATTGGAAATGAGGATAATACTGACTTTATTAGGACCACCCTTCCAGCTGGATTCAACCAGGCTCCCCAAACTTTGAATTGATCCTTGATCTTTTGGAGGATCACTTGCCAAGCCTCCCCGTGCAGGGCCTTTATACTGATAGGAGTGCCAAGATACCTGAAGTACTTCCAATCTATAGAAAAGGAGAACTGTAGAATATTTGCAATTCTAACCATTATACTTGGTTTCATTTTCCAAACGTAAATTTGACTTTTGTGCTTGTTTATGACACCCCCCGAAGCTGCTTCATACTGGTCAAGTACCAGTTTGAATCTGCTAGCCATAGTTTGAGAGGATCCTCCTAGAAAAAGGGTGTCATCAACAAACTGAGATTTGTTTATTTTTCTTACTCCCCTTGCTATTTTCATACCTGAGTTGTTTCCAGTAGCTCTATCATGCTCCAGTAATATGTTTAGCGTTTCTGCCATAATAACATACATCATTGGAGAAAATAGGCATCCTTGTCGTTGATCTAGATTTTACGAGTAGAATGAAATGACTACATATTATTAACAGATGCTTAACACAGAATAACAGAGATACAATAAAATTGGTTTTCTATTCAATAAGGAAATAAGTTGAAACTGTAAAATGCGGCGGAAAACAAGCTTGCTAGAATGGTGGCGGCTTATCTCTGAGAAGAGATGGGACAGCTACGCTCATTCGCAAGAAGATGATTAAAATGAGGCTCTAAAGGCCTTTTTGCAATAAACAGGAGTTTCAAAAACCCTAAACATCCAAAAACCTAACCCTAGGAGATGANAGGCATACGATATCCCATTAGAAAGATCTATCCGATGACTACAACAGTTGCCCAAAATTTCATGATGAAAATTTTCAACTGCAACATGCCCAAAAAAACATCGTTTAGGGCCTCAAAACGGCTCCAGAAGTTCAGGACCCGAAAAACTGCTAAAAATAGTAAATTACCAAAATTGCCAGAAATTTGTTTTGAGCCAGCTGGAACAGATGGGTGGCCAATGATATCCACCTAGATCAATCCTCCCTCCTTAGGAAGCAATGGTCTCCATTGCGTTGAGTTCCCCCATCAGATGAGGAAATTTCTGTTGAATTTGGCCCCGAGTGAGCCACTTGCCTTAGTGCAAGAGTTGCCCAACTTTGACGACTCGATAATGCTGGATCCTTTGTTGTCGAGTTCCCTTGATTTTTGTGTCCACAATTTGATCACTGGATGCCTGTTGTATGCAGTCGGGGTTGAGCTCTATTGGTGTCAGTTGTTCTTCTACGTCTAAGGTGTCCAATAATGGTGGGAAATAAGGCCGAAGGAGGTCCACGTTGAACACTGAGTGCAGGCCAAGGAAAGGAGGAATGTTGAGCTCAAACACATTATCCCCCACAGCCTTGGTGATGGTGTACGACCCATAACGGAGTGGGAGAAGCTTCCGATGGGGTCCTGTAAGGCATTCTTTTTGCAAATGCAACCAAAATTTGTCGCCCACCTGAAACTTATGTGGCACCTGATGTTGATTATGGCGCTGCTTGTACTTGTCATTGGACTTCTATAGGATATCCTGAACTTGTTGGCGGATGTGCTAAATCCTCTCAATGAACCAGGTGGATTTGTCAGCCTCATTTGGAGCAGGAGAAGAGTCAGCCGAGGAGACTGCAAGGGGAAGTACAACATCTATGGGACCCAATGGTTGGAATCCCAACCCCACCTGAAAGGGGATGTGGCCGGTTGAGCTATGCAGGACTCAGTTGTAGCTATGTTGGACATAGGGAAGACTCTCATCCCATGTGCGAGGGTGCTTGGAATTATACATGCGTAGGATATGCACAATCATTCAATTTACGACCTCGGTTTGGCCATCTGTTTGGGGATGGAAGGCCATGGATTTGGTGAGCTTGGTGTCTAGTAATGACCAGAGGCTTGACCAGAATGTGCTGAGAAATCAACTGTCCCAATCTGAGACAATGGTTTGTGGGATTCCAAAATGTACCCAGACTCGTTCAAAGAAGATCTTGGCAGTGGCTTCTACTGTGATGCTCTTCTTCCAAGCAACCTGAATCGCCATCTTGGAAAAGGGATCAACAACCACAAAAAAACAGTCATTTCCCCGCTTGGTGGACGGGAGGCCTGATATGTAGTCCATTGAGATGGATTCCCATGGCTTGTCAGGAGTAGGAAGAGGGGTGTACAGGCCCTGTTTCTTAGTGGTCGGTTTGGAAATAGTGTAGGCAATGCAATACCTGATATACTTGCTGACCTCTTGTCAAAGTTCCGGCTAGTAGAAATGTTTCTGTAGCATCACCACTATCTTTTTTACGCCGAAGTGTCCTTCCACCCGACTATAGTGGGATTCCCAAATTAACTTCGCTCGCTCGCTTGATGGAACAAAGATATGGCCCAAACGACACAACAACCCATCATGAAGATGGAAATTATCGACAACTGCCTTTGCACCCAACATTTGGTAGGTGGGGGCAAATTCGGGGTCTTCCTCATAGAGTTGGGGCCATCCAGAGGTATCATGGCTGCAAGAGTCTAACACTTTGGTGAGTGCCGCGAATGGTGGTCTACTGAGGCAATCAACGACATAGTTGGTTCTTCTTGTTTTATACTTGATGTTGAGGTGCAATTGCTGCAAGTAAGTGGACCACTTTTGATGGCGGTCATTCTGCAATTTTCCTTATGCCTGCATGAACTATAGTGGCTTATGATCAGTGTGGATGACTATCTTCTTCCCAAGAATGTAATGTCTCCACTGGCGGTAGGCTTGCACAATGGAGTACATTTATTTGTCGTAAGTAGGGTACTTACAGACAACATCTGATAGTGTCTCACTATGATAGGCCATGGGGTGGTTGTGCTGAGTGAGAACGACACCCACAACATAGTTTGAAGCATATGTCTCGATCTCAAAGGGATGTTGCAGGTCTGGTAGCGAAAGCACTGGGGCTGAGCACAAGCGCTGCTTCAAATCATCGAACAATTGTTGTTGGGACCGACCCTATGCAAATTTTGCCTTACCACCACCCCTAGTTATTTGGCTGAGGGCCCATGCAATATGGGAGAATCCCAACACGAACCTGCGGTAGAAATTGGCAAGGCCCAAGAAGCTCCAAAGCTCAGTGAGTGTGGTTGGGGTTGGACAGTCACAGATGAATTGGATCTTGGCTGGGTCCACATGTACGCNGTCATCCAGATACACCACTACAAAAGTATTGGTGAATGGTCGCAGGATATCGTCCATCATCCTCATGAAAGTGGCTGGAGCATTTGTCAAACCAAAGGGCATGACCAACCATTCAAAAAGGCCTTCCTTTGACTTGAAGGTAGTCTTCCATACATCTGCATGTTCTATCGGGACCTAGTAGTAGCCAGACTTCAAATCAATCTTACTGAAGTATTTTCCCCCCATGAGTTGATCAAGGAGGTCATTGATTCAGGGAATCAGGTAACATTTTCTGGCTGTGATTTTATTCAAAGCCCACTAATCAATGCAAATTCGCCAGGTTCCATCTTTCTTCTGTACCATCACGATTGGGCTCCCGCAAGGTGATGAGCTATGATGAATGTGCCCCTTGTGAAGTAGTTCTTGGATCTGTCGCTTGATCTCCTCATTCTCTAACAGAGAGCGATGATAGACTGGCCCAATGGGCAGCGATGCGTCGGGGGTTAGATCGATGGGGTGCTTGACCTGGTAGTGTAGAGGTACCCTGGTAGGTGAGGAGAAGATATCCGAGTATTCTTCCACGACCTTATCTATTTTCTTCTGCTGTGTGGAGAGGTCGGTCAAAGAGACCTTGGATGTGGCTGTGATCTTTCGTTCATTCTGAGAATGAATCACGAAGAATACAAACTTCCCCGTCTGAGAGATGACCTTCTTGCATTGCTTAGCAGAGATCAAGGAAATAACACTAGGTGGGACAACCTCGGGTATCCTGTACAATTTCCTGTTCAAATTAATAATGACACTACGAGGCCCGACTCATATACAACATGACATTTCCATAAATAAGGTTGGCCCAAAAGAACATCACAAACTTTGAGAGGAGCAACATCACACAATACCTCGTCTTTGAAGGGCTTGATGTCGTACGTCAGTCGACACTGTTGGCTGACGTGGAGATTGCTTCCTTGGTGGAGCCATCCAATGGTGTAGGGTTGTGGGTGCAGTGTTGTTGGTAGGGTCAACCGCTTGACGACCTCTTCTGAGATGAGGTTCTTCTAGCTACCGCTATCAATGATGAAGTGCAGCAAGGTACCTTTTACCCACATCTATGAATGGAAGAGGCACTCTCTTTCTTCTGGCTCGTCTGGTTCACCATGTTGGAGTTTGGTGGTAGCAATGGTGGCACTGGGTTCTGCGTCAATGATCTGTCTTCCCCTTTCTGGTTCTGACTTAGAGTCAAAACCCGTATCTTATTCAGAGGCTTTCACTTCGGCCACCAGCGACTGCTTTGAGCAATAGTCATTAGTGTTATGCCAAGGGCTCTATGGAAGTCGCACCACTTCCCGGTATCTTTTTTTGTCTTTCCAGTGTCCTTCTTTGCTTGTGGCTTGGACTGGTTGTCCTAATACTGTCCATATTTTCTTTGTCCTTTGTTCTGTGGGTTGGGACCACCCTTTCCTAGATTTTGTTGTGAGGGGTTCCCCAGCCCAAATTGTCGCATCTTTTGTTTGAGCTTCTGCTCGATTTTGACGGCATATTGGTAGGCCGCGCCCAAGGATGAGATGTTTAGAAATTCCATTTCAATCTGGATGTATCTATGCAGAGCACCACGATACTTGAGCACCATATGTCGCTTCGATTCTTTGATACCTAGCTTGGTGTGCAAGGTATGGAAGATATTTGTGAAATCTGGCACTGCTTGGTCTCTTTCTTGCCGCAGTGTGGTCCATTTTGTATACAAGTCATCATAACTTCCGACGGGATAGTATTGTTCCTTAATAACATCCTTGAAGGATTCCTAGGTGGTCATGACTGTAAATAATGAGGGTTCCTCTATTTCCTTTTTCTCACATAAAGTTTCCCACCAGTATTTGACATGGGAAACGACTTTGAGGAGCTCAAAAGTAATATTTTCTCTATTTGAAAAGTTATGGACATAAAAATACCCTTCTAGTAGATTCAACCACTTGTCTACAACATGTGCGTCTATCTGACCTTCAAATATAGGAATATTGAAGTTTATTTGTACCTTGAAGGGGGCGGCGCCTCCGCTCGAAGAAGATGTGTCGCCTGTTGGTAGCCGCCAAAGGATTTGCATGAAACTATCCATCATCTCGTTCCTCTGTTGAGTGAGGGATTCCTCAATCAACAGTTTGAAAGGATCTCCTATCCCATTATTTTTCTTTTCTCCTACCATGAGAGGTCACTTGGGCGTGCGAGATCTTTTGTCCTCAAGAGAAACAAGCTCAAGACCCAAATCTTTGTACTCCGACCTCGTTGGGGACATGCATTAAGACGAAAAGGAGCAGGCCGCTCTCCACTGATCTAGATTTTATGAGAAGAGAAAAATGACTACATATTATTAACAGATGCTTAATATAGAATAACAGAGATACAGTAAAACTGGTTTTCTATTCAATAAGGAAATAAGTTGAAACTGTAAAATGTAGCGGAAAATAAGCTTGTTGGAATGGTGGAGGATTATCTCTAAGAAGAGATGTGATGACTGCGCTCATTCGCAAGAAGATGATTACAATGAGGCTCTGAAGGCCTTTTTACAATAAACAACAGTTTTAAAAACCCTAAACATCCAAAAACCTAACCCTAGGAGATGAAGCGCCAAAAGTCATGTGGGCCCTCTTTGGGTAAGTTAGTACATCAACTTCCCGGGGTCGTAACTTTTCCATACGATCTCTATTTTAGGCATACGATATCCCATTGGAAAGATCTATCCGAGGACTACAACATTTGCCCAAAATTTCATGAAAATTTGCAACCACAACATACCCAAAAAAACATCGTTTAGGGTCTCAAAACGGCTCTAGAAGTTCACGACCTGAAAAACTGATAAAAATAGTAAATTACCAAAATTGCCAGAAAGCTGCTTTGAGCTAGCTGGAACAGGTGGGTGGCCACCGATATCCACTTGGATCAGTCGTATTCATCGTGTGGCTTGGAAGAATGGTTTTGGGCACCCATTTATCAGGGGGTCGAAATGCATGCCCCAATCCATGAGATGAAGGAGTGATTGAAACCAAATCTCTTTAAGACTTCATAGAGAAACCCATGCTTTACCCGATCAAAGGCATTTTCCATTTCAATTTTTATTATCATCCCTTTTTCTTTGTTAGTGACACTGGTGTGGATTGCTTCCAGCACTAGGATTATATTGTCCCAAATTTGTCTTTTGCCACGAAGTCCCCCTGATTGGGAAGTATGAGATGTGGAAGAAGATGTTCTAACCTCTTTTCTATGATTTTTGCTAAGATTTTGTAAGATATTTTACAAAGAGAGATTGAGCGAAAGCGATCAAAGGAGCTGGCATTTTTGTACTTAGGAATCAGGGCTAAAAAGGAGGTGTTGGTTGTGCCTCCTATCTTGCATGTTGTTTGGACATATTTTATCATACAGATTAGGTATTTTTTTATTATTTCCCAGCACTTCCTATAAAAGTGTAATGTGAAACCATCAGGCCCAGGGGGCTTTGTCAGGGTCAAACTGATATAGTACTTCTTTGAATTCCTCCCCTATGACCCCTTGTTTAACTCTTTATTATATCCTTCCTTTATCATTTGTAGGAAGTGTTCTATGAATTGTAAACTATGCTCTTTTTTGTCATCACCTTCCCGTGTGTAAATTTTTCCAAAGTGGGAGGAAGATGCTTTTTTAATCTCCTCAAAGGAGTTGATTCTAGTTCTTGAGGCCATTTTTATTTCCTCCATTGTGTTTCTGTGTTGTCTAGATTTGGCTTGCTTATGAAAGAAAGAGGTATTTTTGTCCCCTCCTTGAAGCCACAGGGCTCAAGATTTAAGTCTCCACTCCTTCGCTTCATTGTGGAGCGCTCTCATATAATTTTGAAAATTTTCTTTCTCCTATACTAAATGTTTGTTGTGAATGATATTTGAATCCATTTCTTCTTGAGTGTCTTCTAGCTGCTTTTTGCACCTTTCGATTTCTTCTCTTGTATTGTGTGAAGAGGCTTTAACCCACTCCTTGATTGCTTGATTGACCTTTTTTAGTTTTTGTTCCCAGATATAGATTGGGGTTCCATCCACCTAGTTCGACCAAATATAGGTGATTAGGGGGAGGAAGTCCAGTGAGTCCATCCAAAGGGGATTGAATTTGAAGGGAATGGGCCCTAAGTTTTCTGCTTTGTCAAAGGAGAAAGCTATTGGGCGATGGTATGATATTCCCCAAGGAACAATTTGGGAGGAAATGTTGAGAGGGAGAAGGAGGAGAGAGCTATGGATGAGAAAGCGATCTAATCTGTTTGCAATGTGTCCCACCCCTAATATTTTATTGCTCCAAGTGTATTTCCCTTTATAAGGATGAGCATTGAACAGATCCAGCTCCGAGATCAAATCTTCCAAATGTTCCCTGAATGGGTCCCTTACTATAGAGCCTCATTCCCCCCCCCCCC
>JASDQU010735417.1:66984-102983 GCA_032191745.1 Picea mariana
GTAAAGGATCTCCAGGGTGATTTTGGGGGGCCTCCCCTTGTTAGGATGAGTTTTTGGAATAGGTGGTGGAGTGCTCATATTGAAAAGAAGAAAAAAAAGATGTAACAATTATTATTATGGATTGACTTTATCTCTCAAATCAACTTTTACTTCTGAAACTTAAAATAAATAAATAAATAAAATATATTTAAGCAAAAAGTGACTCACCTCATTTCAAATGTCCAAATGCTCAACCCTTTGAAGAACCCAAAAATAATTTCTGAAAACGACAGAGAAGTCTAGAGAAACTACAGAGATTATTCTCAGAGAAATATTAATTTCAAAATAGCATAGAAGTAGTAATCCTTCAAAAAGGTGGAGAAAATATTTTTTCCGTTCAAAACTGCAGAGAAATATTATCCCCATTCAAAACCGCAGATAAATAATTTAATTTGTTCTAATAATATATATATATATATATATATAATAACAATATATTATATAATATAATATACTATAATAACAATTTTCTAAATTCGAATGTTGATTTTTGTGTAAAGCATACATAACACAAGCTATAAATACTATAACAAAGGCCATGCATAGTACAAGTTACAAATTCTATTCCACACGGAGGCTGCAACTTGCAGCGACCGATAGTACAAGGTGACCAACACCTAAGGTTGCATGCTCACAACTTACAAGTCACTGAGATTCTTTGAAATATTCTCATTTATTTTAATACTTTCTCAGTATGAGTTTAATTATCAATCTAAATGGAATGGTTATGTATGTAAATCTCCATGCAATTAAAAGTATTTGTTTTGGTTAACTTGAATTAATCTAGATAGGATATTCAAAACTTATCATAGCTATTTAAAAAAACTTTGAAAAGAAGATTCATAACAAAATAGTCCAACATGTGCATTGAAAAACACAATAGGTACTTAAATATTCATTTATAGTCCAACATGTGCATTGAAAAACACAATAGGTACTTAAATATTCATTTATATTGGTTGTTAATTCTCCCCAAAACACCAATGTTGAAAAGGTTAAGCATTTACATTGAAAAACAATATAAGTAATCACATCTCCATTTTATAAGTAGCTTTTAAAATGCTCATTTTACCAATAAATTACCATCCATGTTTTTAAAAGATTTCACAAATTAGTTTAATATATTTTATTATGTACACTTAGTTTTATTTTATTATGGATTCAATAATATATTGACTCATTAAAAATTTATAATTGTGAAAAGTTAAGATTATTATCTATCAGATATCTAATAATAATTGTTGATACTATATAGTAATATAAAATAATATATTTTCTTATAATTTTTTATTAGTATGAAAAGGGGATGTTATGCATTTACATTAATTAGTTTATTAAACTAGTAGATAGGGGTCACTTAATAGTTGTTTTGAAAGGAATTTTTTTTTTCGATTATAATTAATCAATTTTTTTATTTGAATTTGAATGTGAGAGTGAGTTGAATTGAATTTGTTTTTTTTTTTTTTAATTTAATTATAATTAATAAATATTTTTTAATTGGAGTTGAAATCAATTTAAATTGTAAAAATATATTTTGTAAAACAAGAGTTAGTTTTTCCTTATTATTTTTTATTAATCCTTTGAAATTAATTAATAACTTTGTAATATTTATAATAAAGTTTTTTATTTTTATTAATAAAATTTATTGACTCCTTTTGAAATTAATTAATAGTTTTGTTACATTTAATTTAAAATTTTCATTACGATGTTTTATTTGAAATAATCCTTGTCTTTCTATTCACAACAAAAAGTTGCTCAATTTTACTTGATGAGTAGTCCGTGTGTGTCCGTCATATCCACGATCATGGATGTCCAGTCTCTTCCCAACATAACCCCATATGCTAAATACGAGCCAGAGAAAGATGAAAAGGACTTTGAAAAGAGATGTATCGAACTTTAATTTTTTATTTTTATTTTTTCTTAATAATTGTGAATTTTTTTATTTTTTATTTCTTAATAATTGTGAAAAGTATAATTTATTATATTAAAAATAAAATTCAACTTTTTTCAAATCATTTAAGAATATTAAAATATAATTTAATAGTATAATTTTAAAAAAAACACAAAAATATAATGTGTATCATTTTAATTACACTATTGTATAAGAATATATAATGACTTGTTATGTTTAACGAGTCAACCAACCAATAAGTATGCCAAAAAAAAATGAATAATTCTAATTAGATATTATTTTATAAAAATGTACATTGACTTGTTATTTCCAAGTTAATCAATGGGTTAAAAGTAAAAAAATGAATAATTCTAAATAGATATTATTGTATAACAATGTACATTGACTTGTTATTTCCAAGTCAATCAATGTGTTAAAAGTATGAATATGTGGTTTTAGATATGTTGAAATTTAAAAGTTAGATTTTTAATCAACCAAATCTATTTATACTATAGTATAATTTATGTCAACTAAGATTACCAAAATTATAATAAAAAGTATTAAATATGAAAAAAATGATGTTTGATTTTAAAAATGATGTTTGATTTTAATAATTAAATATTTAAGATTTAATATACAATTATGATCATATATTAACTTCTAATCCATCATTTACAAGTTTCAAATCTTTAATTTATTTATTTATTGTTATAGTTATTATGTAAAATTATTCAAGAATTTGAATTCTTTATTATTTTTTTAGTAGTTTTCAATGATGATGATAATGATGATTAGCGTTCACTAAGACTATCAAATTGGTGTATCAGACCTTAAGAGGATAAGGGATTACAAGAGAAAATTATTTTCATCTTCAACCTTGAACTTAGTGTCACAAATGTGACACACTCTTAATGGCGTTTTAGGAATTGACCAATTCCCAACTTCACTATAGAGCTTGTGAGAATTTGTTCTTATCTTTTAGCAATGTTTATTTTTTTCTTTACACTTGTCAAAACAGAGAGATAATTTTGATATTCTAGATTAGGGTTGATTACATTCTTATAATACATTAATTTTCTTTTTTCCTCTAACTCTTTATCACACCACATTTTCTCCTTAAATTTTTATTTGATGATAATTTTATACATTAAGTATCTAGTCATCATTTGCAAATTTTAATATCATTTTTATAAATGTTTAATTTACTTCTTCAAATTAACATAAATTAACATAAATGTATAATAAAACGTTTATATTCTATACTAAGTATGAAGTTTTCATTTATTTGTTTAGATTACATATTAATTTTTATTTTAATCTATCATTTATAAGTCTTTATATCACTTCACAAGTCTTTCATTTATTTTTATTTTACAGACATTTAAATTATCTACTTAGTATGAAGTTTTCAATGTACTTTTGCAAATATTCAATTTTTTTATTTTGATTATACATGTAATTTCTAATCTAATCTACTATTTACAATTTTACAATTTTTTATTTCACATTGCAAATTTTTAACTTATTTTTTTAATAAAATATCGAGTATACATAGAGACACTTACTATTTTTAACTTATTTTTTCAATAAAATATCCAATTCTTTAATTTATTTTATATAATGTAACATCTAATGGAGACACTAACCATCTGCAAAGAACATCCAATTCTTTAATTTATTTTATATGATGTAACATCTAATGGAAACACTAGAATTATCCACTAACTATGGAGTGCCCATACAAATTTTTCAAGTCTTCATTTTATTTAATCATCATGTGGAGTGAACTCTCACTTTGTGTAGGGGCACCCTTTATGATAAATCAAATAATAAAATTCAATAATAAATTCATTAAAGCATATAACCAAGTATTATATCACAGATTAAATTTCTAAATATAATAAAATTCAATAATAAATTCATTAAAGCATATAACCAAGTATTATATCATAGATTAAATTTCTAAATATAATTGTGCCAGATTCAATAATAAATTCATTAAAGCATATAACCAAGTATTATATCACGGATTAAATTTCTAAATATAATTGTGCCAAAAACTTTTCAAACAATTTTTTTAATAATAAAAAGTGGTGGATTTTAACAATTTTTTTAATAAAAAAATGTGGTGGATTTTATAGATTGAGAGGGATTATTGGAACTTCTTGTTGGTTTGATATGAAGATAAAACATTTATTCTAAAATTGAAACCATGTTAAATCGGTGTTATAATGTGGTTTCCATTCCCTACTATGCAAGTTCAATGTTCTTTAATTGGGTAGTGGTGGGGATTCCTTCGTGACACTAAGCAATGGAAAATTTCCATAATGATAACCAATGCTCTTTCGTAGGGGCTGCACATGTGTCAACCCTCGACAAGATCTGCATCATCCATCATTTTACTATGAATGACTAGATTCTTAGTGCAGGGATTTTATTTTGGTGAGGGCTTGTTGGGGAGAATGGTTTCTATGGGATCTCATTGGTCATATCAACCCACATCTATTGGTCTAGAATTTTTTGGGGGTCACTTATTGTTGTGTCATTTTTGTCATTTGAATGAGCAAAAGAAGTTCACTTGCAAGTCTAGTTGGGCCTACTAGACAGAACAGAGGTTAGTGTCTGAAACAAATGATTCAATCACATGAAATAAACAAACAACTAATATAACAAAAACTAAAGAAATAAAACTAAAATGCATGAGGAAATTAGAACCAAAATTAATCAAACAAATGACCAATATTCATACCACCAATGGAGAAGTATATTAGTGGGAAAACACTGCAGAGAAAGGAGGACTTATGGATCCCCTCTTCCACCTTGGGAAGGCTCTTGAATCCCCTATGTGAGAGCTCTTCTTACAAATGGTAAACTAGAAAGAAAATGGTGAATAAATCCAAGCTTATTCCCTCAAGAAATGAGGTGAATAGCTTAATGAGATGGTGCTAGTATGCTCCAAGAAGAAAATAGGTTTATTGTAGGAGAATAGAGGTAGCATAACAATACAATGAGATTCTTGAATTCATAGTGCACCCATGGCCTCTTTTTATAGAAAATATTTGAGGCAATATCCAACCGGTCTTTAGTGTGAACAAGGGGCCATTTAGGGCACCCTTAGGTCTTTGACCAGCCCTCCATTCGGATTTAGCTCAGATTTGAGGGTCAAATCAAGTTGGGAGATGGTCCATAAGTTGGTGAAGGGCCGACAAGAACCATAAATGCGTCGTTCACAAGTGTGTGCGGCTTTTCTCATATACAGTCGTGCATCGGACACATGTGCACTTTTCTGTCTTTTTTGGCCTAAGCACATGTGCGCGCTTCCTTTAGTGTTTCACCGCATGTCAATTTTTTGACCAACTGTATAGTTTGTGCCTTTTGGAAATGCATTTTTGGGGCTGCAGGTGAACTAATAGGTGTTTGGAGATGTTGTATTCCTATAACCATTTGTGGACGAAATTTCAGTGATAACAGATGTCCCCTGATGTGTGAGGTTAGGAGCATACATATAGTTGAAATACATCAATGTTTCTTCTACTGAGAGTACCATTGTAATGAAGAGTGTTGATAGGAACTGCAAGAGCGATTTGTCGGAGGGAGAGGGGAAACTGTGGGACCCAAACCTTTCTCTAGGTGGGGGAAAATAAAAGTTGTATACAAACGAGGTGGGCATGCCCCATGCTCGTGTCATGTAACTCAAAAATGGAAGACAATAACTGAAGTTGTATGCTGATGTAGATAACTGCAACGCCCTCCGGGGTGGTTTGATAATGACAGATGACAATTATGATGGTGAACATACTCTGAAAAGAGGCAAGAACGTCGGTAAGAAGTGTTAATGACTCGTAGGCATTGATGGCCTAGTGAATTCAGAGGTCTTCGTCTAGTATAAAAAACACTGCAATAGTTGCATAGTAAGACCCACAGTAACACAAGATTGTGTTGAAGTCGAATTCTATGGGGGTCAATGACAGCAGAGAGAAATGATGGTTCTCTCTGTGTCGTTTGAGATGCCTCATTGTAAAGGTAATGAGAGTCAAGATACTGTTGCCCTTCTGGAAGCTTTGTTGATGTCAACAGAAAGGGAGACACGACTCTAAGAAGCAAAAGGGCTTCATGAAATCTACTAGATAAGATCAGGAAATGATAAGGAACATGGACGAAGTCAAGATGCGATGAGACTCAAGAAGGCCCTTGGTTGGGGATATGTGTGAAGGATGATTGGCAACAACCGTGAAACTGGATCTAGCGTCAAGGGGACGACTAGACGTGGGTTAACTTGTGCCAGAGGCATGACAAAGTGGACAAACTTAGAGATCAGGGGTACAGGGACTGTGGGATACTTGTGGTTTATGGACTATGTCAATAGGAGTAGATAGTGAATGCCCCAACCAAGGGAGACATGGATTGTTTTTCCAGAAAAATAAGGGCGCCAAGGGGCGACAACAAAAGGCTAAGTAAATGTTGGAAACAAAGGTTTTTGTACAATTTCCAAATTAATAAAGAATAATTTGGGATGAGTGTACAGATACAAAAATGGGTGCCCCGGTGCAAGATGGCTTGGCCTATGAGGGCACAAGTTGCGTGGAGAATTGGTGGAGGGTGGGGGGCCCATGGGTGGGTTTCTATATCAGGTAGATGAATGGAGGACAATTCACAGATGGGCAAACTGATGGTGGATGAAATGGAGGGTTAATGATATTGCAGAGGCACCGTCAAACTAAAACCATGATGAGATAACCTGGGAGTCCATTGGGAAAGCTAGCAAAATGAGGAGAATGAGTATGTGTCTGATTCTCAGAAATGTGTAAGACTATTGGGACTCCCATCCCTAGGGGGTGAAAACAACATTAGTGTCAAAGTGCCAAGGGGGACTATGAATGGGACAACTCATGTGGGGAAGATTGCTACTGGGTGATAGTACCGAAATGTAGCAGAGGTGATCGTGTTGTAGAGCCGGATGTGAGGATCCTACAACAAAATGTTGGAGGGTGTGACTGGGAGATACAATTTATATTCAGAGGGAATGATTACATGCCAGTGTCGATCATATACTTGAAGCAGTTGCGCTGGTTCGTGATGACCAAGTACCTGTGCACATTAAAACCGAATACCCGACATGAAAAATATTTGAAGATAAAGAACGTATAAAAACTGTTTTATAATTTTGAATATATGCGTACCTAGACGTGATGCGATAAAAATGCTTCCCTCGCAGAGATTTCTAGGTAGAGGGCCACTGAAAATATATTTGTTTGAAAATATATCCAACGCATAAAGTTTTCTTCCCTTGCAGAGATTTCTAGGCAGAGGGCCACTGAAATAGTTTTCTGAAACATCAAGAACCTGAAGATCAGAATGTGTACCCAAATTCGGTGGCAACCATGCAGTAAGCTCGTTACTGAAGAGATTCAAGTTGGTCAGGTCCCCAAACATTTCTAGCTGTGCAGGGACATATCCCATGAGGTTGTTCTCCCACAAAGCCAAGGTTTCCAAATGGGTCAGATTTGCAATTGTTTTAGGAATAGTTCCATTCAATTGATTTCTTGAAAAGTCCAAAGATCGTATGCTTCTCAGCTTCTCAATAATATGCGGGATTTGTCTAGAGAACTGGTTTTCCCATAGATATAGGTCCGTCATCTTGGAAAATCTCATCAAACTGGTGGGAATGTTTTCCAAGAGATGATTCTTAGAGAGATCCAAGCTCTCCAACTCCATCAAATTGCCCAGAAAAGGAGGAATTGATCCACTCATCAGATTATTTCCGAGCCACAGTGTCTCCAGGTTCGGTAACATGCCGAAGCTTGGAGGAATATCTCCAGAAATTTTTTTAGACCCCAAATTCAAATGACTCAACTCACCCAGTTCAGGGATGTTATGCAACAAGCTTTTGACGAACAAGTTCTCTGACAAATCCAGCATGTGTAAATGCTTGAAATCCAACAAGCCATAGGGAAATGGACCTTGGAAATCGTTCGATTGTAGTATCAATTCTGTGAGATTTTGAAGGCCACATATAGTAGGAGTCAACTTTCCTGCAATGGAAGTGTTGGAGAGATTAACTTTAGTGACGACATTGAATCCGATATTACAAAATACTCCATTCCAACCACAGGGGTTTTGATCAGATGAATTCCATTTGCTCAAAACATTATGTTTGTCAATCCAATCCATATCTTTTATGTCCAGGAGGATTTTTCCTTCGTCAAAGATGGCATTGCAGGGAAGAAGAAGTAGCAAGAGACCGAGGAAGAGGAGACTGAGAAGAGACTGAGGAAGAGGAAGATAAGAGTTTTGAGCAATTTGGATTCGGAAGATTCGATCTGGCATAAGGGAGCCTCAGTGTTTTGGTTTGGCTTGGATTCCCTTACATATATATCAACAATAGGAGTGAAATTCTCTGCAAAAAAAAATTACTTATCAAAATAAATTCAGAAAAATTGGAGTGGGTATCTGGCTAGCAAACATTATTGTATCACAAGGACACGGTCTGATCTGGCTATTGGCATACCTGGCGCACTTAAAAACAACCATATGTCACCTTGATCTACACCCATCTGTGCAGCCAAGGGAATCGTTGCAAGACTCTCATTACACCCTCAAAGATATTTCTGGGATTGTTAAAGATTTATTATTATGATTTTTACTACGGGATTTCAGATTCTGCTTCTATGTTTCATAAAAAGGTGAAGCCCTTTGTTAGGTAGATAGAGTCCAACATTGGGTAGTGAGCTGAAAATCGAGCTTTGTTGGTTGTGGTAATTTTTACCTATCTCCCATTCAAATCCCACTTTACTATGTTGAATCCAATACCAAAAATAATACCAATGCTACTTTACTATGTTGAATCCAATGCCAAAAACAATACCAACGCTACTTTACTATGTTGAATCCAATGCGAGAAATAATACAAACGCGATTTTCGCTAATCAACCTAGTTAATGATTGAGCAGAGATATGGTGCGGATAAGAGATCATGACTTGGACTAATTGAGAGCTGAGCTTATCTGGCACACCACGACCGAACAATTTGCAGTGGTTCTCTTTATGGATAATGAATGTGTAAACCAAATATTGGACCCACCAGGTGGTTGTACCATTTGACTATATCTCATAAGTCGTTCGCCACTCCAATATCAGGGTGCCTTTGTTCAGCTCTGATGAATTCTCTCTTTGGTAACCCCTGCCTCTGCCACTTACCGGGAGTCGTTACAATCAATGTTGATGGCATTCGATAACCAAGTGAGAAGGGATGACAGTTAGGCCATCAATGAACTCCTATGAATATTAATAGTGGTTGCTAATGTTTGCTCTTCTTTCCTATGTTTCCTTCTGTCGTGGGTGCTGCATATTTCGATTTTAATTAAACACCCACATGAATGTTCAGCAAGAGTAAGAACTCCATGCAGGGATTCCCAGGTCCAACATCGTTAATGCTATAGGTCTGCGAAAGGATTTTGAGCTACTAGCTACTAGTATTGGGTACGTTACAAAATGGTATGAGATCTACTAGTTACAACACTAGGGTTGTATAGGTCAAAAGTCAAATATATATGAAAAAATCGCACTTGTGTGATAAGTGTTTGATGAAATTTCGCCATGAGAATAATTGGGAAAAATAGTGTTTGAAGTTTGCAAAAGTTGAATTGAGTATTGCAATTACCCAATTGGAAGGATGTTAGGGTATTTGGGTAGCTTATGGAGGCATAAAGGGAGAAATAACTGAATTTCAAAGTTAGCATTGTGAAAATTTTGGAAAATGTAGTTTGTAGATTAAGTGTTCTACAAAATGTTCATGAGAAGAAAGGACTGTATAGAGCCATAAATCTCACTTTAGAATCCCAATTTGGGTATGGGTGTAGTCATTGGAAGGATAATTCATGAGGGAATAATTTTGATGGCTCAGACCTTGGAGAATTTCTTTAGAATTCTTCAAAACCTCATAAGAAGAAGAGACATGTAACCTTAATTTGATAAAATCGATGAAGTGGATACTTACTAGCATTTGAAAGAATATGCTACAGTTTGGAATTGAGATGTATCTAACATTTTATTAGTATGAACACTTTTTTCAAATTCAAAGTTACATCAAGGATAATTAAAGAAAAAAATTGAAGAATATTGCTAAAGAGGAGACTTGAAAGATAGACAAGGACCTAACATCCAAGAAGAAGGTAGAGTTCTGAATATCATTAAAGAAGAGATAGAGTATAATGAGCATGAAGAGATAATGAAGTCATTAGAGTTAGTTGAAACTATAAGGAGTTTGAAGATAGAGGTGCGGCATTGATAATGAGAGGATGTTGAAAGCTCAAGAGGGGCAAAATCAATTGAACACTTAACTACTCCAAATATTAAATCATTTGCAAAAGTAAATGAAGAATGGGCCAGGCTCAAGGTATGAGGAAGGATGTAATATCCATTCAAGAAGAGAAAACCATGGAATATTTTGACACTCAAGAAGTGCTACTAGAACTCAAAGGCATCATTACTCACTAGCACATTCAAGAAGGGATCCATATGCATTCGAAGAGTCAAAAAGTAGCCCAAAAGTGTTTCCATATGGACATCAAAGTTGCATGGAGATCTTAGGAAGACCAAGCCACCGATTTTTGATGTGAAGACAAGATGGGAGAGGATGTTGAAGCTTGGTTGTTGTGAATAAGGAAGTACTTTCAACTGCATAACTACTCATCCAATTGGGAAATATGAAGAAGATGTAGTAATTTGCTTAAGTTGGGAAATATGAATATGGAAGAATATGAAAAGAGGTTTTTAGAGTTACCGAGGTATGTTAGCTATATTAAAGATGAGAAGGAAAATATACAAATATTAGTGAATGGGTTGCCTATATTATACAAAGATAAAATTCAATTTGATGAATCTAAGACTCTTGAAGAGATGATCAAGAAGGCTAAATACTTGTACAACCATATCAAAGGTAGAGTAGGTTTTCAGAAGTCTTGGAGAGAGATAAGAAAAAAGACAATCAAGATCAAAGGAAGAAATTATTTCAACCTCCTTTCTTCATGAACAACCCTAATACATATCAATAGAGCGAGCCAACTCAGAGTTGATCTAAGATGGAAAAATCCTTGGAAAAAAGGGCAAGGTGGCCAATAAAATGTTGGGAATGTGAAGGAACCCATTTGTACACAGATTTCCCTCAAAAGGTGGATCAAAGATATAAATAATAATGAAATTAAGGTGGATAGTCAAAGATGGAAGTAAGGAGATAGAAATGTGGGTAAAGGAGAAAAAATGAGATTAACAAAATGATTTAGACTTAATTTATTTGATATTAAAAATTATAAAGTGAATTCTTTTTAAATTAGTTGAGATTAATAATAAAATATAGTTAAGATTGATAATAAAATAAAAATTATTAAAGAGATACCATAATAATCAAATTAATGTGGAAAGTCAAAGCTAGAAGTGGAAGTAAAAATGTTGAGAAAGGAGAGGAAATGATAAAACAATACAAATAATAATAAATTAAAACCATAATAGTATAAAATAATATAAATTTAAAGGAGATTAATAAAATGAAAGTTTTAAAATTGAGTTAAGATTGATAATTAAATTAAGGAAAATGGTCGAAGCTAGAAGTAAGGAGAAGATAACCTTGATAATATGAAAAAAAAAAAAAAAACTAAAATTATTAATGATGAAAGGAAGAGATTAAGGAGACGTAGATGGAAAAATAACACTGAGGACTAGGGTCAAAGCTAGAAGTAAGGAGATAAAAACATTGGTAAAAGATAAATTTAAAAATAAAGAGATAAGACCAGGAAAGGGTAAAAGAGCGGCGGGAAGAGAGGTCACATAGAGGGACTAAGGGAAATAACGAAAAGAAACAAAAAGATCATGAAAGACTTAATTAAGGAGGAAAAAGTGGGGGAAAAGGATCCAAGAAAAAGCGCAGAGGACATCTACATAGAGGAAGTCTAATGATCTAGGTGATGAATGGTGGGCTTCCACAATTCACTAAGTTTGTAGCCATTTTTGCGACTAAAATTATTTGGGTATTTTTCAATTTCAAGAGCTTCTCGAATGAGGTGAGACGAGTAATGAGGGTTGGAGGATAAATTTTTAGTTTGGTCGAAACAAATTAGGTGTTTGGGTAGTATCAATTATATGCTCTTTCAAACGGGCTTTGAAGCATCTCCGAGTTTGACCTATGTAGGATTTAGCACAAGAGAAAGAAATTTGGTAAACTCCTTGTCCCAACAAGGGTCAGATTTGTCCTTAGCAGATCTAAAAAGTTGTTTAAGCATTTTGTAGGGTTTGAACACTATTCTGATATTAGATTCTTAGCCAAAAGTTTGGAGATATGATCAATTGTGCCTTGGATATTGGGGAGAGAGATTAGAGCCAGAGGTGGAGTAGAGAATGAGAAAGTTTTTGGTTTCGTATTGTTGGTTGAGCGGAAGGCATGGCAAATTTCATAAATGGAGTAACCATTGGATAATAGGGCTTTGGTTAGGTGGGCTTTTTCCTTCTCAAGGAAATGAGGGTCAGAGATGTGAAAGGCTCTAGTAACCAAGGTTTTTAGGACCGTTGATTTTTTTGCAGGATGGTGGTGGGATATGGCATGAAGGTACTTGCTGGTATGAGTCTTCTTTTTGTAAACTTGGTGGGAGAGGGAGCCATACAAACGATGGGAGATGCGGATTTCCATAGTGAATTGGATGTGTGGGGAACAACTATTGAAATGGTTGAGGAACGAGGTCAAATTGGAGTGGCCATGAGACGATATGAGAAAAGTGTCATCCACAAATCTAAACCAACACTTGGGTTGGAGGGGAAAACTGCTTAATGCTAGATTTTCAAAATGTTCCATAAAAATATTGACAACCACGAGGGATAAGGATGACCCCATGGTTGTACCTTCAGTTTGTTCATAACAAATTCCTTTGAAGGTGAAGAAGGTGGAAGAGAGTCATATTTCAATAAGGTGTAGGGTTTCAAGGTCGACCAGTGTGGAGATCAAGGCTAGGGCTTCCAAAATTAGAATTTTAGTGAAAAGAGAAACAACGTCAAAGCTCACCAAGAGGTCTTGATCACTAAGGTAAAGATTTTGAGTTTTTTGAATGAAATCTGCAGAGTCTTTAATAAAGGAGGAGGTTTTCGTGATGTGTGCTTGGAGCTTGTCAACAAGAAAATGAGCTAGGGCATGAGTTGGGGATCCTATGGCACTAGCAATAGGTCTAAGTGGTACGTCTTTCTTATGGATTTTGGGTTGTCCATAGATCCTTGGGGGTTGGGGGTTGTGAGGAATGATATGTTTTTGGATGTTGGATTCTAGGGAAGAAGACTTAATGACTTTGGTGACCAAGTTAGTGATGGTGTGAATAGGGTTTTTGGAAAACTGTTTATAAGGCGAGAAGGAGAGAACGTCAAAAAGTTTGGAGTCATACTCAGCCTAATTCATTATAACAATAGCATTTCCTTTATCAACGTTGAAGATGATATTTATTTAATTTTTTTTAACTTTACATAAAACCTAGAACATTTAACCCAATTACAATATTATCTATAAATACTATTTTTTTTTTTTATATAATTACGGAAACAAATTATATTAAATTTTATCAATAATCTTGGGATTTTTTTTTAAATTTTATCAATATGTTTGTTTTTATCTAATTTAAAGTCTCTACAACTTTGGGTGGATTCACTTGGGTTTAAATAAAAAATCTTTAGTTAAATTAGTTTGTTCACATTATATTTATTTTCAAAGTTTCGAAGATTACAGCTCGCACGTGCAACGACTCTTTATTTTCAAGTAACGTCAGGTCTCCACAATTATACAACTTCACGTGCAACGAATTTCAGGGAAAGTTTGCGAAAAATTCTCCGATATAGAAAGTTCATGCAACAAAAAACAGCTTCCAGAGAATTCAACTGCGCTCCGATATATAGAATATAAAAATATGTGGTCCAAGTTGAACAAATCTAAGCTTATATAGAATTTAAACATGAGTGGTTCAGGTTGAATAAGGCTAAGTTTGTTATTGCTTCCTCCACTGATTGATTTAAGAGAGGTTGAGCTAAATATCAAGAAGCTTGGCCTAATTATTGAAAAATTATCAAATTAATAAATGTATAATATTAAATTTGATATTCCTACTAATTTTAAATATTATTTTTAAAGATAATGAAATTATTAATAAAATGATATTATCAATTTTGGTTAGTATAATCAAATTTATTTTCTAAAATTACAAATTTAAAAAAATAAATATTTATTGCTTAGAAAAACCATAATAATTTTAATACTTTCATTTTCACCACATTCAATTATAAAAATACAATTTAAAGAATATTTATTTAATTTACTTTTTACTATGTAATAAACTTTCCTAATATCTTATTAGTCATAACCATTAATCCTTTACATAAAACATAGGACATTGAACTTACAGTGCTATTTTATATCCATAAAAAAATTAACTATTTTTTTTTATATAAATATGAAAAAATTCAATTTATTTGTTTTAATTATAAATCTAACTTTTAATTTATCATTTACAAAATTCAATATCAATGTACTTCTTTCAATCAACGTGAATATATATATTATATATATGAAGACATTTAAATTATCTACTAACTTTGAAATGTTTTTTTAATTTTTTGAATTATATGTTATCTTTTATTTTAATTTATTAGTTATAAGTATTTAATTTATTAATTCAAATCAACATTCAATGTGTATGGAGATATTTAAATTATCCATTAAATATGAATTCTTAGGTGTACTTTTGCAAGTATTCAATTTTCTTATTTTAATTACACATGCAATTTTTTATTTAATTTACCATTTGCAAATCTCCATATCACTTTTGCAAGTCTTTAACTTTCTTTTTCAATGTAATATTCATTGTTGTACACTTAATCCACTAGTATCTAAATCTACATATCACTTTTACAAATCTTTTACTTAGTGACTATGTGGAAGGAATATCATACCACTTTTATAAGTCTTTTACTTAGTGACTATGTGGAAGGAATATCATACCACTTTTACAAGTATTTTACTTAGTGACTATGTGGAAGGAATATCTATACCACTTTCCCAAGTTTTTTGTTTATTTATATAATGCAACATCCACTTTGTATGGAGACACTCAAGTTATCCATTAACCATAGAGTCTTATACCACTTTTGCAACTCTTCAAATGATCATGTGCACACATTTCCCACTTTACTTAATGATCATCATACAAGTGTATGGACATTTTTTTTTTTTTTTTTAAGAAATCAAATAATAAAATGCAATAATAAATTCATTAAAACTAATAAAAAAAACATATAATCAAGCCGTACATAAAAAAAATTAAATGTGTTAATATAATTGTACATATAAAAAACTTATTTTAAAATTGAAATCATATTAAATTGGTATGCAATGTGGTCTCCATTCCCCACTGTACCCACCATGCAAATTCAATGGTCCCTCATTAAGCATGGATGGGGATTTTTTTGCATGTTAAATTGGTGTGACAATATGGTCTCCATTCCCACTATCCCCACTATGCAAATTCAATGATCCCTCATTAGGCATTGGTGGGGATTTCTTTGTAACACTAAGCAATGCAAAATTGCCAATACCTGTTAGCATAACCATACCTTATTCCTTATTAGTGTTTGATTTCTTGACTACGATATGGGATCTTAGTCGTTAGATCATCTATCGGTCCCGGGGTCAATTATCATTCATCCTCCCAACAAGATATCCACCATTTGATTCTTCCACATGCGATCCTCTGGTGGCCCCCATTGGGGTCTTCCATCACGTTTAAATGCACCATGTTATGATTTAACCTTCGTTCAATTGGGTGTACAATAAATGTTTTAATGGATTTTTTTATTTAAGGGCTTAAAAGGGATAAGTTTTAATTTAATCAAAGGAGTTCATTAAAAGTTTAATAAGGAGGAGACATAGTGGAGCGGGTATGATTATTGAAAATAAAATTGTGTACGTGAAGGTGAATAAGGATAAGGAGAAGGAGATGGAGACATAGTGGAGGGGTATGATCATTGCAAAAAACAAATTATTTGCATGAAGGTGAATAAGGATAAGGAGATGGAGAATGAAGGGAGAATAAAGAACTAAGGATAAGGATAAGGATAAGGATAAGGATAAGGATAAGGATAAGGATAAGGATAAGGAGAAGGAGAATGAAGGGAGAATAGTGGAGGGGGTATGATTATTGCAAAAAACAAATTATGTGCATGAAGGTGAATAAGGAGATGGAGATGGAGAATGAAGGGAGAATAAAAGAACTAAGGATAAGGATAAGGATAAGGAGAATGAAGGGAAAATAAAAGAACAAAGAAGGGGAATTGCACAAAAGAAGAAACTAAAGTGGAGAGAAAGAAGAAGACGAAGGAGGAGGAAGAAAAAGAGGATTAGAGGAAAAGATGGAAAGTCCAACTTTGCATATTTGAAGAGAAGACATAGAGTAAAGGTTYGATGAAGAAGACCCAATTCCATCAAGMTYTGTTAGGTAGAATTGGAAAAAAAAWGAGAAAAKAGAAGGAGATAATGAGGATAAGGATGAGGATAAGGAGATAGAGAATAAGGATAAGGAGATAGAGAATGAAAGTAGAATACAAGTTGTGTGCATGAAGGTGAATAAGGATAMGGAGATAGAGAATAAGRATAAGGAGATAGAGAATGAAGGTAGAATACAAGTTGTGTGCATGAAGGTGAATAAGGATAAGGAGATAGAGAATGAAGGTAGAATACAAGAACAAAGAAGGGGAATCACGAAAGAAGAAACCAAAGTGAAGAGAAGGAAGAAGACTAAGGAGGAGGAAGAAAAAGAGGATTAGAGGAAAAGAAGGAAAGTCCAACTTTGGAGATTTTAAGAGAAGATAGAGAGTAAAGGTTCGATGAAGAAGATCCAATTCCATCCATCTTTGTTAAGTAGAATTGGGAAAAGATGGGAAAAGAAAAGGAGATAATATATGAAGAAAAACATGAGATAAAGAAGAGAGCACTTATAAAGTTTGAAGAAGAAGGTTTGAACATTAGAAAGGTGAAACAAATATAATAGAGATGTGTATAATGTTCTTGAGTATTGTACGAACAAGACAAGTAAATGTTGAAAATAAGTAAACTCATTGAGAAAATAAAAATGTAAAATTTATAAATTCATATAAGCTTGTAAACTTTAAATTTTATAAAATTGTAAATTAACTGTGTGGGAAAATCAAAATTTTGCTCATATGCTGGGGTGTTTTACATATAGGTATAAAATTAATTTTATTTTATTTAGTTGAGATATAATAATATTTTTCCTTAATTCAATTTGTTATTGTTATTTATGTTTATATAAATTATAATTTTTGTTTTTTTATATTTTATATAAATAAATAAATAATTTAATGTAAATTTTATATTAAAGTTTTAGTTTCCCTTAAGAGATATTGGACAAACTAATACCATAATAGTTGGAAATATAACTGAGAGGGGGGTGAACCAGTTATGTATATAAGCTTGAAACTTTTCTTGTTAATTTTTTATTCTTTCTATATTATTATTTAATGTGTGGCTGATAACTTAACATGCATAGATATACAATGATCAATCAAATAGAATACACAAAGACACTGATTTTCCTAAGGAAACCCATAAAGGGTGAAATCCTCTTCTTCTTAGGATGTCAATCAAGCTCAAACTTTCATGTAAATCACAGTCTTTGAGCTCCAACTCAAATATGAGGCTACAACCTCTGATAGCAAGCTACAACCTGTACAGAGAACCAAATCTCAAATTTCTCTAGCACCAACTCCTAGGTTTCTCTAGCACCCACTAGATGGAAGCACCAACTTCGAGAATATCTTCTAGCACCAACTAGAATTTACAGGACTGCAATCCTCCCTAGCACCACCCTACCACCCTGATTGAATCTTACAAAACTTTACTTACTTGCTCTGTCTCTTATATGGTTTGTTACAACTCTATGTCTCCTCTTCCTTCTTCATCTTCTATACTTTGTTCCGCTTCTGCATCATTTTGCTTCTATGCTCAGCTCTTTTTCCTCCTACGCTGAACACCGCTGCATGTTCAACTTCTCTTATCCCTTTTATGATCTGTGTTGCCTCTGCCTTCTTTGAGTTGCGTCTCTGGTCTTCACTTTAGATCATGCACTGTATCTCCTTCTACCACATCCATAGCTCTCGAGAAAAGAACACTATATTCTCTGTTCTGCATGTCTTTCTCACGCAGATTCCTCTGTCTGATCATCATAGCAACTCTTCATCTTCTCTAGCGGTTATCCTAAATTTGTTCATCATCAGTGGTCGTTATCCTGAGATTCTATGGATTCTCTGGTAGTCGCAACTCTTCGTCTTCTCTGGCAGTTATAGTCAGTCGTTTTGGCTTCTTTGGTTTCTAAGCCCCTTCCTTTACATGACCACTAGCAGTAACCACAGGCCTATTCAAATGGCGCTTTGTGATCTCGGTCTTAGCAAGTGCTAGCTCCTTCTTTCGATATGACCTTGGGCGATGATCTCATGTGACCACGCGATTGCGAGCACAACCAAAGGCTGTTTGAGGGAAACCCTCTTTTCACCCCGCAATTCACTACAGAGCTCCATGTATGCCTTTGGCGATACCATGGTTTTGATTTCGGCCCGCTCAAGAAAAATTAAGACCCGAGCATGTTTTGGCCCCACAATTGAGCATGACTGTTGATCTCCAATCCCTTGGTGATGCCACTTAATCGACGACTGCTATTTGGCTTCCTTTCCTCCTTCCACACACAATCCCAGATATCCATGATCTGTCGACACGTAGCTCCTTTCCAAATCAACGGCTACAGTTTATTTTGTGATCCGAGCTTCAGGATTTTTAACTCTCAAACCCTTCTTTCCTCCGTACATCAATCTTCCAGAGTCAATGATCTGCAGACACCTATCCTTCTCAATTGACAGTTCTACCTTCACTTCAGGAATTTGACCTTTCAACCAGATCAATGGTTCTACGGCCCCTTTCTTGATCAATGATCGAGATCTCCTTCAAGTCTCCAGACTTCTGAAATCTCAAGTCTCAAACTTTACTTCCCCTCAAAGTATGCAGATTACTGCCACATGTCCTTGCTGACGTGGTTTGTTGATGTGGGTGAGACGTGTAGGTAGTGTAATGGTGTGTGGAGGCAGAGCGCGGTAGTGGAGTGTGGCATGTAGCGGGTAGTGGAGTGTGATGTCAGAGCACAGAGGGGGTATGTATTATTGGTTTGGTGGTTTTATCGGAGGGGGGGTTAGGCGGTAAGTGGAAATGAGTGAGGGGGGTCTGAGTTGATAGGAAGGTGACACGTATGAGGGTCCCACATGGAAAATACCACCAAATCGGATCCCCCCCCACGGTTAAAGGAAGAAAGGNGATATGCCTTGTCGACCGTAGATCTGAGTGCCCGATTATCGACCACTGAGATTATGCACCCTTCTTCTAACTTATCTTGTCCTTCCACTTTAAAATGATCTGACAGTTGAAATTTACTTTGGATGATCCGACGGTCGAGGATTTATTTTGGCTCTCCATGTCTCTAGGCTTCGGGAATTTCAAAACTCAAATGAACGCTCTGGATCAAACGACCTAGATTCACTTCAGATGATCTGACGCTTGAGATTTACTCTGAATGATCTGACGAATGTGATCTATTTCATATGATCGGACGATCGAAATTTACTTTATCTCTCCGAATCTCTGATTTTCAGGAATTTAAAATCTCAAACTGAAACTCTCAAAGTGATTTTTCCAGAGCATAACTTCCTCACATCTTTAGACCCGAAACGAATATTGTTTGTTGATCAAGATCTTAGATCAATGGCTTGATCTATCTGTGATGCAACTTTGCCTTGGATTAAATCCAATGACTCTCTATCTCTTCTTATCCTATCCTTACATTTATTTCAATCCAATGACTGATGGAAATTTGAGTGATTGAGATGTCAGATCTCAACCCTTGCTTATCCTATCCTTCCACTTAAATCAATCCGACGACTGACGAAAATTTGGATGATCGAATTCTCAATCATTTTTCCCCTCTTATCCTATCCTTCCATTAATTCAATCGGACAGTCATTGTCGCTCTTCCTCCTGAGTTTATGATCTCTCTAACTTAGAAGGTTTTCTAAGTGTTCAAGGATCTCGACCTTTGCTCCTCCTGCGAGTCTGTCTCTTGGACCTCGTTTGCACTTCTAGAAACCACTATCTCTTCTAAAATTTCTCGTCTTCTGCTCTCTTGAGGTTGGGTTCATTGTCATTCTTTCCATCAATGACAAGCACACCCTTCCTGTAAACATACAAAAATCTCCCCCTTTGGCTTTGATGGCAACCCTGAAAGGATACACTATTCTTCTTAGACCTCCAACTGTAGCATCCAAGCCACACATTTTTCTCCCCCTTTGACATCAATGTCAAAGAAAATTGAGAGTGACTCTATTTTCCTCCTGATCAGATGTAACGTCCCCAACCACCACTAGGCTGAGCAATGCTACCGAAACACCCTTAACTCAACCACTTTCTGCCCAACCACCAACAGGTCGTTGGGACAAATCCACGATTCAGAGTCTCACTTAACTCCGATACCAAACTATATCATTCTCCAAGACTCATCCCATGGCCGGGGCAATGCTATCGCAGAATAACACTTATATAATATGCATTTAAATGAAGTTAAATGACTTAAAACATAGTAAACACATAATTACTACTATCATACAGAATTAATGGAATTAACAACAATTCATCTACGAAATAGAATTCATGATAACATACAAGCATTACATACATGAAAAAWATATAAATTAAGCACAAAATGATACTTATCTTTTAGAATGATGGGTAACACCACCAATTCGTGCAGACCTTACACAAACCTCCCATCCTTAGACCTCACTGCTCATTACTCTCAGCAGTAGGTCACCCCCGAGCTGGGACTAAGCTCCACCAGCAAGGGATTCCTAGGCTAGGCAAGGTCAATAGGGAAGTCACACAGTTACAGAGGAAGGACTCTCTCCTAGGAGTCACTTACACCCACTGCTCATAGAATCTCATTCCCCACATGCTTGTACCACCCAAGGAGTATACACCTTCACTATCCTCCAGTCCATCGACTGCTTCACCTCCCTTGCCTTGGGCTTCAGCTACAGGCTGGGCTAGAATTCTCAAAGCTCTATAGCAGCTACAGGACCCCTTCCATGAGATCTCACTTCCTCAGCACACTCTCTCACTTGGAGAGAGTTTCTCACAGGCCTAACAACCTGCTTCTTCAACTCAGTCCCATCACAGTGAGGACACAACAACAAGGCTCAACAAGGAACAAACAATGAGAGAAAGCCACACTTATTCAAGGATCGACGTGACCACCACAGACAACTGGGAAAACGGGTAGGGACTCCCAAAATGGTAACAGTGAGATGCTAAGATGCAACACACTTAGGCGACTACCTGGGTGTGTCAGTTCTATAGAAGGCACAGGATGGTCCACGGATTTTCCACTAGTTTCCGGGTGCGCGATAAGGAAATTACAGAGGTCGACGATGGACACCCGCGAGCTTAGACAGAGGATAGAGAGTGGGACTTCAAACCCCCATCATGGCTCAAATATTGGGTTAAATTGCATGTGCCTAGGATGACACATGTCACTCATGAAGTTGCATGCACTCTAGCAAGTATGCATTCCCTTTTTCAGGAACTTAGGATAAAAATATACCTTTCAGACCACTTTGGAATAATAATAAATTATTATCTCAAGGACTTAATCCCTCACGCTTAGCCCCTCTTCCAAGATTTCATCCCCTCTCCCTTACCTAGCCTTGTGGAAACTTAGACCCCCATCACTCTTTCTTCATGGTCGGTCTACACGCAGCGATGCTTATATTTTATTAATAATCTGCATGATTGCATATACAAAATCAGGCTCTTGGCCTTGGCATCTAACTCACCAGCCTAATAAACACATAAGCCTCTCAACTTATAACCACTTAGCTCACCAGCCTGTAGAAAAATTTACAATTCAACAGGGGCTTGGACTTGAGGTATTACAATCCCCTCACCTTATTTTTTCACTGTCCTCGGTGCAATTTTTACACAACATCAACAAGATTTTCAAAATCTTCAAAAAGATGTGGGTATTATGCCCACATAGCATCCTCATGCTCCCATGTCGCATCCTTAGGACCGTACTAGGTCCACTGGACCTTTACAAGCCTTATGGCTTGATTCTAGAGTTGTTTGCTTTTTCGGTCCAATATGCGCACAGGATGCACTTGCAAGACACCTTCTTGTTCCACCTGAATCACATTCCAATCGATAACATGATTAGCATCAGCTATATATTTCTTAAGCAATAAAACATGAAACACATTATGTACATTCATGGATGTAGGTAATGCAAGCATATATGCAACTGGCCCAATCCTTTCTAGGATTTCAAATGGCCCACAAAATTTGGCTCCCAACTTTGAACAGTTTCCTAGCCTCAGGGAACTTCTATTGGCTTTCACTTTCAGGAAAACATGCTCTCCCACTTTAAACTCTCGGTGGGTTATGTTTTAATCAGCATAACTCGTATGTCTGTCTTGGGAATCCTTCAAATTCTGCTTAATCTTCAGCATTTGTTCTTCCATTTCCTTAAGCATCTTTGGCCCAACTACTGCTCTATCAGCTGGATTATCCCAACTTACTGGAGTATTGCAATTTATGCCATAAAGTGCTTCAAATGGGCTCATTTTCAATAATGCTTGATACCCATTGTTGTAGGTGAATTCTACCAAGTGTAGGTTGTCTTCCCATTTAGATGGTTTATCCATCACATACATCCTTAGCATATCTTCTATCACTTGGTTCACCCTCTCTATCTTCCCATCAGACTCAGGATGATAGGCTGTGTTGAAGTTCATATTTGTTCTAAACCCTTTGAACAACCCCTTCCATAAATTTGAGGTAAATTTTGGGTCCCTGTCAAACACAATTGTCTTGGGAATACCGTGCAATCTTGTTATTTCCCTCANTAGCTTCCTTGTGAGTAGTCTTTAATGGAATAAAATGGGCAGCTTTCGTAAGCTTGTCCACCACCACCATGATTGCATCATGCTGCTTGTTGGTTCTGGGCAATACTGTGATGAAATCCATTGTCACTACCTCCCACTTTCACTCAGGAATGGGTAAAGGTTGTAGCAACCCTGCTGGGTGCATGTGCTAATATTTAACCTTCTGACACTCCATACATCTAGCGATGTATTCTGCAATTTCCTTTTTCATACCTGGCCAAAAGTAATGGCTCTTGACTTCTGGCATAGTTTTCTAATATCTAGGGTGCCCAACATAAGGCACATTATGCATTTCATTCAAAATCATAAGTTTCAATTGATGGAAATTAGGTACATAAATTATGTTCTTATACAAGAGTGTTCCATCAGCTTCCAATTTATAATTTTCCACTTTATGTGGCATCTCACCTTGTTGTAGCTTTGCTACCAACTCCATGTACTACAAATATGCATTTGCATCTTTCGAAATTCTTCTTTTAATATCAGTTTGGTACATGGTAATGGCCGTAGCATGCAATTCATACACTCTCTTGCTAAGCACATCAACCACTTTGTTCTCTTTTCCTTTGATATGCTTGATATCAAAGTCATATTCACAAAGAAAATCCAACCACCTAATGTGCCTAGCATTCAAGGTTGGTTGATCAAACAAATGCTTCGGACCATTATGGTCTATCCTTAGCTCGAACCTCCTTCCCATGAGGTAATGCCTCCATTTATTTAGAGCCTCTACTATGGCTGCCAACTCCAAATCATGAGTTGCATAGTTCCTTTCATGCTCTTTCAAATTTCTGAATTCATAACAAATTAGGAATCCATTTTGACTGAGGACTCCTCCCAATCCGTCTTTGCATGCATCTGTACACACTACAAAGTCTTCATTCGGATCTACAATCCACAGGATTGGAGTATTGGTTAACAATTGCTTCAATCGCTGGAAGCTTCTCTCACAATATTCTGTCCACTGAAACTTCTTCTTCTTCCTTTACAAGGAAGTGATAGGGTGATCTATCCTTGATAATCCTACAATGAACCTTCTGTAATAGCCAGCTAGACCCATAAAGGATACAACTTCTGTTACATTAGTCGGTGCTGACCATTCTCTGATGGCCTCAATATTCTCAAGATCCACAGCTATCCCATCCTATGAAATGATATGCCCCAAGTAATGGATCTTCTTTTGATAAAATGAGCACTTGATCAACTTGGCATACAATTGGTGCTCTCTTAGAACTTGCAACACCATCCTCAGATGATTTTCATGCTCTTCTTTCGTCTTGGAATACACCAGGATTTCATCCAAAAAGACTATGACAAACTTTTCTATATAGTCCTTGAATACACCATTCATTAAACACATGAAAACAACTGGTGCATTTGACAACCCAAAAGGAACCACTGTGAATTCATAGTGACCATACCTTTTTCTGAAGGCGGTCTTGTTGATGTCTTCATCTTTTATTCTTACCTGGTGATAACCTGATCTAAGATCTATTTTTGAAAATATCTTAGCATCCTTCAACTGATGAAAGAGATCATCGATCCTCGACAGAGGATACTTGTTCTTAATAGTCACTTTGTTCAACTGTCTGAAATCGATACACAATATCAACATCCCATCCTTTTTCTTCATGAACAGGACCGAGGCACCCCAAGGTGACACACTTGGGCATATGTACCCCTTCTTCAGAAGCTCTTCAAGTTGCAATTGCAGTTATTTCAGCTCTGGTGTACTCATTCTATAAGGCATTTTCGACACTGGAGTTGCTCTAGGAATCAAGTTTACAGAGAATTCAATATCTCTTTTCGGAGGTAGTCTGGGTACCTCCTGAAATATATCCTCAAATTCCTTTAGTACCGCATGGTCTTCAATCTTTGACATCTTATCCTCAGGTGCTTCCTCCAAGCGAGTTGCAAATAATTGACAGCCTTTCCTGAAGCACTTCTTCAGCTGCATTGCTGAGATTTCTCTGACATCAACAACTCTAGGAATTACTTGGACTGTTTTCCTATTTTCTTCCTCATCTAGGCAGGTGAATGCCTTATTACGACAGTCGAAGATGGCATGGTGTTGGTCCAACCAATCCATCCCAATTAGATAGTCATAAGAACCTAAAAGCAGAATGTTCAATGCAAACTTTGTGCTCAATCCATTCATGTCCACAGGACAAGACTTAACCAACTCCATAACCTTTCTCTTGGTTCCTATTGCCTGCTTCACTAACCAAGATTTTCCATGTTTGCTTCTCGACAATTGAAAACTTTCCACCACTCTAGGATCTATATAACTATGGCTATCCCTTGAATCAATTAAAATAGTAAAGGCATGGTTGTTGATCATACCTTCCACTTCAATCATGTGCGACTGATATTCAGCTTGCTTGTTGTCCAGGGCTGCGTAGATCCTTGGCATTCTATTGCCCATGTCATCCACTGTTTCAACCTGTTGTACATTGTGGACAACTTTCACCTTGTCATTTATGTGGGGGCATTCTCTGTACTTATGGTTCCCTTTACAACCCCAACATTCCATAGGTGGTGGTCTTGGCATTTTCCCACCCACTTCAACCTTCTTGGGCTCTCTAAAATATGGTTGTCCCTGATGACTATTTTTGAAAAAGGAAGGTTTGTTTCCCTTCTACCTCTACCCTTTCTTGAACTTCTTCTTGTCTTCCCAAGCCTTCTGGAAGGTAGGATTTTCTCTTTGTTGTTCATATAAGCATTTCTCCCTCCTTATCATTTCTTCCATAGTCTTAGGGTCATCATATTGAATCTTGTCACCAATGGAAGGTGGAAATCCACTTAGATACCTCTGAATATTGATAGTCTCATCCTTGATGAATGGAATAGACTTCAACAATTCCAAAAATATTCACTCGTAGTCATCAATGGCCATGTTGCCCAGCTTGAGTTCAAAGAACTCTTTCATCTTTCTCTCATAATATCTTTTAGTCAAATATTTCTTCTTGAAATATTTCTTGAATTCTTTCCAAGTGATATCCTTCTCTCTAATGTGTTGCACCTGCACAAGTTGATCCCACCACATGGATGCCTTCCCTTTCAGTTGATACATTTAAATTCTTCCTTCTGCATGAGAGGAATAATTTTGCAGTTGGAAGTATTTTCTCATGCCAAGCAAGCATGTCTCAGCATCTTCCTTCTTCTGGTGCTCTCCATCAAACTTGGGAGGCTTAATATTGTTCATGTCTCCCTTCAGTTCATTTACTCCAAATCAACTATGTTTTTTGGTAGGATATGGGCTTGAACCTCTGCGTAACTGCTTATTGGAATGTTTCGGGGAGTGACGACGATGCCTGCTAACACTTCTTGATCTTCTTTTCTTCTCAGGGATCCTGCAACTCCCTATTTTGCTTGAGTCACTCTCCTTATCCAATTTATTTTCTGAGGGGGGTTGAGTTGACAGGAGGATGACATGTATGAGGGTCCCACATGGAAATTACCACCAACTTGGATCCCCCCCCACGGTTAAAAGCATAAAGGTCGGTGGGGTCCGATATGCCTTGTCGACCATATATTTGAGTGCCTGATTATCGGCCACTGAGATTAGCACGCCCTTCTGCTAACTTATCCTATCCTTCCACTTTAGAATGATCTGACGGCTGAAATTTACTTCGGATGATATGACATTCAAGGATTTATTTCGGCTCTCCAGGTCTCTAGGCTTAAGGAATTTCAAAACTCAAACTGATGCTTTGGATCAAATGGCCCAGATTCACTTTAGACGATCCGACACTTGAGATTTACTTCGAACGATATGAACAATGATATCTATTTTGGATAATCGAACAATCGAGATTTACTTCATCTCTCTAGCTCTCCGGTCTTCGAGAATTTCAAATCTCAAACTGAAACTCTCAAAGTCATTTTTTCGGAGCGTAACTTTCTCACATCTTTAGACCCGAAATGAATGTTTTTCGTTGATCAATATCTTAGATCAATGGCTTGATGTGTCTGTGATGCAAGTTTGCCCTGGATCAAATCCAATGGCTCTCCATATCTGCTTATCCTATCCTTCCATTTATTTCTATTTGACATGTGATGGAAATTTGGGTGATCAATATGTCAGATTTCAGCCCTTGTTTATCTTGTCCTTACACTTAAATCAATCCGACTGTTGAGGAAAATTTGGATGATTGAATTCTCAATTGTTTTTCCCCACTTATCCTATCCTTCCATTAATTCAATCCAACAGTCATTTTCACTCTTCCTTCGGAGTTTCTGATCTCTTTGACTTTGAATGTTTTCTAAGTGTTCAAGGATCTCAACCTTTTCTCCTCTTGTGAGTCTGTCTCTTGGGCCATGTCTGCACTTCTGAAAACCGCTATCTCTTCTGAGATTTCTCATCTTCTTCTCTCTCGAGGTTTGGTTTGTTGTTATTCTTTCCATCAATGACAAGCACACCCTTCTTGTAAACATGCCAAAAGTCTCCCCCTTTAGCATTAATGGAAACCCTTAAAGGCTCCACTAATCTGCTTAGACCTTCAACTGTAGCATCCATACCACACATTTTTCTCCCCATTTGAAATCAATGTCAATGAAAACTGAGAGTGAGTCTAGTTTCCTCCTGATCATATGTAGCGTCCCCAACCACCACCAGTCTAGGCAACGCTACCGAAACACCCTTAACTCAGTCACTTTCTTCCCAGCCACCAATAGGCCATCAGGCCAACTCCATGATTCAGAGTCTTTCTTAACTCTGATACCAAACTGTAACATTCCCCGAGACTCAACCCATGGCCGGGGCAACACTACCGCAGAATAACACTTATATAATATGCATTTAAATGAAGTTAAATGACTTAACACATACTAAACACATAATTATTACTATCATACAAAATTAATGGAATTAACAATAATTCATCTACGCAACAGAATTCATGATAACATACAAGCATCACAGACATGAAAAACATATAAATTAACCACAAATTGATACTTATATTTTAGAATGATGGGTAACACCACCAACTGCGTGCAAACCTTCCACAAACCTCCCAGCCTTATACCGTGTTGCTCATCACTCTCAGCAATAGGTCACCCCTGAGCTGGGACTAAGATCCACCGACAAGTTATTCCTAGGCTAGGCGAGGTCAATAGGGAAGTCACACAGTTACAGAGGAAGGATTCTCTCCCAGGAGTTAGTTACACCCACTACTCACAGACTCTCATTCCCCACATGCCTGTCCCACCCCAGGGGTATACACCTTCAGTGTCCTACAGTCCATCGGTTGCTTCACCTCCCTTGTCTTCGGCTTCAGCAACATGCCAGACCAGAATTCTCAGAGCTCTGTAGCAGCTATAGGACCCCTTCCAGGAGATCTCACTTCCTCGGCACACTCTCTCACCTGGAGAGAGTTGCTCACATGCCTGACAACCTGCTGCTTCAACTTAGTTCTAGCACAGTGAGGACACAACAACAAGGCTCATCAAGGAAAAAACAATGAGAGCAAGACACACTCATCCAAGGATCCACATGACCACCACAGAAAATTGGGAAAATCGGTAGGGACTCCCAAAATTGTAACAGTCAGACACTAAGACATGACACACTCAGGCGACTACTTGGGTGCATCGGTTCTACAAAAGGCACAGGATGGTCCACATAGTTTCCACTGGTTTCTGGGTGCACGATAAGTAAATTAAAGAGGTCGACGATGGACACCCGTGAGCTTAGACGGAGTATGGAGAGTGGGAGGTCGAACTCCCATCACGACTCAAATCTTGGGTTAAATTGCATGTGCTTGGGCCGACACAAGTCGCCCATGAAGCTGCATGCACTCCAAAAAGTATGCGTTCCCTTTTCCAGGAACTTAGGATAAAAATATACCTTTCACACCACTTTGGAATAATAATAAATTATTATCTCAAGGACTTAAGCCCTCAAACTTAGCCCCCCTTCCAACCTTTCATCCCCCTCTCCCTTACCTAGCCTTGTGGAAGCTTAGTCCCCCATCACTCTTTCTTCGTGGTTGGTCTACACATAGTGATGTTTATATTTTATTAATAATCCACATGATTACATATACAAAATCAAGCTGCTGGCCTTGGCATCTGGCTCACTAGCCTAATAAACACATAAGCCTCTTAGCTTATAACCACTCGTCTCACCAACCTATAGAAAAATTTACAATTCAGCAGGGTCTCGATCTTGGGGTATTACATCAGATATGAAATAAGAATTATCCCCCTAATTAGATATACTATAAGCACTCCCCCCCTATTCAAATAGACTATTTTAACTTGATAACATGGTCATGCCCAACTTCTGGCATAGATACTCAAACTGAGCTTTTGCAAGCAGTTTAGTGAAGATATTAGAAATCTGATCTTTGGATGGAATATAATGAAAAGAAACAACAGTGTTGGTTACCTTTTCCCTCAGGAAGTGATACTTGATGGGTATATGCTTGGTATTGGAGTGAAATATAGGATTCTTTGACACACTAATTGCACTAGTATTATCACAATGAATTGGGATTGGTGCATTATACTTTACCTCCAAGTCTTCAAGTGTCTGAATCATCCATAATACTTGGGTACAGCAAGTGGCAGCTGCAAGGTATTCGGCTTCTATAGTCGATAAGGAAATGGAACCTTGCTTCTTGCTCAACCGTGCTACAAGAGAATCTCCTAAGAAAAATGCACCTCCACTCATGCTTTTCCTTTCATCCACGCAGTTAGCCCAATCAACATCTGAATAGACTGATAGTTGAAAATTCTGATTCCTAGGATACCATAGGCCATAGTTCATTGTTCCTTTCAAGTATCTGAATATTCTTTTGACAACTAACAAATGAATTTGTTTAGGTGCAGCCTGATACCTTCCTACCATTCCAACATCATGCATTATGTCTGGATGAGATGTTGTGATGTAAAATAGGTTTCCTATCATAGACCTATTGGAACTCTGATCAACATCAGGGGAGTCATCATCCTTGCTTAACTTGCATCCAGTGACCATAGGTGTGCTCATAGGTGTAGAATATTCCATTTGAAACCTTTTCAACATTTCTCTTTGATATTTCTCCTGAGAAAGAAATATTCCTTCAGACCTATGAGTAATTTGTAGAACAAGAAAAAATGACAGTTCCCCTATCATAGACATTTCAAATTTAGACTGCATGGCAGAAGAAACCCATTGTACCAATGAAGCATTATTGCTTCCGAAGATGATGTCATCTACATAGACCAATACAATGAGCAAATCATTACCCTCTATTTTGATATATAGATTGTTGTCAACTATTCCTCTCTTGAACCCTTTGTCTTGAAGATACTTATCCAGTCTATAATACCAGGCACGAGGAGCTTGTTTCAACCCATATAAGGCTTTCTCCAGCTTGCAGACAAAGTCAGGGTTATCTGACAGTTAGAAACCCTCGGGTTGTTCCATATAGACTTCTTCTTTTAGATCTCCATTTAGAAAAGCTGACTTGGCATCCATTTGATAGAATTTAAACTGTTTATGACAAGCATAGGCAAGAAACATTCTAATAGCTTCTAATCTTTCTATGGGCGCAAATGTTTCATTAAAATCCAGTCCTTCTATTTGAGCATATCCTTTGCAGACCAATCTAGCCTTATTTCTTACAATATTTCCTTGCTCATTCATCTTATTTTTGTAGACCCATTTGGATCCTATTACATTTTTATTTGTTGGCCTAGAAACGAGTTCCCAAGTGTCATTCTTTTCAATCTGATCCAGTTCCTCATTCATTGATCTTACCCAATTTGCATCTTTATTGGCTTCATTAAAGTTCTTGGGTTCCACCATGGATATGAAGGCTATATGTGATTTCTCAGTGTATTCAATGCAAATTCAATTCAATGTTCCCTCGTTGGTGGGGATTTCTTTGTAACACTAAGCAATGCAAAATTGCCAATACCTATCAGCATAACCATACCTTATTCCTTATTCATATTCCTTATTAGTGTTTGATTCCTTCACTACGATATGGGATCTTAGTCATTAGATCAACCCACATCTATCGGTCCCGGGGTCACTTATCATTCATCCTCCCAACAAGATAAGTCATTAGATCAACCCACATCTATCGGTCTCGGGGTCACTTATCATTCATCCTCCCAACAAGATATCCACCATTTGATTCTTCCACATGCAATCCTCTGGTGGCCCCCATTGGGGTCTTCCATCACGTTTAAATGCACCATGTTATGATTTAACCTTCGTTCAATTGGGTGTACGATAAATGTTTTAATGGATTTTTTTTATTTAAGGGCTTAAAAGGGATAAGCTTTAATTTAATCGAAGGAGTTCATTAAAAGTTTAATAAGGGGGAGACGTAGTGGAGCGGGTATGATTATTGAAAAAAAAATTATGTACGTGAAGGTGAATAAGGATAAGAAGATGGAGACATAGTGGAGGGGTATGAGGGGTATGATTATTGCAAAAAACAAATTATGTGCCTGAAGATGAATAAGGATAAGGAGATGGAGAATGAAGGGAGAATAAAAGGATAAGGATAAGGATAAGGATAAGGATAAGGAGAATGAGAATGAAGGGAGAATAAAAGAACGAAGAAGGGGAATCGCATGAAAGAAGAAACTGAAGTGGAGAGAAAGAAGAAGACGAAGGAGGAGGAAGAAAAAGAGGATTAGAGGAAAAGATGGAAAGTCCAACTTTGCATATTTGAAGAGAAGACATAGAGTAAAGGTTCGATGAAGAAGACCCAATTCCATCAAGCTCTGTTAGGTAGAATTGGAAAAAAATGAGAAAAGAGAAGGAGATAATATAAGAAGAAAAACATGAGATAAAGAAGAGAATACTTATAAAGTTTGAAGAAGAAGGTTTAAACAATAAAAAGGTGAAACTAATATAATATAGATGTGTATAATGTTCTTGAGTATTGTACTACCAAGACAAGTGGGCATGTAAATGTTGAAAATAAGTAAACTCATTGAGAAAATAAAAATGTAAAATTTATAAATTCATATAAGCCTCTAAACTTTAGATTTTATAAAAATGTAAATGAGGTGTATGTGTGTGGGAAAATCAAAATTTTGTTGATATGCTATATGGAGGGGGTGGTTCACATATACGTATAAAATTAATTTTATTTTATTTAGTTTATATATAATATTATTTTTCCTTAATTCAATTTGTTATTGTTATTTATGTTTATATAAATTATAATTTATGTTTTTTTATATTTTATATAAATAAATAAATATTTTAATGTAAATTTTATATTAAAGTTTTAGTTTCCCCTAAGAGATATTGGACAAACTAATACCATAATTGTTGGAAATATAACTGAGAGGGGGTGAATCAGTTATGTATATAAGCTTGAAACTTTTCCTGTTATTTTCTGATTCTTTCTAGATTATTATTTAATGTGTTGCCGATAACTTAACATGCATAGATATACAATGATCAATCACACAGAATACACAGAGACACTGATTTTCCTGAGGAAACCCATAAAGGGTGAAAACCTCTTCTTCTTAGGATGTCAATCAAGCTCCAACTTTCATGTACATCATAGTCTTTGAGCTACAAATCAAATATGAGGCCACAACCTCTGATAGCAAGCTACAACTTGCAGAGACCACCAACTCTCAAATTTCTCTAGCACCAACTCCCAGGTTTCTCTAGCACCAACTCCCAGAATATCTTCTAGCACCAACTAGAATTTAGAGGACTGCAATCCTCCCTCCCACCCTGATTGAATCTTACAAAACTTTACATACTTGATTTGTCTCTGATATGGTCTGTTACGGCTCCATGTCTCCTCTTCCTTCTTCAACTTCTATACTCTGTTCCGCTTCTTGATGCAGGAGCATCACCAACAACAAGCGAGCGCGGGGCAAGCGCCAACGTATTTTGGCACATGATGAATTGTTTGAAATGTTTTGAAGATTGATACACCAAACATAAATGAAACAATTAATAAAAGGGCATACTTGTAGATTGTAATCAAACCTTGAGCGTCCCACTCTTATCTGAAGGACTAAGAGGCATTTATGCTAGTAAATGTAAGTAGTTAGCTTTAAATTCTTAGATTAGACAGTTTTAGGAGCTGGAGGGAAAACGGATATAGACACCCTCACTTGTATCATTGTAACATTAGCAGCATGATCAATAGAGCATAGAGAAGAAGAAGTAGAAAGCTGTGTAGAAGAACCCATGTACAGAAGTTCTGAGATTAATATATGAAGCTTTGATTCAGACTCATGGTGTTCAAATACTTTCTGTGTATGCATGATTGAATGCTCATGATGGTTTTACTCTTTCTGGTATACATTTTCTTTTATTCCATGTATGTATGATTTCGTGTTAAGCATTCAAAGTCTGAGAGAGTAAAGAATGAGTTTCAATTGTTTCTCTGTTTGAGCAAGAGTTTTCCTGCAAGGAGTGCAGTGAAATTATCCACAAGGTGTGCGTTGACAGAAGTCAGAGTTTGTCTCTGCAAGCTCAATAGGGATAACATTGTTCTCATTCTCGCAGAAGTGCAAGTTAAGCACAAGAGTCGTGCAAGGTGTGCGCAGGCCGAGTAGATTCTCATAGTTTGCAACCCGAGGGAAGAATTGAAGGACTGCTGCTGCAAAAAGAGTGTACAGAGTCTAAGAGTTCAAATACTTGGAGTGTATTTGAAGAAGTGTTGCAAGGAGTGTGTGCAAGAATTTTCCCCAAAGAACTTGAGGATTTTTCAATCAAGCTCAGGAGGGATAGGATCTTCGAAGCTGTCGAAGAAAAGCTTAGAAGGTTTAGTACCTTGAAGCATTCAAAGGGGAGCCATTGCAAAGTTACTTGCAGGCAGATAAGTTCCAGTGAAGGAATACCATGTTCGCTTTGCAAGAGTCGTCAAGGAGGCATTGGGCGGTCGGAATTCTCTGTGGAGAATTCACAAAGTCCCTAGAGTTGTCGGATCGTGCAGAGGAGCAGGGGAGTTACAGTTTAAAACCTTTGCATCAAGATTCGTGAGGTCGCGAAAGGCGAAGTCCCGAAATAGAGGGAGAATCTGAGCCATTCTTTGGAAGGAGGACACGTGTCGCAAGATCCTCTCTATCAGGGATTCAGACATCGGGGTTCAAAGAAGGAAGTCCTTCAACTTCGTGAGTGGCGAAGTCGCGAGAAGATCGGGACCGTCCATTCGAAGAGAACAGGAGGACCATTGGATCAGGAACCCCATCGCCTATCACGTGTTCGGGGGTTTGGAGGTTGAAAGGGGTCGTTTTCAACTTCACGAGTAGTGAAGTGCCGAGAGCCGGGCACGAGAGAACACATGGCAGAACCACAAGGTGGGGCCCATGCGGTTGACAGGTGAATACGCGTCGCCAGGAGGAAAGGAGTCAACACTTCATTGACTTCTCATGTCTCGAGGATTCGCGAGATAAGAGCACGAGAGATCTCGGCCCGAGGGCCGATAGGTCTGCGTCAAGTGGTATCAGAGCTTGACTCTATTTGTATACTTCAGAGAGGAAAAGCAAGAAAGAAAATCTCAGCCATGCCGTCGAGAAGAAGAGACAGACAAACACCCGATCCGCCAGAGGAAAGGGAAATGCCAAGAGGAAGGGGTAGGCAGGTGCCAAATCCATCCATGGAAAGAGATATGCGTGATATACGCGCCAGACTCGAGGACATGGAGACAACACAGAGGTGCATAGCTGGGGTTGGAGATGTCAATGATTCCGAAAGTGAAAATGAAGCTGGACATGAAGGAGAAGAAGTTGCAGCAAAAGATGTAGCAAATGAACGCCTGATTAGGGCTGTTGCAAGAATGGGTTCTAGGGAAAAAATGGATATTCCAGTATATGAAGGAAACCTGGATGCTGAAGAGCTTTTAGACTGGATTAGAGCTCTAGACACATATTTTGACTATGAAGATGTCAAGGAAGACAAAAAGGTCAAACATGCTGTCAGAAGATTGAAAGGACATGCAGCATTGTGGTGGGATGAACTACAAGCTGACAGACGCTGCAAAGGGAAGAAGAAAATCAAGAGTTAGGATAGGATGATCGCGAAGATGAAGGCGAAATTCATTCCCAGGGATTACCAGATTACTCTATTTTGGATAATGCAAAATTTGAGACAGAAGCTGATGACAGTGAAGGAGTACACTGAAGAATTCTACAGGATGAACATCAGAGAAGGTCAACGGGAAAGCGATGATGAAAAGGTTGCCAGATATATGAATGGTCTGAGATATGACATTCAAGATGAGATGAGCATGATGACCATCCAAATGGTGGAAGATTCTTATCAGATGGCTCTAAAAGATGAAGAGAAGCTGAGCCGAAAACAAGTTCAAAGAGGCTGAGGTAGAAGTCAAGCTAGAGGCAAATCAGTTGCCCAGGATAGAAATCAGAAACCCAAGGAAGAGTGGAAGAAACCTCAGATTCAAACTGAGAGAGGTGGAAGCTCACAGAGAGGACAACATACCAAACAGAGAGGTCAGTATGCTGATGGAAAAATTTTTCCTCATACCAGAGGTAAATGAAGAGGAAGAGGTGGAGTANAAGCTGAGCCAAAAACAAGGTCAAAGAGGCCGAGGCAGAAGTCAAGCCAGAGGCAAATCAGTTGCCCAGGATAGAAATCAGAAACCCAAGGAAGAGTGGAAGAAACCTCAGACTCAGACTGAGAGAGTTAGAAGCTCACAGAGAGGGAAATATACTGAACAGAAAGGTTAGTATGCTGATGGAAACATTTTTCCCCGTACCCGAGGTAGAGGAAGAGGAAGAGGTGGAGTGGTGAAATGCTTCACATGTGGAAAGAATGGACACAAGTCTTATGAATGTCCAGATAAGAAGAAAGAAGGTGGTGAAACTCACATTTCCGAAGCATAGAGGCGGAATTTTGAGGCAAAAGATGTTGAAGGTGGAAGATCGGTGATGATGCAAAAAGTTCTCTTAATGCCAGAGAAGGAGGTGGAGAGTTCGGTCCAAAGGAACAAACTTTTTCAGACTGCTTGCAAGACCAAATATTGGGCATGCAAGGTCATTGTGGACAGTGGTA
>JASDQU010735417.1:106036-128332 GCA_032191745.1 Picea mariana
ATGTTGAGGCGGAAGATGCTGAAGGTGAAAGATCGCTGATGATGCGAAAAGTTATCTTAACGCCAGAGAAGGAGGTGGAGAGTTTGGTCCAAAGGAACAGACTTTTTCGGACCGCTTGCAAGACCAAAGACTGGGCATGCAAAGTCATCGTAGACAGTGGTAGCATAGACAATCTTGTTTCTTCAGAGATGGTAGAAAAATTGGAATTGGAGACTATTAAACACCCAAGTCCATATAGAGTTTCATGGTTACAGAAAGGACATCAGGTAAATGTCACTAAACAATGTTTAGTTCAGTTTCAAATAGGTGGATATAGAGATGAAATACTCTGTGATGTCATTCCCATGTTTGTCATTTATTGGTGGGTAGACCATGGCAATATGACAGAAATGTGATTCATGATGGGAGGAAAAACACATACAGCCTAGAGAAGAATGGGAGAACTCACATGTTGCTTCCAATCAAAGATAAGGAGGTGAAACCTGAAGTAAGCAACACTGTACTTCTCATGAGTGGGAAGGAACTTCTTACAGAGGTTAAGAAGAAGGAGGAACCACAATTCATTGTGTTCAGGAAGCCTAAAATTGTTTTAACCAATACAAGGGTAGATGATTTACTGGAAGAGGTTCAAAAACTGTTGGAAGAGTTTGTTGACATAGTAGTGTACGAACTACCTCGTTCGTTGCCACCGATCAGAAGTGTAAGTCATCACATTGATCTCATACCTAGAGCTAGTTTACCAAACAAAGGAGTGTACAGATTGACGCCACAGGAGAATGAAGAGGTCAAGAGATAGGTTCAGGACTTAATGGACAAGGGGTTGGTTAGAGAAAGCTTGAGTCCATGTGCTGTTCCGACAGTGCTCAGTCTGAAGAAAGATGGAGGCTAGAGGATGTGTACTGACTCGAGGGTGATCAACAAGATAAACATCAGGTATAGATTTCCATTTCCAAGGATGGATGATTTGATGGATTGTTTGAGTGGAGAGAAATTTTTTTCGAAGATTGATTTGAAAAGTGAATATCACCAGATTCGTATGAGAGAGGGTGATGAATGGAAGACAGCCTTTAAGACTAACGAAGGGTTGTATGAATGGCTTGTTATGTTGTTTGGTCTAACGAACACACTGAGCACTTTCATGAGGTTGATGAATGAAGTCTTGAAGGATTTCATCGGAAAATTTGTCATTGTGTATCTTGATGACATACTGATTTTCAGTAAAATAGAGGCAGAGCATCTGAAACATTTGGCTACAGTCATGAAGAGGCTACAACAAGAGAACCTGCTGATAAATATGAAGAAATCCTCACTCATGAAGACAGATCTCATTTATTTGGGTTTTGTTATTTCTGCAAATAAGTTGAGGATGGATCCAGTTAAGGTGGAGGTAATTAAAAATTGGCCATCGCCAAAGAGTATATTTGAGGTGAGAAGTTTTCATGGATTGGCTAGTTTATACTGGAAATTCATCAGGAATTTTAGTGGAATTAGTGCACCAATGATGGACACAGTGAAAAAGAGACACAAGTCTTTTCACTGGACAGAAGAGGCTGAGAAAAGTTTTAATTTGCTGAAAAGGAAAATTACAGAACAACTAATTTTGGTGTTGCCTGATTTCAAGAAGACATTTCAGGTAAAATGTGATGCAAGTGGATTTGCAATAGGGGCAGTCTTGAGCCAAGAAGACAGGTTGATAGCATACTTTAGTGAAAAGCTGAATGAAGCGAATGTGAAATACTCCACGTATGACAAGGAGTTCTATGCTATTATCCAGGCATTAAAGAAATGGAGGCATTACTTAATCCCTAAGGAGTTTGTCTTATACAGTGACAATCATGCTTTGCAATTTGTGACTCAACAAGAGAAGTTGAATCAAAGACATGTTAAATGGGTTGAATACATGCAGAACTTTACTTTTGTAACTAAACATATTTCTGGAACTGCTAACAAAGTTGTTGATGCTTTGAGCAGGAAATGTTTGTTGTTGCAGGAGTTCAGAGTCAAAACACTGGGTTTTGATGATCTCAGGAACATGTACAGAGATGATCCATATTTTAAGGAGGCATATGAAGCAACTGAGAATCCAATTCTCAGGGACAGAAGTCAATGGACATAATACATGATCCAGGAAGGATTACTATTTAAGGGTAATCAACTTTGTATTCCAAAATGCTCCATGAGGGAGAATTTACTGAAGGAGAAACATAGTGGAGGATCGGCCGGGCATTTCGGTCATGACAAGACGTTCTCAAATTTAAATGAGTGATATTTTTGGCCAGGAATGAGAGCAGATGTCAAAAGATTCGTGGACAGATATAGAATTTGTCAGCATTCAAAAGGAAAAAGGCAGAATGCAGGCTTATATCAACCATTACCCATACTTGACAAGCCGTGGGATGTAGTCAACATGGACTTCATATTGGGGCTGCCAAGAACACAAAGAGGGTTTGAATTGATCTTTGTAGTGGTAGATAGATTTTCTAAGATGGCACATTTTATACCGTGTCAGAAAACCAGTGATGCAACTCACATTGTGAATCTGTTTTTCAAAGAAGTTATTCGACTTCACGGCTTACCAAGGAGCATAGTTTCGGATCGAGACACCAAGTTCATGGGACACTTCTGGAGAACCTTATGGAAAAATATGGGAACAAACTTGTCGTTCAGTTCATCTTATCATCCTCAGATGGATGGACAGACAGAAGCTGTGAATAGGAGCTTGGGAGACTTGTTGAGGAGTTTGGTGACTGAACATCACAATCAGTGGGACAATATTTTTCCACAAGAGGAATTTGCATATAATGACTCACTAAATAGAAGCACAGGGTGGAGTCCATTCTAGATTATTTATGGGATGCAGCCAAGAGGAGTTTCAGAATTGAGAGATTTAGAACATAATGCAACTAGGAGTGCTAGTGCAGAGGATTTCGCAGAAGCGATCAAGGAACTTCACAGCCAGGTGAAGGAGTAATTGCAGAACTCGAGCCAAGAGTATAAGCGCAGAGCAGATCAACACAGGAGACAACTTCAATTTGAGGTTGGTGATTTGATTCTGGCACATCTGAGAAAGGAAAGGTTCCCGAAGGGGACATATAATAAACTGAAGATGAAGAAGATTGGACCATGTAAGGTATTGAAGAAAATTGGGACAAATGCTTATGAGATTGAATTACCCAATGGGATCAGAATTTCTCCGATATTCAATGTCTCAGATTTGTACCCATACAAAGCTGAAGCAGGTAGTGAACAACCAGAGGTTCAGTGAACAAAACAAATGCCAGTTATAGAGAAGCCACAGATGGAAAGCATACTGGACAAAAGAGTTAGTAAGAGGGACAGAAGAAGGGAATGCTTTGAATACTTGGTCAAGTGGAAGGGACATCCAGTTGAATATGCCAGCTGGGAGAACGAAGCAAAGATCCAGAAGCATGGATAGACCGTGCGAGAGCTCATGGACAGGAGCCCATGAAAATTTTCAAGTGAGGGAGTACGATGCAGGAGCATCGCCAACAAAAAGCGAGCGTGGGGCAAGTGCCAACGCATTTTGGCACATGATGAATTGTTTGAAATGTTTTGAAGTTTGATACGCCAAACATAAATGAAACAATTAAGAAAAGGGCGTACTTGTAGATTGTAATAAGACCTTGAGCGTCCTGCTCTCGTCTGAAGGACTAAGAGGCATTTATGCTAGTAAATGTAAGTAGGTAGCTTTAAATTCTTAGATTAGACAGTTTTAGGAGCCAGAGGGAAAACAGATATAGACACCCTGACTTGTATCATTGTAACATTAGCAGCATGATCAATAGAGCATAGAGAAGAAGAAGCAGAAACTTATGTAGAAGAACCCATGTACAAAAGTTATGAGATTAATATATGAAGCTTTGATTCAGACTCATGGTGTTCAAATACTTTCTGTGTATGCATGATTGAATGCTCATGATGGTTTTACTCTTTCTAGTATGCATTTGCTTTTATGCCATGTATGTATGATTTCGTGTTAAGCATTCGAAGTCTGAGAGAGTAAAGAATGAGTTTCAATTGTTTCCTTGTTTGAGCAAGAGTTTTCCTGCAAGGAGTGCAGTGAAATTGTCCGCAAGGTGTGCATTGACAGAAGTCAGAGTTCGTCTCTGCAAGCTCAGGAGGGATAACATTGTTCTCATTCTCGCAGAAGTGCAAGTTAAGCACAGGAGCCATGCAAGGTGTGCACAGGCCGAGTAGATTCTTAGAGTTTTCAACCCGAGGGAAGAATTGAAGGATTGCTACTACAAAAAGAGTGCATAGAGTCTAAGACTTCAAATACTTGGAGTGTATTTGAAGAAGTGCCGCAAGGAGTGTGTGCAGGAATTTTCCCCAAAGAACTTGAGGATTTTTCAATCAAGCTCAGGAGAGAAAGGATCTTCGAAGATGTCGAAGAAAATCTCAGAAGGTTTAGTACCTTGAAGCATTCAAAGGGGAGGCGTTGCAAAGTTACTTGCAGGCAGATAAGTTCCAGTGAAGGAATACCGTGCTCGCTTTGCAAGAGTCGTCAAGGAGGCATTGGACGGTCGGAATTCTTCTTGGAGAATTTGGGAAGTCCTGAGAGTCGTTGGATCATGCAGAGGAGCAGGGGGGTTATGGTTTAAAACCTTTGCATCAAGATTCATGAGGTCGCGAAAGGCGATGTCCTGAAATAGCAGGAGAATCTGAGCCATTCGTTGGAAGGAGGACACATGTCATGAGATCCTCTCTATCGGGGATTCGAACATCGGGGTTTAGAGAAGGAAGTCCTTCAACTTCGCGAGTGGCGAAGTCGTGAGAAGATTGGGACCATCCATTCGAAGAGAACAGGAGGACCGATGGATCAGGAACCCCATCACCTCTTGCGCGTTCGAGGGTTCGGAGGTTGAAAGGGGTCGTTTTCAACTTCACGAGTAGCGAAGTGTCGAGAGCCTGGCACGAGAGAACACATGGCAGAATCACAAGGTGGGGCCCACGTGGTTGACAGGTGAATACGCATCGCCAGGAGGAAAGGAGTCAACACTCCGTTGACTTCTCGCGTCTCGGGGATTCGCGAGATAAGAGCACGAGAGCTCGACGCTACAACTCGTGAAGTGGCGAGTTGAGAGAAGTGTGAAAGGAAGGTCAAACCTCGCTGACTTTCAAGTCTTGGAGGGTCGCATAAGGAAGGAACAATAGTTCAACCTTTGAACTCGCGAAGGTGTGAGAGGCGAGAGGTGCTAGCGCTTAGCTTAGTTGATGGTCACGCGTGGAAGGCGTTGAAAAAAGAAGAGCTATACCCATTTCGTGATCTCGGGTATCACGGGATTGAGAAGGAAGAGTTGAGAGCCTCGACTCACGAATTGGCGAGTGGCGAGCTGTGACAAGCACCTTTTGGAATTGGGCCTTGGTCATAGCGTTGTGGTCACACAAAAGGGTGGAGGTTGCGCCTAGTGCTGTTTGCACAGGGGAGCTTCCGAAAGGACCTGTGGATCAATTGAATTGAGATTCTAGCAAGGAATTGAAAGAGCCAATTCAGCTCAAGGGAGATAAAGAACGATCCTATGAGCGGATCTCAGCCCGAGGGCCAATAGGTCTGCGTCACTTCTACATCATTCTACTTCTATGCTCAACTCTTTTCCTCTTGCGCTCAACACCGTTGTGTGTTCAACTTCTCTTCTTCCTTTTATGCTATGTGCTACCTCTGCCTTCTTTGCGCTGTGTCTTTGATCTTCACTTTAGATCATGCACTATATCTCCTTCTACCACATGCGTATCTCTTGAGAGAAGCACACTATATTATCTATTCTGCATGTCTTTCTCATGCCGAGTCCTCTGCCTGATAATCATAGCAACTCTTCATATTCTCTGGTGGTTATCCTTAATCTGTTCATCATCAATGGTCGTTATCCTGAGATTCTCTAGCTTCTTTGACAATCGCAGCTCTTCATCTTCTCTGGAAGTTATAATCAGTTGTTTTGGCTTCTTTGGCTTCTAATCCCCTTCCTTTACATGACCACTAGTGGTGACCACGCGCCTATTCAAAAGGCACTTCATGATCTTGGTCTTAGTGAGTGCTAGCTCGTTCTTTCGATATGACCTTGGGAGATGATCTCATGTGACCATGCGATTGTGGTCATGGCCAAAGGCGGTTTGAGGGAAACCCTCTTTTCGCCCCACAATTCACTATAGAGATCCATGTATGCCTTTGGCAATATCGTGGTTTTGATTTCGGCCCACTCAAGAAAAATTAAGACCCGAGCATGTTCTGGCCCTGTAGTTGAGCATGAACATTGATCTCCAATCCCATGGAAATACCACTTGATCGACGACTTCTATCTGCCTTCCTTTCCTCCTTCCATGCGCGATACCAAATCTCCATGATTTGTCGACATGTAGCTCCTTTCCAAATCAACGACTACAGTATATTTCATGATCCAGGCTTCGAGAGTTTTAACTCTCAAACCTTGCTTTCCTCCATACGTCAATCTTCTAGAGTCGATGATCTACGGACACATGTCCTTCTCAATCGACAGTTCTACCTCCACTTCGGGAATTTGACCTTTCAACCATGTCAACTATTCTGCAGCCCCTTTCTCGATCAATGGTTGAGATCTCCTTTGGGTCTCCGAACTTCTGAAATCTCAAGTCTCAAACTTTTCCTCCCCTCGAAGTATGCAGATTACTGCCACCTGTCCTTGCTAACGTGGTCTGCCACATATCCTTGCTGACATGGGTGAGACGTGTAGGCAGTATAGTGGGGTGTGGAGGTAGAACGCAGTAGTGGAGTGTCGCGTGTAGCGGGTAGTGGAGTGTGACGTCGGAGCGTGGAGGTTGTATGTATGAATGGTTTGGTGGTTTGCTCGGAGGGGGGTTAGGCAGTAAGTGATAATGAGTGAGGGGGGTCTGAGTTGACAGGAAGGTGACACGTATGAGGGTCCCACATGGAAAATACCACCAACTTAGATCCCCCCCCCACGGTTAAAGGCATAATGGTCGGGGGGGTTCGATATGCCCTGTCAATCGTAAATCTGAGTGCCCGATTATTGGCCGCTAAGATTAGCATGCCCTTCTTATAACTTCTCTTGTCCTTCCACTTTAGAATGATCTGATGACTGAAATTTACTTCGGATGATCTGACGGTCGAGGATTTATTTCGACTCTCTAGGTCTCTGACCTTCTACAATTTCAAAACTCAAACTGACACTCTGGATCAGTCAACCCAGATTCACTTTGGATGATCCGATGCTTGAGATTTACTCCGGACAATATGATGACTGAGATCTATTTCGGATGATCAGACGATCGATATTTACTTCGGCTCTTCGACTCTTCAAGCTTCATGAATTTCAAATCTCAAACTGAAACTCTCGAAGTGATTTTTCCAGAGCGTAACTTCCTCACATATTTAGACCTGAAAAGAATGTTGTTCATTGATCAAGATCTTAGATCAATGAATCGATCTATCTGCGATGCAGCTTTGCCTTGGATTAAATCCAACGACTCTCCATCTTTTCTTATCCTATCCTTCCATTTATTTCGATCTGATGACTGACGAAAATTCAGGTGATCGAGATGTCAGATCTCATGCCATGTTTATCCTGTCCTTCCATTTAAATCAATCTAACGGCTGACGAAAATTTGAATGGACGAATTCTTAATCGTTTTACCCCGCTTATCCTATCCTTCCATTAATTCAATTTGATGGTCATTTTTACTCTTCCTCCTAAGTTTCTAATCTCTCTGACTTAGTAGGTTTTCTAAGTGTTCAAGGATATCGACCTTTGCTCCTCCCGCGAGTCCATCTGTTGGTCCTCGTCTACACTTATGGAAATAGTTATCTCATCTGAGATTTTTCGTCTTCTTCTCTCTAGAGGTTTGATTCACTGTTTTTTTTGCCATCAATGACAAGCAAACCCTTCCTGTAAACATGCCAACAATATCCCCCTTTGGCATTGATGGCAACCCTGAAAGGCTTCACTATTCTTCTTAGACCTCCAACTGTATCATCCAGACCACACATTTTTCTTCCCCTTTGACATCAATGTTAAAGAAAACTGAGAGTGACTCTATTTTCCTCCTGATCAGATGTAACATCCCCAGCTGCCACCAGGCTGGGAAACGCTACCGAAACACCCTTAACTCATCCACTTTCTACCCAGACACCAATAGGCCACTGGACCAACTCCACGATTCAGAGTTTCACTTAACTTCGATACCAAAATGTAACATTCCCCGTGCCTCAACACATGGCTAGAGCAATGCTACCATGGAATAACATTTATATAATATGCATTTAAATGAAGTTAAATGACTTAACATAGAGTAGACACATGATTACTGCTATCATACAGAATTAATGGAATTAACAATAATTCATCTATGCAATGGAATTCATGATAACATAGAAGCATCACAGACATGCAAAACATATAAATTAAGCACAAACTGATACTTATCTTTTAGAATAATGGGTAACACCACCAACTACGTACAGACCTTCCACGAACCTCCTAGCCTTAGACCATGATGCTCATCACTCTCAACAGTAGGTCACCCCTAAGATGGGACTAAGCTCCACCGAGAAGGGATTCCTAGGCTAGGTAAGGTCAATAGGGAAGTCACACAGTTAAAGAGGAAGGATTCTCTCCTAGGAGTCACTTACGCCCACTGCTCACATACTCTCATTCCCCACATGCCTATCCCACCCGAGGAGTATACACCTTCACTTTCCTAGAGTCCATCAGTTGCTTCACCTCCCTTGCCTTGGGATTTCGCTACAGGAAGAAATAGAATGCTCAGAGCTCTGTAGTAGCTACAGGACCCCTTCCAGGAGATCTCACTTCCTCAACACACACTCTCACCTGGAGAGAGTTTCTCACAGGCCTGAAAACTTGCTTCTTCAAATTAGTTCCAGCATAGTGAGGACACAACAACAAGGCTTAGCAAGGAACAAACAACGAGAGAAAGACACTCTCATTCAAGGATCGACGTGACCACCACAGACAAATGGGAAAATGGGTAGCTACTCCCAAAATGGTAATAGTCAAATGCTAAGACATAACACAATCAGGCGACTACCTGGGTGCGTCGGCTCTATAGAAGGCACAGGATGGTCCATGGATTTTCCACTGGTTTCTGAGTGCATGATAAGGAAATTACAGAGGTCGACGATGGACACCCGCGATCTTAGATGGAGGATGGAGAGTGGGAATTCAAACCCCCATCACGACTCAAATATTGGGTTAAATTGCATGTGCCTTGGCAGACACATGTCACCCATGAAGCTGCATGCACTCCAACAAGTATGTGTTCCCTTTTCTAGGAACTTAGGATAAAAATATACCTTTCACACCACTTTGGAATAATAATAAATTAGTATATCAAGGAATTAAGCCCTCAATCTTAGCCCCTCTTCTAACCTTTCAACCCCCTCTCCCTTACCTAGCCACGTGGAATCTTATTCCCCCATCACTCTTTTTTCGTGGTCGGTCTACACGCAACGATGTTTATATTTTATTAATAATATGCATGATTACATATACAAAATCAGGCTCTTGGACTTGGCATCTGACTCACCAACCTAATAAACACATAAGCCTCTCAGCTTATAACGAATCGGCTCAGTAGCCTATATAAAAATATACAATTCAACAGGGGCTCGGTCTTGGGGTATTACAATCCCCCCCCCTTTATTTTTGCACCTTCCTCGGTGGAAATTTTACACAACATCAACAGGATTTCCAAAATCTTCAAAAAGATGAGGGTATTTTGCCCGCATAACATCCTAATGCTCCCATGTCGTGTCCTCAGGACTGTACCAGGTCCACTGGACCTTTACAAGCCTTATGGCTTGATTCTGGAGCTGTTTTCTTTTTCGGTCCAATATGCGCACATGATGCACTTGCAAGACACCTTCTTGTTCCACCTGAATCACATTCCAATCGATAACATGATTAGCATCAGTTATATATTTCTTAAGCAATGAAACATGAAACACATTATGTAAAGTCATGGATGCAGGGAATGCAAGCATATATGCAACTCGCCCAATCTTTTCTAGGATTTCAAATGGCCCACAAAATCTGGCTTCTAACTTCGAACAATTTCCTAGTCTTAGGGAACTTCTATTGACTTTCACTTTCAGGAAAACATGCTCTCCCACTTTAAACTCTCTGTGGGTTCTGTTTTTACCAGCATAACTCTTCTGCCTGTCTTGGTTAACCTTCAAATTTTGCTTAATCTTAAACATTTGTTCTTCCATTTCCTTGAACAAATCTGGCCCAACTAGTGCTCTATCAGCTGGATTATCCCAGCTTACTGGAGTATTGCACTTTCTTCCATAAAGTGCTTCAAATGGGCTCATCTTCAACAATGCTTGATACCCATTGTTGTAGGCAAATTCTACCAAGTGTAGGTAGTATTCCCATTTAGATGGTTTGTCCATCACATACATCCTTAGCATATCTTCTATCACTTGGTTCAACCTCTCTATTTTCCCATCAGACTCAGGATGATAGGTTGTGCTGAAGTTCAGATTTGTTTCAAACCCTTTGAACAACCCCTTCCATAACTTTGAGGTAATTTCCATGTCATTGTTAGACATAATTGTCTTGGGAATACTGTGCAATCGTGTTATTTTCCTCATAAAAATATCAGCAACGTTAGCTGCCTTGTGAGTAGTCTTTAATGGAATAAAATGGGTAGCTTTTGTAAGCTTGTCCACCACCACCATGATTGCATCATGATGCTTGCCGGTTCTGGGCAATCCTGTGATGAAATCCATTGTCACTACCTCCCACTTCCACTTAGGAATGGGTAAAGGTTGTAGCAACCCTGCTGGGTGTCTGTGCTCATCTTTAACCTTCTGACACTCCATACATCTAGCGATGTATTCTGCAATTTCCTTTTTCATACCTGGCCAAAAGTAATGGCTCTTGAATGTTGCCACATTTTTATGATATTTAGGGTGCCCAACATAAGGCACATTATGCATTTCATTCAAAATCATAAGTTTCAAGTCTTGGACATTAGGTACATAAATTCTATTCTTGTACAAGAGTGTTCCATCGACTTCCAATTTATAATTTTCCACTTTCTGTGGCATCTCACCTTACTGTATCTTTGCTACAAACTCCATGTACTACAAATCTTCATTTGCAGCTTCCGAAATTCTTCTTTTAATATCAGTTTGGTACATGATAATGGTTGTAACATGCAATTCATGCACTCTCCTGTTGAGCGCATCAGCCACTTTGTCCTCTTTTCCTTTGATATGCTTGATATCAAAGTCATATTCACAAATAAAATCCAACCACCTACTCTACCTAGCATTCAAGGTTGGATGATAAAAAAAATACTTCAGACTATTATGGTCTGTCCTCAGTTCGAACCTCCTTCCCATGAGGTAATGCCTCCATTTATTTAGAGTGTGTACTATGGCTGCCAACTCCAAATCATGAGTTTAATAGTTCCTTTCATTCTCTTTCAAATTTCTGGATTCATAACAAATTACGAATCCATTCTGACTGAGGAATCCTCCCATTCCTTCTTTGCATGCATCTGTACACACTACAAAGTATTCATTCAGATCTATAATCCTCAGGATTTGAGTACTGGTTAAACAATGCTTCAATTGTTGGAAGCTTCTCTCACAATGTTTTTTCCACTAAAACTTCTTCTCCTTCCTTTGCAAGGAAGTGATAGGGTGAGCTATCATTGAGAATCCTGCAATGAACCTTCTGTAATAGCCAGCTAGACCTATAAAGGATCTAGCTTCTGTTACACAATCTCAACGTCCCATCCTTTTTCTTCACGAACAGGACCATGGCACCCCAAGGTGACACACTTGGGCATATGTACCCCTTCTTCAAAATCTCTTCAAGCTGCAACTGCAGTTATTTCAGCTCTGGTGTACTCATTCTGTAAGGAGTTTTTGACACTGGAGCGCCTCTAGGAATCAAGTTTACAAAGAAGTCAATATCTCTTTTTAGAGGTAGTCTGGGTATCTCCTGAAATATATCCTCAAACTCCTTTAGTACCGCATGGTCTTCGATCTTTGATACCTTATCCTCAATTGCTTCCTCCAAGTGGGCTGCAAATAATTGACATCCTTTCCTGAAGCACTTCTTCAACTACATTGCTGAGATTTCTCCGACAACAACAACTCTAGAAATTCCTTGGACTGTTTTCTAATTTCCTTCCCCATCCAGGCAAGTGAATGCCTTATTACGATAGTCCAAGATGGCATGGTGTTGGTCCAACCAATCCATCCCAATTAGACATTCATAAGAACCTAAAGGAAAAATGTTCAATTCAGCCTTTGTGCTCAGTCCGTTCATGTCCACATGACGAGACTTAACCAACTCCATAACCTTTCTCTTGGTTCCTGTTGCCAGCTGCACTAACCAAGATTTTCCATGTTTTCTTCTCGACAATTGCAAAATTTACACCACTCTAGGATCTATATAAGTATGGATATCCCCTGAATCAATTAAAATAGTAAAGGCATGGTTGTTTATCATACCTTCCAATTCAATCATGTGCGACTGATATTCAACTTGCTTGTTGTCCAGGGATGCGTAGATCTTTGGCATTCCACTTCCCATGTCCTCCACTATTTCAGCCTGTTGTACATTGTGGATATCTCTCACCTTGTCATTTATGCGGGGGAAATATCTGTATCTATGGTTCCCTTTACAACCCCAACATTCCATAAGTGGTGGTCTTGGAATTTTCCCACCCACTTCATCCTTCCTGGGATCTCTAAAAGATGGATGTCCCTGAGGACTGTTTCTAAAAAAACAAGGTTTGTTTCCATTCTACCTCTGCTCTTTCTTGAACTTCTTCTTGTCTTCCCAAGCCTTCTAGAAGGTAGGATTTTCTCTTTGTTGTTCGTATAAGCATTTTTCCCTCCTTATCATTTCTTTCATACTCTTAGGTTCATCATATTGAATCTTGTCACCAATGGAAGGATACAATCCACTTAGATACCTATGAATCTTGATAGTCTCATCCTTGATGAATGGAACATACTTCAACAATTCCAAAAATATTCTCTCGTATTCATCAATGGTCATGCTTCCCAGCTTGAGTTCAAATAACTCTTTCATCTTTTCATCATAATATCTTTTAGTCAAATATTTATTGAATTCTTTCCAAGTGATATCCTTCTCTCTAATGTGCTAAACCTGCTCAAGTTGATCCCACTGTTACAAAGAAATCCCCCTGCGGACAAGTGGATTCTCTCTTGGCCTCTATACTCCTAAGACCAGGACAAAAAAGTGCTATTGTGGACACTAACTTTCCTTTGCATGAAGCTAAACTATTCAAAAAAGAAGAAGGAAGAAGGGTAAATACCTTTCACTAACGTTTGTCCTTGCTCGATCTAGGTTGATCTTGATCTTCAAGTTCTTCATAAGGTCCTAAAATACAATGAGAAACAACAATGTACTTCCCACTCTACCATGATTATCTTCATAATGAATCTGTAAAAGAAACAAGTTCATGAAATGTACGCAAACTTTAAAGGAAACTGACCAAGCATAGATTTATATTAATGAGAACAAAGTGGTGCTTACAACCATGGATGTAGTGCAGCAGCTTCACCAAACTCCCTTTGTCTAGACCCTTTCTCAAATAATCCACACACAGAATGTTGATGTTCAATAATATCTACCTTATGAGATCATAAGTTAGATTCTTCACAATGTCTCTCCTTCCCTTCCTTATGAGATCATAAGTTAGGTGCTTCTCTCAAACTCTATATGTTCCTTTCACCATGAGAAGGCCTCCTTATATAAGCTTGGAGAGACCCAACCACTTGAGATATCTTTGGGATAAGTTGAGGATTCTTCTCTTTCAGTTGTGGATCTTCCCTAAGATCATGCCTTGACCTCAGATTCAAATCCAACCAACTTCATAGATTGAGGGGATTCTTCTTTGATTTATCTCAACAAACCAAAATTCGCTCAGAAAGGGTAGTGCTCCCCCAAAAGGGTGCACAAAGCATTTCAACACTCCCCCAAAGAAGGCTAAGGAGCGTTGGTGCTCCTTGACAGTGGGTAGGGGAGCGTTGCCTTCCAAAAATCATTTTTAAGTGGTTTTCTTCATGAAATTTTTTTTGTACTCTTCATCAATTGATTTCTCCTTCTTAAAACCAGTCTTTGAGGGTGTCTTAAGTGTCCCTATGATGTCGTTACAGGCACAACACATGCAATATGGAAGTATGATGTTTGCGACACTTGCGACACTTCTGGTCAAGATGCAACATTTGAAGACAAGATGAAACACTTACAACACTTGTAATTATGACTCTTGTGACACTATTGAAGTGAGTAATTTTGATGTGTAACATATTGACCCCCAAAGTGCAAAGTTAGAAGACGAGAACTAATGGCTGAAGTACTTTGTAGAATTTTTCAAGCAATGGTACAGACTCGAATAGCCTGATAGAAGTTGCACACAACCATCAAACAAATGTTATGACATGTTTCAAACCCAAGGTAGACATACTTATGCTTGAGTGATAAAGACTTTCAAGGTATGGCCACCATAAAATACACTGCGGATCCATAATTATACTGATAAAAAGGTATACCCACTGAAGATACAATGTGGATACATACTCCTAACATGACCTGAAATGATTGTAGCCATGAAGAATACATATTGGATCTATGAGATGACAAAACATAGACACAAACTAATGCAAAGTGGATCTATGTGACAATATATATATCAATGTGCTCAAATGATCTCCTTTCACAGCCTGGGTAAAGTAGATATTAGAGTGAACACTCAACCCAGGGTCTTGTTACTGATCCTGATGTGGTACGAATCTAACCATGTGAATAGATGTCTTGATGTCGAACATGGGAGAAACCACTTGATTACCGGTCAATGAGGTAAGTCGTTAACAAGTGCGAGGGAAATGACCATTGATGTTAATGATTCCCAAGGTATGCTAGTACATTCCAACAAATGTGAATAGATGATATGAAGTCAAACATCCATGGAATCATCCGATCAGGGGTCAATTATGTAAACCCACTGTCGAAAGAGAGGAGGCCTGCCATTGAGGCATGCAGGTCCCAAGGTACTAACTAGTTTCTAATTCTAGCTCCTAGATAGTGTGTTGAAGTCGACATGAATAGACTCGTTGAAGGAGGGCCTTGATGTATCCCCCATCAACAACACGAAACTGACACAGAGATGTAATTGGTATATCAAATGAACATGGACTGACACAGGTATTGAAACAAGATATTTGTGATGACTGACTCCTGAGGCAAATACTTCCCTTGAACACTGAGGCATGACAACATAAAACTCAATAAGGACCAAAACTTGATGATGCAGTGAATACCGTGACTTTCATTGGGTGACCCAAAGGATTAAGGCAACTCAAAGGATTGGTTCAATGCATAGGTTCAACGGATTGAAATGCGTGCAAAGATAAAATGCCGTGTTCAAGGGAGACTCTAAGGATTACTGGTAATGTTCTAAAAAACCGCTTGGCTTGCTTCCTTCAATTTTTCCCCCATCCAGATAGATGAGTACCTCTTTTTGATTTAACGAGCTTGCAAAGGATAACACATGCTCGATATAACTCACCTTTGGTAAGTCCCTCTTCCTTTGTTTAACGAACTGGAATAAGTAAGGGTTCGGTCCCGTATGGGCCCTTCAATGTATGATCATTTAATGAGTCCAGAGAAGGTAAAATCAGTTTTTTTTCATATTTAGAGAGTCTGAAAATGACTTAAAGATGACTCCAGGGTTGTCCTTTTTCATAATTTTAGTCTCGTGAGGCCAAAAAAGAGATAAATTATCACTTGAAAGATTCCCTTAAAAACCTTTTAACAAGTGGCAAAGGAAGCAAGATCACTCGGCAATATTTTCACGTTTAGAGAGTTTGAAAAGAGCTTAAATGAGACTCCAGGGGGTTCCTTTTTAATATATCCATGTGAGCCCGAAAATGAGATAAAAGGTTGCTCAATTACATTCTCATGTTTTTACGAGTGTGAGAAAGAAAAAAGACTAAGCTCGGTACTCTTCCCCCAACTTGAAAGCCAGTGGGTTAACTCCAGAATGATCATCAAAGGCTGGAGACATGCCCCTCAAGCTTTAATTCATTCATCGACTTTGAGGTTGTCATCAATTTCTGTACTAGATGGAGAAAAAGGATACAGGTGGATGAAAAGAAGGTTCAAATACAAGACCTAACGAAAGACTCAACCTGACATCTAGGAGATATGGAAAAAGACTCAACCTGACAGGAGAGGTGACTTTTTCATTTTTTAATGAGATTGACACGGGAAAAGAACTATGCTCAAGGCTCTGGGTTGAATCCCCAGATTTCTGTTTCATTTTTTAACGAGCTTGCCATAGAGAGAAAAACTATGCTCAAGGCCTCTGTTTCATTTTTTAACGTGCTTGCCACAGAGAAGAGAAACTATGCTCGTGGCTTCTGTTTCATTTTCTAACGAGCTTGCCACAAAGAAGAGAAACTATGCTCGTATCTTTTGTTTCATTTTTTAACGAGATTTCCACAGAGAAGATAAACTATACTCGTGACCTTTGTTTCATTTTTTAACGAGCTTGCCACAGAGAGGAAAAACTATGCTCACAGACTCTTCTTGATCATGGCTTCCAAGAGGATAACGCTCTAGAAGGATACCATGTCAAGGGACAAAACTCCGTAATGGCTTCCAAGAGATATTCATTGGATGGAAGAATAATGCTCCGTAAGGAACACATGTCGGGGTCTATGATAGGCGTAAGGAGATCAGGCTCCAATAACCCTACTGAAGAGATCATCATGTCAACTACCGGATCTAAGTCATCAGAAATGGAAGGCATGGGAGACAATGCCACATAATTGACCTGTGGCAGGGGTGATATCGATTGCATATAAGACTCGTTTAGGGAGTTCATTGGGTTGATGGTCAAGTTAGGGCCAACAAATGAAAGTTGATCAATAGTCACCATCCTTCCATCGTGTGGGAAAGATATCACACGAAAAAGAGTGGATACAATAGCTTTCATGGCATAGACATAATCTCACCCAAGGAGTAAATCAAAATCCAAGGGGTCCTGGACTACCATAACATCAATAAAGACAATTTTCCCTCCCAAAGTTATGGGAAACTGAGGAAGGATCCCTAAAGGGTGACTGGTTCTTCTGTTAAAAGAGAATAGAGTCTGGGTAACCAACACAAGCTTAGGATAACCCAAATCTTGCCAATCAATAGAGGACAAAATACTAACGGATGAACCTTCATCTATCAACGTATGAGGAAGGACCCGACCACAAACTTGTACTGTGATCTTGAAAGGAATGTGAGAGGGAAGATGAGGTCTAGTTAGCACACCCCAATAAAAAAGGATGGCCTCATTACTTGGAGGGGTTTTCGTAGGAGAAGGAGGAATGTCCCTCGGCATGGTAGATTCTGTATCAACGAGAAAAACATGGGAATAATTGGGTTTACTCTCTAGAGGGAGAGTAGGATCGATCTATGATGGGATCAGATTGACCATGTTGGCACTCTTCAGAGGAAGAGTGGGATTGACCGATGATTTGACCGGAGAAACCACTTTGGTACTCCTCAATGGAGGAGTGGGATCAACCGATGGCGGAACCATATTGACCACTTTGGCACTCTTTAGAGGAGGAGTGGGATTGACCAATGATGTAACCAAAGAAACCACTTTGGCACTCATCAGAGGAGGAGTGGGATTGACTGATGGTGGAGTCAGATCAACCACTTTGACACTCTTCAGATGAAGGGTGGGACTAACCAATGATTGGACTAGATCAATCACTTGGTCTCACTTTTCAGATGAAATGTGGGGTTGATCGATCATGGAACTAGATCAACTACTTTGGTGGTTCAATCGAGGATGAAACTAGATTGACCACCTGATCAACCGGACTGACCGAGGATGGAATCGGATTGATCATTCCATCAAATAACGAGGGGTTGGGGGAAATCTTGCGATAACAAGTTGGAAGTTGAAGCTTTTCCAAAAGAGAAGAAGCCTCATACATGCAAGGACAAAGGTGAGAATAATGGTCACCTTCGCATAACATGCAAGGTAATTTGGTAGTTGTATTCTTCTTACCAACCTTACTAGTTGACGGGGTATCACTAGCATGACTGATAGGGGCCAATGACGTGGAAGACCACATTTCTAAGACGTTGGGAATACCAGGGAAATCCCTCAAAAAGTGGTCACCCTTACAAAGACTGCAAGGTAATTTGGGTTTTGGATCCTTCATTTGAATCTTGTTGACCTCATCAACACTCCCAGTACTATTAATGGTAGTTGGTTGCTTGGATCCAACATCTGATATAGTTGGAGGCATGGTCCCTTTCTGGTTCTTCTTCTTCTCTTTATATTTCTTCTTCCTCTTATCAACCTGGCTACTTGCTTAATAACTTTCACTGGGCGAAGAAGGAGAAAGGTCGACATGAGGTTGATGTGTGGGTGGTGTTCTTACATCTGAAACACTTGCTACATTTGAGATTAACGGAGTGGAAAACAACCATACTGGTAACCCAATTCTGAGAGATGGAAGGCTCAAAGTAGCGATGTAAGGAGGACCAACGTTTCCATAAGAAGGAAAAACAAAAGGTTCCCTAGAAAATGGGTTTCTTCATTGGTCATTTAGGAACTGATGCCATAAAAATAAAGATCCAACCTAGATTCTTCTAGGGAGAACAAACAACACACGCCAAAAATCAAGTAATCAAGCAAGCAAACAAAACCTTCTCACAATGAGCACACTAGTTGGTGATGAAATCCAACGTCGTGGGAAAAAAGTAAGAAGGGGCTGAGATAGAGTAGGTGGAAAAGTTATGTTGATGACCTGCTTAATGGACTTACACCCTAGTGCAAGCTCCCACACATAATCATGGGTATACCCTCCAAGGAGCCTGAGTGAGTCTGGCCAACGTCGATTCCAGGTACCGTGAAGACTTGCCCCTCCACAGTCACCTTTTGTAAATATCCTAAAGAGATAGGCCACTAAGGTTACCAACTACAACAGTGATTCCTAGAGAAACAATCGACAATTCGATCCACATGCAAGGGCAGGGTATCTATCCCAAAATCAACTTGAAAGGCTTCACTCATCATTGTGGGTATACCTTCAAGCGACCCCCATAATACGTGCAATCTCTACACCAAGACCAACAAAGAAGGGTGAGAAACTTTGCTAGTCTCAATGCGACCTTAGGTTTGACCCTTGTGTGAGAAGGGCTTCCCAGGACAAAATGCAGTAATTGGATTTCACCGCTCCCTAACACAAGATCCTATGTTTGTTTTCAGCTTTGGAAAGTTATCTTTCACACCTATTCTAAATCCCTACAACTAATCTAATGTAGGTTTGCTACCAGAAAATGTAAAAATGTCTAATCAATTTTTAGCTTAGCACTTAATTTTTAAGGATGTTGTTGTTGGACACACCTACCACACTTAGAGGGGGGGGGGTGAATGAGTGTGGGGATCTTTTACCAAAAACTTCCCTCTTCACATAAAACTCCATAGTTAACATTCAACATTTATTCATTACCCATTGCTGTCATTTATAACCAGTTAGATGTGAACATATATCAATAGCATATATCAGCAACACATATCATCAATAAGTCATCACCACAAGTAAAACAAAGAACACAAGATGTATGCACAATTTTTCTTTTTATTATGGACAACAATCTGGGGTTTATTAGCAACAACTGAATAGAGTACAACTCTACAAGAGCACCAACTCTATAATGCAAGACTCAACTTACACCCTCAGCACCAACTAAGATGAGGCAAAAATCCTCAATAGATATCAATCTGTCAATAGATACACAACCTATCAGTAGTGCAACCCATGTGTGTACGCACCCTGGTTCACTATAGCCCGCGTGTGCATGTAGCCAATGTATAATGAAACATGCGTATGCTTCTGAGCAACTAGGGTTTTGCTTTGTCTCACATGCTCAGATCCTCTATAACCTGCAATCACTTTCTCTTCTGTCTTACACTGTCCAAACTGACCCACAGTCAGTCACAACATCTCCAAGCTCTCCAATAGCTTTCTCATGCTCCACAATAGATCAATATGAATGCTATCTCAAACATGTATTAACATCTAGTGTACCATAGCAATCATGTAGCCAATGAATCACAAGAGTACTGATCACTCCATCAACCAAATCAACCAAACTGAACCACATCATAGAAGCCATACCAAGAATTCTCTAAACATTCTCATCACATCAAACAATAGTATTCATAAAGACAACAATGTAATGATACCAGTGTCTCAGTGATATATCCAAGGCCATAAAATGCAGATCTGGAACCTTCCTAATCATCCAAGAGCTTGGCACTATATCAAACACAAGTCTTCACCATTTTATCCACCATACACTCCTTGTCTTCAGACAACCCGCATATACCTTAATGTATATGCACCCTAAGCACAGACAACCCGCGTATACCTCAGAAACTAGGGTTTCTGAAGTTCCAAGAATTTCATCGTCAAGATCTCCGACATTGTCGAAACTTTTATGCGTTCATGAGATCCTCCTCTTGCTCTTTTCCTCAGAATAGATCTTCAATCATACTCAAGAGATCCACACCAAAGATACTCTCACAAGATGCTCTCCAACAATAACCCACAAGATAATCTCACTAGAAGCTCTCCATTGATCCACAAAAAGGATTCTCACTAAAATGTACATTTCACAAGAGATCCTATCTTATTATTTATACTTTCATCTTCTAGTTCACTTAACCCATTTCTGGGTCACTTAACCTATTTTCCTTATTTTAGGGTTAACCACTTTCCATGAATAGAAAGTTATCCAATACTTTATCATTTAAATATTCCTTCTTGATTTTGTCACTTCTTTTTATTATTTAAATAATCCACCTTGACTTTGTCACTTTACTTTATCATTTAAATAACAATTTATTCTTTTCAAGCACTTTGACTTCTTTGACCTTGGGGGCTTCAAGCCTTCATATGGGGGTCCTCCAACTTCATAAGGCCATAACTCTCAAACCATGAGGAGTTATGTGACATTCCACATAGCAATGGAAATGGCATGACAAGCACTATCCATATCGGATAGTTTCAAAAACTTCATTGATCTTCATCTCATTATTCCACATGCAAGCATGGTTCCTACAACCATTCTTATAGGATAACTTAATCCACAAAGTGTCTTCCCGTGATGGATTTCACCATAAGGGGACCACTTTGGAGTTCATCCATTTGTGCACCTTATCAATTATGATAAGACTATAATGAGTCATATTTTCATGAAACAAACTATGCATCATCATGTATCAATGACAACTCATTGATCCATCTTCATCTATGCATCATATCAATGATCCATCTTTATCAATTGGTTTCCAATTTGACATCTGTCATTCTCATCAAGGAAAATACATATACATTGTTCATCAATCATCAATCAATCAATTACTTGACATCAATCAATGACATCAATCAATCAAACCATTTTGCATCAATGACACATGATCCAACAATATCCCAAATAATGAAACCATTGGCATCAACAACAACATGATCCAACAATCTCCCCCTTTGGCATTGATGGAAATACCAACATTGATGTCAACACCAATTACCAATTATTGATGTCAACATGTATATAAGGCATGCTCTGCATCAATAGTCAATGTGACTATCTCTCCCCATCAATAAACATCAATCGCATCAATGTGATTAACTCTCCCCCTTTGACATCAATGACAAAGGGCCATTCTCCTCTTGGGGTTGCTCCCCCTGCTTGCATTCTCCTTTGGGGCTGCTCCCCCTATCTAAATGCCTTTGATCTTCCTCTGAATAATCTCTCCCCTTTTGAACAAGGGATATCACTTTGATGTAAAGCTAAATATATATCCAACATACTCCCCTTGTAACCATCACTCCTCTTGGAATTATGCCTCTGTGCTCTTTCTTCAAATATAGGGCTCTTTTCTAGGTATGTATCTGATAAATATATCCTCCTAGAATCATGGGAAGAAGAATGACTCCCCCTAAGGGTATGTCTCCACCTATCTTCTCTACAATATCAACAATATGCTACCATATGATGATCCTTGGACTTGTTCATACATCAAACTTGTGCCATACCATACATCATGAAACAAAAGATATGTCACCAATGAAATAGAGAATCATGAACAATATATCAACCAAGTACATCATGTACCAAAATGTGCCCACCATGCACAACACCCATGTACATCAACCATGTACATCAACAATGTGCCAAAATATATCAT
>JASDQU010735417.1:128930-147484 GCA_032191745.1 Picea mariana
TTGAATTCTTATATTAGACAGTTTTAGGAGCCGGAGGGAAAATGGATATAGACACCCTCACTTGTATCATTGTAACATTAGCAGCATAATCAATCAAGAGAGCATAGGAGAGCAGAAGCAGAGAGATGTGTAGAGTAAAACCCCATGTAGAGAAGTTATGGATTAATACAAAGATCTTTAGTTCAGACTCATGGTGTTCAATTGCTTTTTGTGTTTGTACATGTTGATTGATATGTGCTTGTTTACTCTCTGGTATGCATTTACTTTGATGCGTGAATGTATGATTTCATGTTGAATGTCTGAAATCTGAAGAGAGGGAGAGTAAGGAATGAGTTTCAATTGTTTCTCTGTCTGAGAAAGAGTTTTCCTGCAAGGATTGCAGCGAAATTGTCCGCAAGGTGTGCGTTGACAGAAAACAGAGTTTGTCTCTGAAGGCTCAGGAGGGATAACATTGTTCTCATTCTCGCAGAAGTGCAAGTTAAGCACAGGAGCCATGCAAGATGTGCATAGGCCGAGTGAAGTCTCAGAGTTACAACCTGAGCAAAATTGCTGAAAGACTGTTGTCGCAAGGAGTGCGCAGAGTCGAAGAGGTTCAAATACTTGGAAGTATTTGAAGAACTGCCACAAGGAGTGCGTGCAGGAGTCTTCTTGAAGACTCGAGTTGTCGAAGAGAAACTCAAGAAGAATTAGTGCCTTAAAGCGTTGAAAGGAGGCATAGCGAAATTTTTTTGCATAAGGACAAGTTCTGTAAGGGAACACTTTGTTCATTTCACAGGAATTGTCAAGGAGGAATTTGACGGTCAAAATTCTCTGTGGAGAATTCGCGAAGTTCCGAGAGCCGTTGGATCGTGCAGAGGAGCACGGGAGTTACAGTAAGCCTATTTTTAAGTTTAATCTCAGGGGAGAATAGAGCCATAGGATCTGAGCCAATAGGGGCCGTCATATCACTCACGTAATCTCATTTCGGGGTTTCGTGGGTTGAAGGTTTAAAACCTTTGCAACAAGATTCACGAGGTTGTGAAACATGAAGTCGTGAAACCGCGAAGAATATGAGTCGTTCACTGGAAGGAGGACACATGTCACGAGATCCTCCCTATCAGGGATTCGAACATCGGGGATTAGAGAAGGAACTCCTTCGACTTCGTGAGTGGTGAAGTCACGAGAAGATCGTGACCATCCATATAAGAGTTGACAGGTGGCACACTCACCGACACGGAGGTCATACCTTCATTGACCAATTCGGGGTTTCATGGGTTGAAGAGCTGAAATCTCAGCATTAGGATTCGCGAAGTCACGAAGTCTAAAACTCTAAAAAGGCAGGAAGTTCCGTTGTGGGATCCGCATTGACGACGTGTCAAAATTTCATCATTTGGGCATATCGGTGGATAGGGAGTGAGACTTTTGTCCCGAAAATCCTGAAGTCGTGAGTAGCAACGTCACAAGAGAATCATAACCGTCCATCTGAGGAGGATAGGTGGCAGAGATCAGAGGATATCGCAAACTCGAAGGTTCCTAGGGTGAGAGCCCAAGAGTTGGGTGCTCCAAGTCTCGAAGTCGCGAAAGGCGAAGTCGCTAAGTGCCGAAGCCGGGTACGAGGGACACATGGCAGAACTACAAAGTGGGCCCGGGGAATAGACAGGCGAACACGTGTTGCCAGGAGGAAGGGAGTCAACACTCCATTGACTTCTCACTTCTTGAGAATTCGTGAGGTAAGAGCACAAAGGTTGGACGTTGAAACTCGTGAAGGTGCGAGTAGCGAGAGGCGCTAGCAGTTAAGCCTAGTCGGTGGTCACGCGCGGAGGGCGCTGAAAAAGGAAGAGCTGTACCCATTTCGCGATCTCGGGTATCACGAGATTGGAGAGGAAGAGTCGGGAGTCACGACTCGCGAACTCGCGATATTGTGAGTTGCAAAAAGGACCTATGGATCGATAAACTGTAGATTCCAGCAGGGAATCTGAAAGAACCGATTCGTCTCAAAGGGGTTAAAAAATGATCCTGTGAGCAGATCTCGGTCTGAGGACCGATAGGTCTGTGTCAAAAAGTCCCCGAAAATAAATTATAGAGAAAGTGTCAAGCTGACATGTTTGAAACTTATTTCAAGAGAATTCAGGAACCCTAACTTCCACAAGGAATATCTACAAAATAATAGTGAATTAGGATCTGAAATTTGTATCACATATACACCGAGATATCTCCTCTATCTGTTAAAATTTTCAAGGTCTGAAATGTCCCAAAAATTAAGTTATAGAGAAATTTCCAAGATGGCATGTTTGCAACTAATTTCAAGAGAATTCAGGAACCCTAACTTCCATAGGCAATATCTCCTAAAATATAGTGAACCAACATCTCAAATTTTTACCATAAGTACCCATAGATCGCTCCTTCTTTGAAAATTTTCAAGTTTTAAAACATCCCATAAAATAAGTTATAGTGAAAGTGCCAAGATGACTTGTTTGAAATTGATTTTAGGAGAATTCAGGAACCTTAAATTCCATAGGACATATCTCTGAAAGTATAGCAAACCAACATCTAAAATTTTATCATGTGTACACCAAGATCTCTCCTAAATATATTCAAAATGGAAGAATCCCAAAACATAAATTATCACAAAAATTCCAAGTTGACCTAAAATTGATTTCGCAACTCTTTCGTTTTGGAATGATATTCAATCTTTTCTCATCCATTTTTCACACTCACACTTTCTCTCAATACTTTCTCTTTTTATACTTTTTCATAACCCTTGATGAAGGGAATTTTCCATTAATTCAATAATTAATTCTCAATACCATGGGAAAATACCCCAAACCCATGGGTTTGAAACCACCATTTCATGTTTTACCTTTCCACATGCACCATTGTTTTAATATACTTGTAAACCTATATATATAAATCAATCATCTAAATGTTGTGTGTATTTTAATGTCATAATATAAAATTAATGACATCAATGACAATAATTCCGACACATTAGGGCTAAGTAGGGTTAATTCAGAGTTAATTAGTGGTTAATTCGAGGAATTTTGAGGTAATTAAGAGTTAAGTAGGATTCAATTATAGGTAATTAGGAGTTAATGATGGATTATTAGGGATAAGTAGGGTTAACTAGGGATTATTTAGGGTTAATTAGGGGTTAATTATGAGTTAATTTGCAATATTTAGGGGTAATTAGGAGTACTTTCTGTAATTAGGGGGTATGTAGGGCTAATTAGAAGTTGATTAAGGGTAATCAAGGGTTAATTAAGGGTAATGAGGAGTTACATTGGGGTCAAGTATGGGTAATTAGAGGTTTATTAGGGATCATTATGATGATGATGATGATGATTAACATCCATTGAGACAAAAATTGACCATTGGACCTTAATAAAAGTAAGATATTACTTAGATTTATTTAGAATCTTATTTCTATGCTCAACAAGCATTGAAAGAATTGTTCCAAGATCACCATAGTTTTGATGACTTAGGAGATTAGGAAGGTTGGTATTGTGACATATATTTTGAAATTGTGATCTAATTTGGGAATATGTAGGACACTCTAGGAGAAAGTGTTTTTCATCTTCAACCCTCTTAGTTTCACAAATATGATAGATTCATGTGTCCCACAATGTTTTGGGAATTGTCCAATGCCCATTTTCACCATATAGTTCATAGGTGTTGGTTCTTATATTAGCAATGTTGATTTTCTTATTTGCACTAATTAAAACTGAGAGATACTTTTGATCTTATAGATTAAGGTTGACCACCTCCTTGTAGTATCTTATCTTCCTTTTATGTTCTAATTTTTTATCACACGACAAATTCTCTTTAAATTTAGATGTAATAATATTTGTAATATTATTAGTATTCTTCCCCGGATGGGGTGCCACCTAGCACAGAGTAGCCACGTGGTACAGCATTGGGCTGAGCCTTAAATATAGGCCACCAGCCCCCATGCCCTCACCATTAAGGATGGGGGCAAGCTGTTTTAGCCAGGCTAATGAGCTAATACTTCTCGCACGTGTGATGGGAACGAAACCACAAAGCACTCAGTGAACTACCTTAATGGCGGGTCTAGTCACTTTACTCTTCATGAATTTACTCGATTTTGGCGAGGAAAAGGCTCATTTGGAGCTGAAGCTGCAGCATTGGTGCATCCTTGAGCTCTGGTGCGACTGGAATGGTCTAAATATTGCCAAAGCCACTGCTTGGCACCTCCAAATGCCAAGGGAACGAGGCAAGACCTGCAGGGGGGCTGCCTGGTATGCTTCGACTGCGCGCAGGAAGAGACAACAAAACTTCGAGCAGGAACTGTCCATGGCAAGTACGCAGCTTTTCCGAAATCACAAAATACCTGAGTCGCCTCCCATGGCCTATATTGAAGATATTATCCTAGACAAACCCACTCAAGTCCCCCCAGCACACCTGCTCTTCACAGTCCCAGACAATTGGAACCCACCGACATGTTTTCTCGAGGAAACTACCCAGCGGGCCATCAAGGAACATCACAACTCCAACACAGGAGAAGTTCAATTGGACGATTTCCCCCCCTGCTATATTGTAGAAGAAATTCCAGCAGAAATGGATGCAGAACCGACCGCAGGAGCAGTCGAGATCCCTCCAACAGAAGCCCTGGAACGAAACAATGCAGTCGAGGCCGAGGCAATTGGTATGGAAGGCGAGGTGTTAGAGGCTAGTCTAGATAGGGAGGGTGGCACCGCTCCTATGCCTCGTCCTATGTATGTCATGAAGGAGGAAGGGCATGGCCACCTGCCACTCCTCCACCCAGACCACCTGAAGTTAATATTTGAACTACGGAGCTTGGTGGAGGACCTAATCCACCGAACCAATCTAGTAAGACAACGAGTAGACCTGCTCTACGAGGCCTACTCCAATACACCGCCAGGAAAGCACTGGCCAACGTGTGCACAAACCTTCATGGTGACAGCCACCGAGGATTGCGAGGGTGACATGGATGAAGGCAAGGCCACCGGGTAAAATGTCACAGTTAATAGTCTCGGCCTTTTTCTTTGTTTTCCTCAGACTAGGCATGGCTAAATGCCATTATTTTGTAACTCTAAGACTCAAAGCTTGTTCTTAGACTAATGGCTGCCAGTTGTCTTGGTTTCCTTCGGGCAAGACAAATGGCAGCCAATCTATCTCCCTCATAGATTGGATAGATAGCCAGTTGTCTCGGTTTCCGCTTACACGATGAGACAATTGGCAGACATGGTGTTTATGGTTTAACCTTTTTTTGGAAAGTTAATACAACAGGCTCTGCTCTTTTTATTTTTTTTACTTAAAAAAATATTATTAGTACTCTATAGAATGACATCTTCCTGTATTCCCCAATAATTTAGCTAAGAATTGATGTCTTGATCCCATACTAACTCAAGCCATTGATGGTTTTGGACAGAGTTTGAAGAAATTTCTGGGAGTCTCTTGTTATCCATGATGTTCATCTTGTTCTTGTACACTAAATACCTAATCATAGCCATACACTCAATAATGGAAAGGATCGCTTTGATCAGGAGGAAAAGATAGGGTGTATTACCTTTAATATTGAGATTATAAGTTATAACATTATTTTAGATCTTCTCTATATTTCTCTGAGATTATCTATATATACTACATGCCCAAACTTCACATCCATATAATATAACTGGAGTATCAAGAGTATTAAAGTGGATTTCTTTTCTTATCCCATAGCGAAAGTTTCGCTAATATACACTTTTTTTCAATTTCATAATAAGATTCCCACCCTCCATTTATCCTTTTCTCAAAACTATAGTTCCAATTGATCTTGTGATGAATATCGATTCCAAGATATTTGTATGAATGCACTTCCTCCAAGCTATTGTTTTCATATACAAAAGTTTCATAGGTGATCGTTTGGGATTTGATTATCATAACCTTAGTTTTGTCAGTGTTCACGGTCATACCCATACTAGAGAATAAGTCCTTGAGGATTCATAGGGATTCATTTCCATAAGAACAATGTAATCAACATAAAGAAGAAGGATTATGACTATACCGATGAGATTTTGGCTAGTGCAACTAGCATCTTCCAACCAATGTTCTAACTTATCAATGTATATTCCAAAGAGGGTAGGGGATAGGGGAAAACCTTAATTGACTCCTATATTACAATTAATTTCTTCTGACCATCCCTTAGTCTTCCTAAAATTTTAAATAACATTCTCATATAGCATTACTATAACATCTCTCATCTCAGAAGGAAATTTTATCTTTATAAACTATTCCAAAGGTTATTCCTAGGAACTATGTCAAAATATTTTCTAAAATCAATGAAACAACAAAGGAGATTGGTTTTATTATTGTGACATTCTTCTTCAATGATCCTAAGTGTAACAAGACAATCCACAATTGAATGAAAGCCTCTAAATATGGCTTGGCCTTTCTCTCTTTTTCCATGTCTTTCAAGCCAGATGTTGATATTCTTTTCCAAAATACTTTCTATAGCTTGGCTAAGATGTCGCTAATCATAATGGTCCTATAATTAGAGGGACTAATTTTATCCCCACTTTTAAAGATAGAAAAATGAGGCTTTAAGTCCAAGGTTTAGGGAATCCATGCTTAACTTCTAAATTGAAGAGCTTGTGTATGTGAGGGATGAGGACATGCCCTTTAATTTTAATATTTTATCTTGGTAGACTTCAATTTCCTTAGCTTTCCCTTTTATGAGTAGCTTAACCCCAAACTTTATGTATTATATAGAAAACATTTCATCCTCTATAGAAATGTTTGGAATGTTGTCCACAACAATAGGGGATTCATAAAGCATTTGAGGTAGGAGTTCTAGTCCTTCAAGGGAATCATATTATTTTCTTTAGTTATACGAGTCAAATGTTTCCTCCATAATCTCTTAGGATCTATCTCTGATAAGTGCAGAAGATTTTCTTTCTTTCTATTTATGTAGTTCCTTTTTTCCTTTTAATTAAGACTTCATATATTTTTCTCTTATCACATTTTAAGGACTCGTTAGAGGCATCCCTAATGGAATTTCTAGCAATTTTACACTCATTTTCATACCAAGGGTTGGTCAACCTATTTTTATTTTTAGATAACACCTTGATAGATAATTTGTTAATGGAAGTAGAGAGGGTTTTTGTAAAATTATGATAGATGTCTTCAATAATGTTCTTATACGATATGAGGTTTAATTCACTATTTAAGTGATTTAAGAAAAGATCAACTTTATTTTTATCAAAAATCAAGTGCCTTTGGTTATCATAGTTTTATTCAATGGAGGTTGTGTGAATGAAAAAGTTCATATTTAGGGATAAAGGCCTATGATCAAAGTCAAGATCATGGTCATTTAAAAGGTCAAAATTTATGATTTTGTTGTATACAGGGATATCTAATATCACATAATCCATGACACTACTTTCTAGCTCGTGGATACAAGTCATCTAGTTATAATTTGGTCATTTCATTATAAAATTTCATATTATTAGATCTTGAGAGCTACAAATATTGATTAGCTCGATACCAAATAAATTCTTGATCTGGCCTTCATAGTTTCTTTTGTACCCATTAGCAAAAAAAAGGTCCTCATCTAGCCAAAGAGGATTATAGTTTGACTTATTACTAGAAAATAGCTTGATTAGTTGTATTTCTAACATCAAAGTTTCCTAGCAAGAGGATACTACCTTCATTTATCACGTTGTAGATATCTTATTCTAAGTTTTTGTAGGGACAATTCTTATCTAGATTGTTTTTCTTATAAAACATAGAATTGATAGGCATGAAGTAACAGATATTTGTATAAATATTTTTAGCATTAATATATGAAATATCCATCCATATGTACAGACTATAAATATAATATCAATTTCACTTAGGATCCAACTCAATATAGGCCCTTTGCTCCATGGAAAACCACGACAGTTCCATGAGAGGATCTGGAGTGTACCAAATTCCTATTTATTATTGTATTTACGGTGTCTATCCATGATAACTTCTTTTTTATTCTTAATTATTGCTCATCTTCCTTCCTTTCTAGCTTCTTTTACCTTTTGAACTTCCTTCCTTAATTTTGCTTGGTCTTCTAGAATGAGGTCTTCATTTGTAAATGCTCCCAACCCTTTTAAGCTTGGATTTGTGTTGAGTATGTTATAGACATGGCCATTAGAGATTACCTTAACCCAAATCAATCTATATTTATGTTCAATTATTTTTCCTAGCCTCTTTTATTCTATGAGGCAAGTTGTTTCAATTTGTGTTTTATTATTTAGTTCTTCCTTCACTATTGTGAGTGTGTCCTCATCTTTATGTTCATTTATACTAAAAATAATGAGGTTCAAGGATATTTTGTTATGCTCATGGTCTAACTCTATGAGCTTATTCATTCTTATTTTATGGACTTGATATCTAAATTACATTCCAAATTATTTAGGGCCATATTGTTCATTAGCTTTTCTTATATGTCCAATCTACAAACAAAATTGGAGATATACACCCTAATCCAAAATTACCCACTTTCACATAGAAACTCCAAATCAAACTTAATAATTTCCTTTTCCATATGCAATATAAGATAATTTATTAAGTATGCAACCATTACAAAATTAAAACACAACAAAGTCATATGATTGGGGCCAACGTACATTATATGAATCAAAATCCAAATTAAATAATAGTTCAAAATGTCAAAGACTTCACTTTATTATATAAGATTTATTACATATCCATCTTAGCTTGATATTGAAATTCATCTAATTTAATATCTGACTCATCAATATAATAATTTGTATCCAACCCTTCAAAGTCATTGAAAATATTGTCCATAACCACATATGGGATGTCAAGCACTAAGTCATCATCAACAACATGATGCATAAGATGTGAGCCAATGACTAGATATTCAACTTCATGGACCTCTTCATCTGAAACTTATTCTTTCTCTCATGCATATTTGTCATGATCACCTTCTTCTAGTACATACTTTACAAGCCTTCCTCTTGGATCAATTATAACAACAAAAGATCAACATTATCTACCTAGAACCTATGAATAAAAGACATGTTGATGTTGACTATGAAGGACATAGGGCTCTATACTCATCTCATACTTAAGAGTATTAATAATGGTAAACCATCATCATGATCAATAACAATCCTTTAATCACCTTGTAGAAACAATTCATACCACCCAACCTTAAAGAGAACCACTTTAAAGGATTTCAAGTCTAAATCCATTGTATCTTTCAAATTTTCATTAAGGACATAGGAATTTGTACTCATCTCATACCTAAGAGTATTAAAAATGTCAAGATGTCATCATGATCAACAACAATCTTTTCATCACCTTGTAGCAACAATTTATACTTCCTGACCTTAAAGATAATCACTTTAAAGGAGTGCAAGTCTATATCCATTGTATCTTTCAGATTGTCATAGTATCTCAAATGAGATGCAAGTAGATTGTTGCCACCCTATGGGAAATATTAGTAACCTAGAAAGCTGCATTTATCCTGCTGTCAAGGGTTTTCTTCTTATCATCCAAATATTTGGTGTGATATTTCCTACCATTGCACCACATAGATTTGTGATGTTTCAACGAAATGCTCAACATGTTATAAATACATTGTCAATTGAGAAATATATGTACAATCTAATTTGAGAGACCAAAAAGGAAAAAACATAAATGGGAATTAAAAACTAAAAATCAATGGGAAATGTTTACATTTCAATCTTTTGCACCAAATGCTAGATCAATTTCCTTCTAAGTCAAATTTGTATTTTTCATCCACATAAGCTCTTCTACTCAACTTTGTCACCCTAATCCATGATAAACTATGGTTAACTTTGTTACGATGTTCTATCCACATATTCATTGAGTAAAAATTATTTTCAATGTATAAATGCAATGCATCCCACTTTTAACTACCTGGATGAAGAAAACAATGATTGATTGAGGTACCAATTTACAATAAAAACTATTACCTTTCACTTTTCTCAATCTATCTTTACCCATCAACACCTTCCTTTCAACTCTGTTAGTGGAATTGACATCCCAAATGAGAGGCACATTAATAGCAGTTGTTGCTTGGGGTAGATACTCACTAATATACATGATGGACTGATATACCATATATATTCTTCAACCATTGATCCCTTTAGATGTGATATTTGTCTAACAAAATAATTTAATACCTTCAAGTGCCTCTCCACCAACCACATTGACCTTGTTTGTACAAGTTCACATATTTGAATGTCATTGACTAGGTGTATGAGGCAATGTTCTTATGCATTGAAAAAGCTTCGAGGTAGATACTTTTGCATTTCACACATTAGGTGAAGAATTTATCTCTTTAAATACTTGATATATTCTTTGTGTGTTTCTTTAGTCTAGGACAACCACCTACAAGTGTAAGGAAATCACATGTCTCAACATAATATTATACAGTGCTAGTAAATGAAATGTGAACAATTTCTACAACATTTCAATTGTAACTTTTTAATTACTTCATGTACTTGCCAAGATCATATATAACTTGTTTTATGTTATTGTCAAATATTTCTAGGAGAGATAGAGGTAGAACATATTGTAAAAAGGATTGAAACATTATTCTTTAGGTTTGGTTATAAACAAGCATCTATTACTGACAAATAATGTATATATCATAAGATAACAAATATTAGAAAATGTTAAACCTTAATGATGATTATGATGGTTAATGTCCACTAAGACCAGATTTGGTCTATCAGACCTTAAAAAAGGGTAAGGAATTACTTTTTTTGCTTTAGATTTTATTCCAATGCTCGAAAAGATTTAAGATAATATTTCTTAATCACCATTGTTTTGATGAGTAAAAAGGTTAGGAAGGTCAATATTGTAACAAGTATTTTGAAATTGTGATCTAATGTGAGTGTCCATAGGACATTCTAAGAGAAAGTATTTTTCATATTCAACCCTCTTAATGTCACAAAGTTGACAAAATATTTCGATCTGCAATGTTTTAGGAATTGTCCATGTCATATTTCACTATGGAGATCATGAGGATTTGTTCTTATTTTAGCAATGTTTATTTTGTTATTATGTTAGTCAAAACATAGAGATATTTCTGATCTTCTAGATTAGGGTTGATCACCTCATTATAGTATCTTAATTTTATTGTGTCCTCTAATTATTTTTCACACCACAATTTCTCCTTAAATTTAGATGTAATAATATTTTTAATATTATTGTTATTATACAGAGTGATCTCTTCCTTTAATCCCCAATGGCTTAGCCAAGACTTGGAATCTTTATTCCAACCCTGCTTGAGTTGCTAATGGTTTTGACTAGAGTTTAAAGCAATCTTAGGAAGCCTCTAGTCTTCCATGTTGTTTATCTTATTCGTATACATTATTTACTTATTCATAGTCATGATATCAATGGAGGAAAGACTTCCTTATATGAGGAGGATAGGATAGGGTGTATTATCTTTAATTTTGAGATTATAAGTTGCAAAACACTTTTGAATTTTCTCTATATTTGTCCATGATTCTCTAGAGATGTTGTAGCCCCAACTTCACAACCATATAAGATAGCAGGAGTGATGAGAGTCTCAAAAAGGAGTTTATTCTTATCCCATAGCCAAAGGTCCGCTAATTTACAATTGTTTTCAAGTCATTAACAAGATTTCCACACTCCATTTATTCTATTCTAAATGCTATAATTCCAGTTAATCTTGTGATGCATATTAATTCCAAGATATTTTTATGAAGTCACTTCCTCAAAGATAATGTTGTCATATGTGAAATTAAAATAAGTGATCTTTTTGGATTTAATTATTATAACCTTCATTTTTCCAGTGTTAAAAGTCATACATGTACTAGAGAAAAAATACTTGAGAATTTTTAGTTGTTTTTCGAGATCATAGGGATGCCTCTCCATAAGGAAAACATAATTAGTGTAAAGAAGAAGGATGATGACTATACCAGCTAGAGTCAGGCCAACAAAACCTACTTCTTCCAAACAACCCTCTAACTTGTCAATGCATATGCCAAAAAGGGGACAACCTTACTTAACTCTGATATTATAATTAATTTCTTTTGACCATCTCTCAATGTTCCTAAACTCGACAATATCATTCTAATACAAATTTATCACGACAACTCTCAACCCGAAAGGAACTTTTATCTCTTCTAATCTATTCCAAAGTTTACTCCTGGGAACTATGTCAAAAGTTTTTCTAATGTCAATGAAACAACATAGATGTTGGAATATTCACCAACACTGAGAGGGGGGGGGTGAATCAGTATTGATCACTTTTTACCATTTTTTAACCATAACATGTAAACATTAAGTTATCAAAAATTTATAACGTATGATTGCATTCAAGATATCATCAACAGTTCACCATAGATACACAATACACAAGAGTTTTACATGGAAACCCAAATGGAGAAAACCACAGAACACTTTTTAATATATGTCTTTAATATTACATTCATAGGAAGCACAAACTTCCAAAAATCTCCAGAATCAACTGGAAGGTGGAACCAACCCCCTATTTACAAGCTCCAACCTGAAGGAAGCTACAACTCCCTAAATTCTCTAGCTCCAACCTTAAGGAAGCTACAACTCCTTAGATTCTCCATCTCCAATTGGAGGGAGGCTCCAACCCCATAGTTTACAAGCTCCAACCTGAAGGAAGCTCCAACTGGAAGGAGGCTCCAACCCCCTTTCCTTTCCCCTTCCTTACTCCCTTGAATATAAGTAAGAGAATCAACCTATCATTATTACTGTCACTAATATTGAATACATCATCATCATCAAAATTAGTTCAACACAACAACCACATAAATATTATGCCAAGATCTCCAAGAATATCTCCCAAATCATATACCCAATATCACTAATATATGCATCAAACCATGTGCCAAAATATCCAAGTCATGCCTCAAGAATGTTCCAAAACCTCTAATATATGCCTTAAGAACACACCAACATCTCCAAGATATGCCTCAAACCATATGCCAAAATATCCAATATATTCCTCAAACAAGGTGCCAAAGTATCTAAGATACACCTCAAACCATGTTCCAAAGTATCTAAGATATACCTCAAACCATGTGCCAAAGTATCCAAGTTACAAGCCTCAAGCATGTGCCAAAATATGCATTAAGCATGGGCCAAACCATCCAAGATATGTCTCAAATCATATGTTATAACCTCCAAGATATTCCTTAAGCATTGAAATAACCTTGCTTCCCCCAACTTGTAAATATAATTATATTTGGATAAAATACTATGGACAGACTCGTGATGAGAATTTTGGAAAGACAATGAACCTTTTTATTAAAGGTATTGTGTGTGTTTGTGTGTGTGTATTGTTAGAAAAACAGGATTGTGGAGCAATAAATTAAAACAAATGCGGAAATAAAACAAAGAAGATACTCAAATAAAACAAACACAGATATATGTGGTTCACCCAATGTGGGATAAGTCCACCAGAGAAATTGTTAGTTACTTCATTTTTATTATCCAAAAAAATGAAGGGATACAACCTATAACACACTTGTTGTAACTTCATCTTCTCTCTCTCACAGTCTCCTCTCTCATAATACAATATTCATGATAATCCACAACCGCAATACAATTCCCTCATAAAAGAGGGTTTCCTTCTAGGAAAAAAAACCCTAGCATGATATATACCATCAGATATGTGACTTAATGATGAATGGTCAAGATTGACTATGAAATTACAATATACATTTACAAGGAAATTTTTCCTTCGAGGGACATTGTTATCGGGGACTCGTTGGCACCTGGACCCCGTAGGGGGAGAAATCCCCCCCTACAACCCCCTCGCATGGAGGGGTGTACAGTCTACATGGGTTATAAACATGGTTGAAAACAAAAAACCTCTTAATCTGAAAGATAATCAGGCTACAAAACCAACAATTTCCCACTTGGAGACTGATCCCAACAACTCCATTGTCGTTGTACCTGTTGGACTATGATCCACCTTGGACCTGGAAAATTTCTCATCTCACCTTCATGCTTGAAGTTCAACTGAAACTTAGTAGAAACTCAAATTCTCCCTGGTTACTCCCTTTGTTAACATGTCTACAGGATTCTAGCTAGTATGTATCTTTTCCAACTTCAAATGTCCATATTCCAAGACAGATCATATGAAATGGTAACTGAGTTGTATATGCTTAGTATTTTAATGTAAGTTGAGTTATTTGCAAGATGAATGGCACTCTCACTGTCACAATACAAGATGTTATTCTCCTACTTATTTCCCAATAAACCTCTGTAACCAAATCATTTCTTTACTAGCCTATGTAGCAGCAACATACTTTGCTTCTATTGTTGAAAGTTTAACAACCTTTTGTAGTTTTGAAATCCAAATTACTTTTGTTCCACCTATAGTAAAAACATACACTATGGTGCTCCTCCTACTATATTTATCACCTGTCATATATGAATCAACATATCCCTGTAGAATAGTGTCTTAACATCCAAAACATAATGCATGAGTAGAAGTACCTCTCAAATACCCGAGAATCCACTTTATTGACTCCCAATTTTCTTTACCTGGATTGTTCATATACATTCTCACAACTCCCGCTACATGGGCAATATCTAGTCTTGTGCAAACCATCGCATGCATCAAGATGTTAATTGTTAATGAATAAGGGACCTTTGACATGTATTTGTCTCCTCCTGTGTATTGGGACACATTTCCTTAGTTAATTTTAAATGGTTGGCCAAAGGTGTACTAATTGGTTTTTCATTCTGCAATCTAAACCTCTCCAACACCTTCTCTATGTACTCACCCCGAGACAATCTCAATTTGCGATTTTTCTTGAATCTTGTTATTCTCATACCAAGGATTTTTTTTGCAGCACCCAAATCCTTCATCACAAATGAATTAGCTAATTTCTTCTTGAGCACATTTATATCCTCATATTAGACCCTGCAACAAGCATGTCATCTACATACAATATCAAGATAATATAACTTCCATTTTCTAGCCTTTTAAAATAAACACAGTGATCAAAATGACATCTACTATAACGTTATTTTGTTATAAACCTGTCAAAATTCAAATATCACTGCCTTGGATCTTGCTTTAGGCCATACAAGCTCTTTTTTAACCTGTATACCAAATTTTCCTTTCTTTTGACATCATACCCTTGTGGTTGCTGCATATAAATCTCTTCCTCCAAATACCAATGGAAAAAATTTGTTTTTACATCTAATTGTTCAAGATGAAAATATTCTACTGCCACAAGACTTAGAATAGTCCTAATTGAAGTCATTTTAACAACAAGAGAAAATATGTCATCAAAATCTATACCTTTCTTTTGTGAAAACCCCTTTACAACAAGTCTAGCCTTGTACCTCTTTTTTCCTCCATCTTCTTCTTTCAACATGTAAACCCATTTATTTTGCAATGCTCTTTTTTCTGCAGGAAACTAAACCAAGTCTCAAGTCTAATTATTTACCAAGGAATCCATTTCCTCTTTCATGCCTTGCTCCCACTTCTTTTTAGTGTCTACCTGCATTCCTTCTTCATAACTTTCTGGTTCACCAAAATTAGTCAACAATAAATAATACAAAGAAGGAGAGTATCGTTCAAAGGGTCTACTTAACCTAGTAGATCTTCTAACAACGCTTGCAAGAGTTTGAGGTATATGTTTCTCCTATTGTTGTACATTTTTATTTTCTGGTACCTTTGGAATTTCTTTTTCAGTGATTTCATCAAGCATTTTGTATTCTGGTTTTTCTTTTTCATGTTTCTTTCTCTGCAACTGATCTTTGTACATGACCTTCTCATTGAATATGATATCTCTACTCCTAATGATTTTGTGATTTTCATAATCTCATAAGCGATAACCAAAATCATTAACATTGTATCCAATAAAGATACACTTCTTTGATTTTTCCTCAAGCTTTCTTCTATTTTCATTATCAATATGGACAAATGCTTCACAACCAAAAGTCTTCAAAAAAGAATAGTTTACCTTTTTACCTATCCATGCCTCCTCTAGAATTCGACCATCCAAAAAGTTTGAAGGTCCTATATTTATTAAGTAAACAACATTATTTACAACATCTTCCCATAACTGTAAGGGCAACCCAACATGCAATCTCATACTCCTTGCACACTCCATGATTGTCTTGTTCATCCTTTCTGACAAACCATTTTCTTATGGTTTTCCTAGAACTGTATTCTCTCTATGAATCCCATGGTATGAAAAATAATCATCAAATGCCTTGCTGCAGTATTCACCTCCATTGTCTGATCTGAGACACTTCAACCTTTTTCCTGTCTCATTCTCAACCAAAGCTTTCCATTTCTTAAAAGTATCAAAAACACAATATTTTTGTCGAATGCAATAAACCCAAGTTTTTCTAGTTGCATCATCAATAAAAGTAACATAATAACGAGATTCACCAAGATATGATACATGAGTTGGTCCCCATACAGCTGTATGCACAAGCTCTAAATTTTCACTCATCTTTACCTTTCCAATTCTGAGAAATCTTACTCTCTTTTGTTTTCCATAGACACAGTGCTCACAGAAATCCAAATCAATTTGTTTAATATCTGGCAACAAATTTCTTTTGTGAAGTATTTGCATCCCCTTCTCACTCATGTGTCCAAGCCTATGATGCCATAGTGTTGTATCCACTCTTGTAGAAGCTAAAGAGATAGAAGATTCAGTATTACCAGTACATAAATACAACGTACCTAGCTTCTCTCATTTTTTTATCACCAGTTATCCTTTGGTGACATTCCATGCCTTATCTGTAAATATAGATATACATCCTTCACTTTCCAACTGCCCAGTTGAAATTATATTTTTCCTTTGATCTGGAACATGTCTTACCTCTTTCAACAACCATTGGTTTTGATTCTTTTGCTTTATTTGTAACTTTCTCATTCCAACAATTTTGCATGGTGCATTATCACCCAAATAAACATGTCCAAAATCACCTTGAACATAATCTAGAAAATGTTTCCTATGGGATGTGGCATGAAATGAAGCCCCTAAATCTACTACCCAATACTTAGAAATATTATCTATAGAAAGAATCAAAGCATATTGTAACACATCACATGTTACATTTTCTTCCTAATTGTTCTCTTGTTGTCCATCTCTTTGTTTCTTTGGAGCTCTGCAGTCTTTCTTCAGATGTCCTTTCTTCCCACAATTCTAGCACTCTATATTTCCTAGTCTAGATTTGGATATGGCCTTCCTAGAATTGCCACAGTTCCCTAAGCCCTTTCCTCTATTCTTTTGTCTCCCTCTGTTCTCCACAGTCAGTGCATTACTTGATGTTTCACCTATGATTTTTCGTCGCATTTAATCGCTAAGGATAACACCAACAACATCATCAAATTTTAGAGTGTTTGAACTAGAGACAAAGTTACTTACAGCCATGACCAAACCATTCCAGCTTTCTGGCAATGAGCACAGGAATATAAGAGCCATGGACTCATCATCAAAGTCAAATTTTACATAACTTAGTTGATTAGTAATCGTATTAAATTCATTTAAATGATCTGCAACATACCCACCTTCTGACATATTCATATTAAATAATCTCTTCATTAGAAATACCTTATTGGATGTCGAAGGTTTTTCATACAGTTTAGCTAATGCATCCACCAACTCCTTCATTGTCTTTTCTTTTGAAATATTGAAATCCACCAACATTGTCAGGCTCAACCATATCATTCCTAGTGCCTTTCCATCAAGAACCTACCATTCTTCATCCTTCGTGGCCATCGACTGCTTTTCTATTCCATCCAATGGTAGGAATAGATCCTTCTGATATAAATAATCTTCCATCTGCATCTTCCATAACTAGTAGTTTTGGCCATTAAATTTCTCAACCCTAAACTTTCCATATTTCGCCATTGCTCCCACTCAAACTAGGAACCCTCTTTTCCTGCGAGTAACCTTTCGCTCTTATACCAGTTGTTAGAAAACCAGGATCACAGAGCAATAAAATAAAACAAATGCGGAAATAAAACATAGAAGAGTACTCAAATAATAGAGACACATATATACGTGGTTCACCCAATGTGGGATACATCCACTAGAGAAATTTCCAAGTCCTTCCTTTTTATTATCCAGCAAAATGAAGGGATACAAATTACAACACACCCGATGTAAATTTCTCTTCTTTCTCTCACAGACTCCTCTCTCATAATACAATATTCGTGATAATCCACAACCACAATACAATTCCCTCATAAAAGAGGGTTTCCTTCTAGGGAAAAAAACCCTAACATGATATCTACCATCATATCTGGGACTTAATGATGAACATTCAAGATTGAATATGAAATTACAATATACATTTACAAGGCAATTTTTCCTTTCGAGGCAAGCCCCTGGACACCTCAGGGGGCAATCCCCCCCTGTAACCCCTCCACATGGAGGGGTGTATAGTATTATGAGGTGTATAGTCTTCATGGGTTATAAACACGGCTGTATATATGTGTGTGTGTGTGTGTGTACACACACACACATACATACATACATACATACATACATACATACATACATACATACATACATACATACATACATATATATATA
>JASDQU010735417.1:147621-176537 GCA_032191745.1 Picea mariana
GTGTGGATCGTGATGCGTGAGAGGGGACGGTAAGGGGAACCTGTGATGGTTGAGATGGCTCCTCCAGAGCAGTACATTGTTGGATATAAATTGCTCAGATCCATAATAGTCTTATAGCCCAGAAAATTTAATTACCAGTCAAGCTGGTAGTTATGAAGTCTTCCTCAAGAGTAAATGAGGAGATGGGTAGAGTACCCATCTGGAAACTTCCTAATCTGAACCACGAAATATTTTTGGGAAAGGAAAGAAAAGTCAAGAATATCGTGGGAAGAGGGCAGAAGATAAACACAAATGGGTCGGAAGACCATTCAAAAGGAAGGAGAGCATGTGATTCTCTTTGGTTTTGAGGAGAAATGAGATGCAGTGATTGAGTGAGCAATCACAGCAGTATCCCTTGCTTGGTGGATAGAAAACTGAATTTCCAGGGCCCTATGGGAAAAGGAGAGTAACCTTTGTCCCTTGTTGTAGTTGAGAAAAAAGGAAAAACTTCAGCTATATCATGGCATCATGGTCTATCTAGGGGGTGTCCAATTGAGGAATACTCAAAGAGAAAATTGTGCCTATGGTTGGGTGGAAAAGAGCACCCCTTTTAGGAGTTGCCAAATAATTTCCAATTTCAGTTAAGTGTGACTCATATTTTTTATGTTGTCTTGGTTGTTTTGTTGTAATATGCATTTTGTTCTTGAGCTAGATGATGGAAAATTATTTTACCTTCTTTGAATGGTATAATTTGTGGCTCTAATGGCCTAGTGTCCTGGGAAATTGGAAGCAAAGCTTGAATATCATATTTGTAGATGGTTTTCTTCCTACCTCTGTTTAGAGAAGGAGAATTGTTAGTAATGAGTATTAAATGAATTTGGTAGCATAAGACTTTGACCCCTATGTTGGTTGGAAATTCCTCAAGAGACTATATAGAGACCAAAACCAGAAATATAGAGTCGGGACAGACTCTATGGGATAACTCTGAACCTGTCAATCCCTTAGAATTATCGTTGTCATGTTACAGGATTTGGATTCTGAAGTGAAAGAAGATTCCTTCAAACCATTCTCCCTAGTGACTGCAGGCTCAAGTCTGTGGCCTTAACCAAATCTCAGATAATATAAGAGGGTGTATCCCTCAAGGCTTATCAAAACTCCATATGACCAGGACCCTGGAACCCTGTACTACACTAAAAGGGAGCTAACCCGTCTGGGCTTCAGCACTTCGAGGGTTCGAAACTTTGAGATGTTGGAACCTCACAACATTCAAATCTCATCGAAGGCAGCCTATCGAAGTGGTGACCAGACAGTTGACTAGCAACTGGTGGTTTCCTATCCATTGTCATGGGATCTGCTTTATCATTAAACCCTGACCAGATTTTCAGTCGCGAGGTAACATGAGTCGTAAATATAAGGATATTTGGGATCTTTCATGACCGTTGGATATACGTTATGGTCAAATTTAACGTTGACTCGCTCCGGGAGTGAAAAGGCATTAAACGGTCAAAACTCTGGAATGTTGAAGTTGCAAAGTAACACAAGCCGTAGATCTAAGGATCCTTCGAGATCTCTCTCAACCGTTAGATCAAGCCTAGTGGAAGGATAGGGTAAGTGATAATGTTGATCGACAACAATAGCAGTCGTATCCCCTTTATTACCTTTCTGGTAGGCAACCCTTTAGAACTTAAATGGGATAAGACCTGTAAGGGACGCGAGGTCACGAAATCCCACTAGCCATCAGATCGAGGGGAGGAATTCGAAGACATTGTGTATCGTTGATCGAGGGTCTGTTGGGAGCCTTTCTCGACCATCTGATCAACTAGTGGGAGACATCATAAACACTTCGTCGAAGTCTTACTTTGGGAGTTTGAAACTTCAAAACTCCAGGAGATGTGAGGATATAGGATGGTGTGTTAAACGTCTAAGCATTGAAGCGTCAAAGTTCTGAAGTGTTGAAATCCCTATGTGTGGTTTTCAACCTTGGTTCGTCAAGGCACATACATCATGAATATGTGCCATCATGGGATTGGTCGTGAATTAAGTGTGGGATCCCCCCCCCCCTTTTCAAGTTTAAGTTATGTGTTAAGCACGAATGAATCTCAACCGTCAGATACAAGGGTGGAAAGAATATCCACCATATATTATGGAGTCGAAAGAATCCTTTGGACTTTAGAAATACGGGGAAATTTTTAGAGTGGTACAAGAATATTGAAGGGGTCAAAGGCTTGTTACCCACAAAGGCTTGGGAGATATCCCCTGCAATCGCCCCTCCAATGGTCATGTTATCGCTAGAGGATGATAACCAAGGTCGTTTCAGGGCCATGTAGAATGGTACGAATGAGGTGGATCCACGTGACCTTTGACCAATGATCCCCTGAGAAGTTTAGAGAGCCATAACTTTCAACTCAAAACTCAGTTTTGGACAAGTTTATAGTCGTTGGAAATATCTCAGAGAATAGAAGTAAATGGTTCTCTTATTCTAGGAACTCAGAGAAGCAACAACACTTGGCTTGTTTGGGATCATGAATGAGAAGAACAAACTTTAATAGAAAACCTTTAAGGGCAGGGCACTCTACCCTACCCACTTGTAAGATCTCATTTAAGCTTTACCATTGGAAAGAGTGAGACCTTCTATTGTTTACATGTTGATGCAGGAGCATCGCTCCAAGCCAGCTATGCATCATCCATCCATCACATCAAAGCCCGCATTCAATGGAAGGAGAGAGGCATAGTCCCCTCGTTTTTCAAAATTTAAAAATTGTATTAAATGTTGTAAGGATGGTAGATCCAAAATCCATGCATGTGCGAAGGCTTTAGATAAAGTTTGTCTTAAATGGTTGTAAGGCTGAGATCTAGATCTTATTTGGACTAGACAACCATTCAATGTAATTGAATGTAATTTAATGAGACTTGGTGAGATGGAGGGAAGAGCTCGAGGAGCCCCTCTTTGTAAAAAGATCTTCTTGGAATTTAGATTTAGTTCATGAAGAGAAGAATAGAGACAATAGGGAGAAGAGAGGAAGCCGTGACTTTGTTACAATCCGAGCTCACATTGTAAAGAGGCATTTCATATTAATACAATCAGAGCAGTTTTTCTTGCATGTTATTCTGTGTTTGTTGATGAATGTCTTTATGCATTTATGATATGTTGTAGATGTATGTGTGTATGCATTTGCAGGTTACATACGAAAATTGTTGTCTGTTGGGTTCTTTGATTCCAGGTCTGGTGCTTTGTGGCTTCATGCAAGAGGTTTCATGACAGAACATTGCGGGTTCTGTAAGCTAATGCATAGAGTGCACTTCTGAATTCTACGGAATTTAGACAAAGACATGCCAGGAGGGAGCACCAAAGAAAGTCATTGACTGAAGGAGGAAGCCTCAAGGTTGTTGAACACCTTGAAGGAGAAACTGTGTAGAGGAGAGCACAGAGAGGAGAAGCAGCACAGAGAGATGAAGCAGAATGGTTGAGAATTCTGTGAGACTCTACCAAGAGGGCATTGTGAAAATGCATAGGATGCATTGAGGAGAAATCTATTTTGAGTTCGGTAAGAAGACAGAGTCACTGAGGATTCTGGAGAACTCTTCCAGGAGGGCATTGAGTTGGTGAAAGTGTGCATAGAAGGAACTCTTTCCAGTTCTGAAATAGGAGAAGTGTCAAGGAGAAAGACACTCACAGAGTTGCTGAATACTCTATTTTTTCAGCGAGGAGTGCTTGAGCAGGAGGTTGCCAAGAGGGCACCGAAATTCCCCTTTGAAAGGAGAGAAAAGGACTCAGTTCCTTATAGGTTCAAGTTCTGAAGCTCAGGAAGGACAGTGTTGTTGTGCATAGAGTAACAACAAAGAGGAACAGGAAGTCGAGGAACCCTTCGAGGTTTCACAGTCGACAAAGCTCAGGAGGGACAACGTTCCTAGAATGTAGGCGAGATCCAAAGGAATTAAGCTCGCAGAGGAAGACTCAAAAGTCGAGACCTTCGAGACTTAGAAAATCTTCTAATTCAAAAATCCAAGAAAACTCAAGAGGAAGAGAAAATTTGTCATTGGATCAGGAAAAGGCACACGAGGATTTAAACCCTTGGATATCCACACATTCATAAATCGAAATTTGGAGGAGCAGAGGAGGCTGCACCCCATACTTTCAATCGTCGAGATCACGAAATCACGCCAGCTGTCGGATCTGGAGCACAGTGGCCTGAGAGCCACTGGATCAAGGATACGTGCATGGGGTTTAGTCCCTAGGAGGTGCACAGGAAAAAGGATCTAGGCTGTCAGATCTAGCACCAAGGACCGATAGTCATCGGATCCGGGAGAAGGTACGAGGGGTTTAATCCCTAGGAAGCCACACAGAAGGGTAGAATGGACGACAGAAACTTCGAGGGAGAAGCGTCGAGTTGCCATGAGCCGTTGGATCCAGAAAAGGTGCGCAAGGTTTAAACCTCGTAACAGTAGAAGAAAGAGGACTTGTCAAGTCCCGAAAGCATCAGGACCATCCATTTTGGAGGAGAGGTGCCAGAGATCTGGATCATTTCACAAATTCGGGTATCGCGAGCGAGGAGGCGGAGTTATTTGTGCTTCAAACCCCCGAGTTGCGAGATCACGATTCGACCTGAATCGTCGATCGAGGAGGAAGGAGATCCATGAGATTTTGTGCCTCGCTACATCGTGTATCGAGGTTTCGGAGGGTGAAGGAGTTGCACCTTGATTTCTAAAAGTCACGAAGTGTCGAGCGTCAAGGGCTCGTGCGAACACATGTCACATACGTTAGGTGGGGACCGCGTGGTTGACAGGTGGCACAAACATAGAGCGCACAGAAAAGGCGGAAGTAGGTGACAGGTGGCGTACATGCATCACCTTGGAAGGAGTCAACCCATCGTTGACTTATCGTGCTTCAGGATTTCGCAAAGGAGGAGCACGAGGGTTCAACACTCCAACTCATGAAGTCGTGAGTTGTGAGTAGTGCTAGCACTTAGCCCTAGCTGGTAGTTATGTGTGGAAGGTGATAAAAAGGAGGAGCCATACCCATATCGCATCTTGGGTATCGACATTTGGAGAAAGAGGAGTCGAGGTTCTTTGACTCACGAACTCACGAGTTACGAAAGGTGCTTGCGCTAAGACCCGGTTGTGGTCGCATGCAGACGTAAGGCTCGCGCCTGGTGTTAAGTTGCGCAGGGCAGGTTTTCATAAAGGACCTGTGGATTCGTTGAAGGTTCTGGCAGGGAACCAAAGGAGCCATTTCGGCTTGAGGAGAATTTAGAATGATCCTAAGCAAATCTCGGCCAGAGGGTTGGGGGTCTGCGTCATATGGTATCATATCCAATAGATTTTCTGTTTGCATATCACAGACAAGAGGAGGACCATGAAGGGATACAGTCTAATACAATCAAGTGGTATCAGAGCCACTTTCTATCTATAGACTACGGGCATAGGGAGGCAAAGTAAATAAAGAAAATACTGTGATACACACCAAGTGGTATCAGAGCATATTTTTGTCTGTAGATTTTAGACAAAAGAGAAAGAAGAGACCGTTACTTTGTTCACAAACAAAGGAGAAACGGTGGGATAAATTATGGTAACACCAAGTGGAATCAGAAGCAGAGATTCATCTATATACAACAGGTGAAAGAAGAAGGGTGTTAAAGCTATGTGGTGATTGTTGCAAGGTGTGCAACAAATGATAGACAGCCAGGCGAGCTGTAGGAGGGCATGGAGATGCTCTCAGACGTAGAGTGATCCATACGCTTTCCAGGAGGGCAGGTGAAAGATGGAAATGTCTACTGAAGGCCATGAGTGTGGTGGAAGAGGATACCACCAGCATATGAGTAAAGCAGAGATTGACAAAGAACTCGCTGAGATAAGGGCGAGAATGGAACAGCTGACATTGAACATGCAGCGGGAGGTGAAATTACACTGGAGGTACGAATGACCTCTAAACAAGAAATCCAAATGGTTTGTTCAAAAGTTGTTGGATAGTAAACAGTGACAAGAGTTGAGGAAGTGGCCAAGGTACGCTAAAATCCTCAGTGACACAGACCTTGTTTGCATCTATGAGCCAGAAGTTGGAGAAACCCTCAGTGATGAGGAAGAGAGATCAGTTTCAGGTCTCATAAACTGTCAGGAGGGCAGAGATGAATTTTCCAATTGCTAAGTGGGAAATGAAATGAGATCATTGGAGGATCTCGTAGAATGTCAGGAGGACAACAGTGGAAATTCATATTTCCAGGAGGGCAATGGTATGAGATTAGCTGAAGATCTCATAAACTGCTAGGTGGGCAGAAGTGGACTTTCAAGTTGCCAGGTGGGCAATGGGAAGAGATCAACAGAAGGTCTCGCATACTGCCAGGGGAGTAGTGGTGAAAGTTCAGATTGCCAAGTGGGCAATGAGATGGGATCACTGGATCTCATAGACTGCTAAGTGGGCAGCAAAAAAATCCCAAATTGCCAGGTGGGTAGGGGAAAAGAGATGAGATTGTCTGAAGGTGTCATGAACTTAGAGGAGAGTTCAGATCAGCAAGGAGTGATAACGGGAGAGAATCAGAAGAGAATTCTGATCATTGGGGGAATTGAAGTATTCCTACCAAGTATCCTAGTTGAGGCCAGAGCATGTGTTGCAGATGCAACAACAGCAGGAGGACAGCCAGCAGAAACTATCATGGATGAAAAAATGGAGCAGACACTGACATTTGCCCAAGGAGCAGAAGATGAGCATTCAACAGAATGGCTCAAAATTTTCAGCGAGGAAGCTGAACAGGAGATCACTGTAGTACTGGAAGCTGTAGAAGAAGAAGAAGAAGAAGAGGAAGCAGACAGCATAGACTTTGTCGGTCTGTGTGAATAATTGGAAGCCCTGGAGAGAAGGGTGATGGTGAAAAATTTGCACATCCAACAGGCTAAGTTGGAAGAAGATAGAGGAGCATACTAGCCTGGGGAGCAGCTGGAAGAAGACCTGGCAGAAGCAAATCTGTCAGAAGGTAAAGGGACTGTAGAATTGGAGTCTGCAACAGAGTGGCCACTCAGCACCACAAAGAGAGATAAATATAGCATGGGAGATCAAGCAGATCTGCCCATTGAGAAGACAGAAGTGCAACAGGGAAGACTGCATACAAAGAGCCAGCCATTGGAGTAGTTGGATGAGGTGATTGAGGAGATCAGGAGGTTGATGTTGAGGTCAACACAAGAAGTAGACAACAAAGGAAAGCTGAGCAGAAGGAAGCCTGCAAGAGCAGCAGGGAAGAAGCAGCAGCAGCAGCAGCAGAAGTGAAGCAATGGAGCGGATGAACATCTCCAAAGAACTGTTTGGGATCCAGGTGGATTTCGACAGCCATGCTGGGAAGCTCATGAGCAGGAGCTCATGAATTTCTCACAGCAAAGGAGTATGATGCAGGAGCATTGCTCCAAGCCAGTTATGCGCCATCTAGCCAGCACATCAAAGCATGCATTCAATGGAAGGAGAGAGGCGTAGTCCCCTCGTTTTTCAAAATTTGAAAATTGTATTAAATGTTGTAAGGCTAGTAAAGCCAAAAGCCATGCATGTGCGCAGGCTTTAGATAAAGTTTGCCTTAAATGGTTGTAAGGATGAGATATAGATCTTATTCGGACTAGACAGCCATTCAATGTAATTGAATGTAATTTAATGAGAGTTGGTGAGATGGAGGGAAGAGCTCAAGGAGCCCCTCAAAGTAAAAATATCTTCTTGGAATCTAGATTTAGTTCAGGAAGAGAAGAATAGAGAGAATAGGGAGAAGACAGGAAGTTGTGACTTTGTTACAGTCCGAGCTCACATTGTAAAGAGGCATTTCATATTAATACAATCAAAGCAGTTTTTCCTGCATGTTATTTTGTGTTTGTTGATGAATGTCTTTATGTGTTTATGATATGTTGTAGATGTATGTTTGTACGCATTTGCAGGTTACAGACATAAATTTTTGTCTGTTGGGTTCTTTGATTCCAGGTCTGGTTCTTTGTGGCTTCATGCAAGAGGTTTCATGACAGAACATTGCGGGTTCTATAAGCTAGTGCATAGAGTGCACTTCTGAATTCTATGGAATTTAGACAAAGACGTGCCAGGAGGGCGCACCAGAGAAAGTCATTGACTCAAGGAGGAAGCCTCAAGGTTGTTGAATACCTTGAAGGAGAAACTGTGTAGAGGAGAGCACAGAGAGGAGATGCAGAATTGTTGAGAATTCTGTGAGACTCTGCCAAGAGGGCATTGGGAAAATGCACAGGATGCATTGAGGAGAACTCTATTTTGAGTTCAGTAAGAAGACAGAGTCACTGAGGATTCTGGATAACTCTGCCAAGAGGGCATTGAGTTGGTGCAAGTGTGCACAGAAGGAACTCTTTCGAGTTCTGAAATAGGAGAAGTGTCAAGGAGAAAGACACTCACAGAGTTGTTGAATACTCTGTTTGTTCAGCGAGGAGTGCTTGAGCAGGATCTTGCCAAGAGGGCACCAAAATTCCCCTTTGAAAGGAGAGAAAAGGGTTGAGTTCCTTACAAGTTCAAGTTCTGAAGCTCAGGAAGGATAGTGTTGTTTTGCACAGAGTAACAACAAAGAGGAACAGGAAGTCGAGGAACCCTTCGAGGTTTCACAGTCAACAAATCTCAGGAGGGACAACGTTCCTAGAATGCAGAAGAGATCCAAAGGAATTGAGCTCGCAGAGGAAGAGTCAAAGGTCGAGACCTTTGAGACTTAGAAAATCTTCTAAGTCAAAAAGCCAATAAAGCTCAGAACGAAGAGCACAGTTGTCATTGGATCAAGCAAAGGCACACAGGGATTTAAACCCTTGGATATCCACACATTCAAGAATCGAAGGTTGGAGGAGCAGAGGAGGCTGCACCCCATACTTGCAATCGCCGAGATCGTGAAATCGTGCCAGCCGTCAGATCTGGAGCACAGTGGCCTTAGAGCCACTGGATCAAGGATACGTGCACGAGGTTTAGTCCCTGGGAGGTGCACAGGAAAAAGGATCTGGGCCATCAGATCTAGCACCAAGGACCGATAGCCGTCAGATCCAGAGAAGGTGTGAGGGGTTTAATCCCTGGAAAGCCACACAGAAGGGTAAAACGGATGGCATAAAGATCGAGGGAGAAGCGTCGAGTTTTCATGAGCTGTTGGATCTAGAAAAGGTGCGCGAGGTTTAAACCTCGTAACAGCAGAAGGAAGAGGACTCGTCAAGTCTCAAAAGCATCAGGATCGTCCATTTTGGAAGACAGATGGCAAAGATCTGGATCATTTCGCTAATTCGGGTATCACGAGCGGGGAGGCAGTGTTCTTTGCACTTCAAACCCCCGAGTCACAAGATCGCGATTCGACCTGAACCGTCGATCGAGGAGGAAGGAGAGCCGTGATATTTGGCACCTCGCTACATCGTGTATTGGGGTTTCAGAGGGTGAAAGGGTTGCACCTTGATTGCTAAAATTCGTGAAGTGTTGAGCACTGAGGGATCGTGCAAACATGTGTCACATCCGTTAGGTGGGGACCGCGTGGTTGACACGTGGCGCAAACATAGAGCGCACAAAAAAGGTGGAAGTAGGCGACAGGTGGCGTACATGCATCACCTTGGAAGGAGTCAACCCATCGCTGACTTATCGTGCTTCGGGATTTCGCAAAGGAGGAGAACGAGGGTTCAACACTCCAACTCGCAAAGTCGTGAGTTGCGAGTAGTGCTAGCACTTAGCCCTAGATGGTGGTTATGTGTGGAAAGCGCTAACAAGGAGGAGCCATACCTATATCGCATATCAGGTATCGACGTTTGGAGAAAGAGGAGTCGAGGGTCTTCGACTCATGAACTCGCGAGTTGCGAAAGGCGCTTGCGCTAAGACCCGGTTGTGGTCACATGCAGACGTAAGGATCGTGCCTGGTGTTAAGTTGTGCAGGGTGGGTTTTCATAAAGGACCTGTAGATTCGTTTAAGGTTCCGGCAGGGAACCAAAGGAGCCATTTCGGCTTGAGGAGAATTTAGAATGATCCTGATGGATCTCGGCCAGAGGGTTAGCGGCCTGCGTCACATGTTCTGAATCTACACTGCATATTGTTGTTGTATGTGGAATAATGAAGCTAATTTTACCTTACAAAAATAAATTACCTATGTTGTTCATAAAATTTGAGGACAATTGACTAACATAAAATGTTGTTATCAACACTCAAATAGTCAGTGGACAGTAAGGAAAACTACATCATAAAGAATGGTGACACACCACGAGTTGGGGGAAATCTCCCACAATAGAGAAGAAGATTATGTTATGAGGAGGGTGGTGGAAACTCCTCCAGATTTAGCTGAAACTGTAAGAGGCCTTATGGCATAATTACAAAGATTTAAAGAAGACAATGAGAGACTCATGAGAGAACAAGAAAAGAAAAATGAAATAAATGTAGTCATGTTGCAAATCCTATCATACATACAGAGGCAACTGTAACATGGACCGATGGCCAGTAATGTGGACAGACATAATACTAAGAGAACCCAAAGTCCACCTGAGATACAAAAGCATGGCCTTGAAAATAGAAACACAAGAAGAAGCACCTCAAAGAAGGCCCAACATGGATCCAAGAGGCATGCTGACGTCAAGGATTCAACTAAAGAATATTGTAGTGAGGGAACTGACAACTCCAAGGAATTGTCTAGCAGTGAGACTAGTTTACATTCTCATAGGAGAAGAAAGAAGAGGAAACATTCTAGGATCCATGACCCTGAAGAGTTTAAGAAAGGAAAACTATCCACTTTCGATGGAGAGATTAAGAAGGGGGAAGAAGTAGAATCTTGTCTACTTGGCCTAAAGAAGTACTTTAGAGTCCATAAATAATCTAAGAACTTAAAGGCCTGAATAGGCATCTTTAACTTGAATGGAAAGGCCTCCATCCAGTGGGAGGACCTTAGAAATGTGAAAGGAATTCATGAGAAGGAGTTTTCATGGAAACAATTTGAAAAGTATTTTAAGAAAAAGTACATATCTGAAAGGTATCATGATGAAAGAACTAAGGAGTTCTATGAACTCAAACTTGGACAACTCACCATTGATGAATATGTCAACAAATTCCTTGAGTTGTTGAGGTATGTGCATTACATCAAGGATGAAAAGATGAAGGTGCAGCAATTCATTAGCAGGTTGCCTCAATCATATCGAGACATAATTGAGTTTGTTGAACCCAAGATTCTAGAAGATACCATTAGCAAGTCAAGGTACTTCTATGAGAAATTCAAGCACGGGGAAGAACCTCACAAGGATTGGAAAAAGGAAAGAAAATTGGAATTCAAGAAGAAGGGGTTTAAACTAACGATAAAAGAAGAGAACCATTGAAATTTTTTGGATGCAGAGAAGAAAATTTGTTGATGGATTTCCCCCATATGCAACAATGAAATACGAGCATCTACAACACCCAGGAAGATACCATAGCCAATGATGTGGCTAGAAGCATGCCACAAGTTTATGCAGCCCTGGATAATCGACATGTTGATCACCAAGCTTCAGTAGTGGAAATGGAAGGTATGATTTCCAACCATATTGTTTCTATTTTGATTGAACTTGGTTCTAACTTGAGTTATGTTTCACCTCAAACTGTGGAGAAATGTAATTTGCATCCAGTAAAACATACTAAATCATGGTTGGCACATCTCGCCACTAGGAAAAAAATAAAATTAATAGAGGTCTTACCAGCAGGCCAATTTATTTTTAGTGGGTTGTCCACCCAAGAAACTCTAAATATACTTCATTTAGGATCTTATGACATATTGCTTGGCATGGATTGGTTGGTTTCCCATAAATCCAAATTGGACTATTACAATAAAGTGTTAGAATGTGAAAGTGAGGAAGGGGAGAGAAGAACCCTACAGGGAAGGCAAAAACATGTCTCAGTGAGACAAATAACGGACCTTCAAGTGAAAAGGTATTGTAGAAAAGGATGTCCTCTATATGCAGTACAAGTACTGAACTCTGTTGAGGATATTAAAATGAGTTTATAGGACCACCCTATATTAAGAGAATACAAAGATGTGTTTCCAGAAGAGGTACCAGGTCTACCACCAAGAAGAGATATTAACTTCTCAATAGAATGTATACCTGGAGCGATGCCAATGTCTAGAGCACCCTATAGAATGAGTACACCAGAGCTATTGGAGCTCAATCTACAGCTGAAGGAGATGTTGGAAAAGATTAGCATCCAACCAAGTGTGTCCCCTTAGGGAGCATCATCCTTGTTTGCAAAAAAGAAGGATGACACCCCTAGATTGTGCATAGACTATAGAAAACTTAACGAGGTGACAATTAACAATAAATATCCTTTGCCAAGAATTGATGACATGTTTGACCAGCTAAGGGGTGCTACAATATTTTCCAAAATTGACTTAAGGTCAGGATACCATTAAGTCTGAATTAAGGATGAAGAAATCCATAAAATAGCCTTTAGGACAAGGTATGGGCACTGTGAATTTGTGGTAGTGTCATTTGGGCTTACCAATGCACCGACCCTCTTTATATGTTTGATGAATAATGTAATCAGTAAATTCTTGGACATATTTGTGTATGTTTTCATAGATGACATTTTGATATACTCTAAGAGTAGGGAAGAGCATGAAGAACACCTCAAGATAGTGCTTCAAGTGTTAAGAGGGCACAAGCTCTATGCAAAGTTTAGTAAGTGTGACTTTTTTCAAAAGAAGGCCCATTACTTAGGCCATGTCGTCACTGAGAAAGGAGTGGCAGTTGACCCTGACAAGATCAAAGCCATCATGGATTTTCCTACACCAAAGAATGTCTTTGATATCGGATCCTTTATGGACCTAGCAGGATACTATAGAAGGTTCATAAATGGGTTTTCCAAGATTGGTTTCCCAATCACCTCCCTATAGAAAAAGGGATTTAAATGTGTTTGGACCACAGAATGTGAAGACAATTTCCACCAATTAAAGCACCTTTTAACCAATGAACTAGTGTTGAAAATTGCAGACCCAAACAAGGACTTCCTGGTATGTACATATGTCAATAGAGAGGGACTTGGAGGAATCTTCATGCAAGAAGGATATGTAATCTATTATGAATCTAGAAAATAGAATGCATGTGAAATCAATTATGTGACACATGACCTAGAATTGGTTTCCATAGTACATGTTTTAAAAATGTGGAGGCATTACCTCCTAGGAAGAAGATTTGTACTTATGACAGACCATAGTGGGCTGAGATATTTGTTTGACCAACCCAAACTCAATGCTAGCCATGCTAGGTGGATGGCTCTCCTTATTGAATTTGATTTCGAAATCAAACATATCAAGGGAAAGGAAAATAGAGTGGTTGATGCCTTCAGTAGAAGTATGAAAGTGATTCATTTGGCAGTTGTAAGTACCTATGAATCAGACATCAAGGAGAGAGATAAAATTTCACAGGTAGCGGATGAGTTTTTCAAAACTGTGAAATCATGCTTAGAGAAAGATCCCACGGGGCTGAAGTATGAGTGATATCAATTGTTGAATGATGGTCTTCTAACTTACAAAGGTAGTTTGTATGTTCAAAATAGTGACGACTTGAGGAGGTTCGTACTGGATGAACTACATAAAATACCATACACTGGTCACCCTGGTTATCAAAAAATGATCACAGCCACCAAGAAACTATTTTATTGGCCAAGAATGAAGGACAGAGCTGAATACTTAGCTAAGTGCTTAGAATGTTAGTAGGTTAAGGTGGAGCACATACATCCAATAGGGTTTTTGTAGCCCCTACCAATTCTAGAATGGAAATGGGAAACCATCTCCATGGATTTTATCACCGAACTACCTAAATCAACCAAGCAGAATGATGTTATTATGATAGTTGTGAACAAGTTGAGGAAGGCTACTCACTTTATCCCCATAAAGTCAACTTGCAAGGTGATACATATTGCCAATATTTTCATGAAATAAATATTTAAACTACATGGCATGCCTAAGGAAATCATATCAGACAAAGATACAAAATTTACTTCAAACTTTTGGAAATATTTTTTTTCTGGTTTTGAAACTAAATTACTATTTAGTACGGCTTATCACCCTCAAATTGATAGAAAAACAAAAAGGATAAACCAAGTTCTAGAGGACATGTTAAGGATTCATGTGATGCATCAGCCCAAGAAGTGGGAAAACTACCTACCAATGGTAGAGTTTCCTTATAACAATGGCTATCAGGAATCCTTGAAGATGAGTCCTTTTGAGGCTCTCTATGGTAGGCAATGCAACATTCCAATCAGCTGGAATAACCCAGTGGATAGAATAACACTCGGGCTAGGCCTATTAAAATAAATGGAACAAGAAGTAGTTCGAATAAGATAGAATCTGAAGGTGGCTCAAGACCGGCAGAAGAGTTATGCAGACAAAAATAGGAATTCTAGGGAGTTCAAAGTAGGGGATCATGTTTATATTTGGATTAGACCCACAAGAAGTTCCTTGAGAATGAGAACTTGTGCCAAGATGGAACCTCAGTTTTGTGGACCCTTTGAAATTTTGGACAAAGTGGGACCTATAGAATATAGACTAGCACTTCCTCCCATAGTGAAAGCACACAATGTTTTCCATGTTTCATTGTTGAATAAATATGTACATGATTCTAATCATATAATTGATTGGTTTGTGATCCAGGAGGAACAAGAGGGAGAATTCTTACCAGAACCCCAATGCATACTAGACAGGAAGGACATTCCACTCAGGAATAGAACCATTGCACAGGTCAAGGTGAAATGGAAACACTTTGGTCTAGATGAAGCTACATGGGAATTGGAGGATGTCATGAAACAAGCGTACCCATTTCTGTTCACATATGTACCTAAAGACCTCAACGACAGGTAGAACACCGAGGATAGTGTTACTTTAAGGGGGGGGGAATTGTAATACCCATGTTTCCCCCAACTTGTAAATATAAATATATTTGGATAAAATACTATGGACAAACATGTCATGAGAATTTTGGAAAGACAATGAACCTTTTTATTAAAGGTATTGTGTGTGTGTGTGTGTGTGTGTGTGTGTGTGTGTGTGTGTGTGTATTTCTTGTTATTAAATAAAAATGGAAATTTGTGGCATAAATGTTGAAAGGAGGTGGATAGTATGGATCATGATGCATGCGAGGGGATGGTAAGGGGAACCAGGGATGGTTGAGATTACCCTGCCAGACCAGTACACTGCTAGATATAAATTGCTCAGACCCAGAAAAATCTTCTATCCCAGATAAGTTAATTACTAGTCAAGCTGGTAGTTGGGTAGTATTCGTCAAGAGTAAATGAGGGGATGGGAAGAGTACACATCTGGAAAATTCCTGATCTGACCCATGAAATATTTTTGGGAAAGGAAAGAAAATTTAGGAAGATTGTTGGTAGAGGGTATAAGATACACACGAATGGGTTAGAAGACCATTCGAAAGGAAGCAGAGTGTACGAGGCTCTCTAGTTCTGAGGATAACTAAGAAATATATGCTATTATGGGTACAAGAGCATGTTGATAGTGTTTTATAATAGAAATGATAAATGAATATACAGTGATTGAGTGAGCAATCACAGCAAGATCCCTTCCTTGGTGGATAGAAAATTGAACTGCCAAGGCCCTGTGGGAAAAGGAGAGTAACCTTTGTCCCTTGATGTCACTGAGAAAAAAGGGAAAACTTCATTGTCTCATGGAATCATGGTATAGCTAGGGAGTGGCCAGTTGAGGGATACTCAAAGAGAAAATTGTGCTTATGGTTGGGTGGAAAAGAGCACCCCTTTCAGCAGTTGCCAACTAATTTCCAATTTCAAATAAGTGTAACTCAGATTTTTTATGTTGTCTTGGTTGCCTTGTTGTAATATGCATTTTTTTCTTGAGCTATATGATGGTAAATTATTTTACCTTGTTTGAATGGTATAATTTGTGGCTTTGATTGCCTGGTGGCCTAGGAAATTGGAAGCAAATCTTGAATATCATATCCGTAGATGGTTTTCTTCCTACCTTTGTTTAGATAAGGAGAATTGTTTTGTTTTGTGAATTAAAAGTGGATCCTTATATTAATTTCAACTGAAGGCTTACAGAAAGACCTACAACCTATCTACATACACAAAAATTCCTACGGTTGAAGGTATCTACATACACAAAAATGCCTTCTTCTTAGGGTTCCCCTTCTTCCGATCCCCGAACTTGCGAGCCGTTCGAAACCAAATCGACGGTCCAGATTTCCTTGGGATCAATGGTCCATATCCTCTCTCTTATTTCACGATTTCTTATTTCGCCACTTCGTGACTTGGGCAGACATCTCCCTCTGAGCTTCTAACTCCCGATTGTCGAGTTCTTGAAATCATATATGGATGGTCCAAATCTCTTTGATCACCAATGGTCCAGATCTCCTCGAGCACCAGCATTCCAGATTTTGGGATTTCACGCCTCGGGATAGAGAAGAACCGATTGTTCCCCATCTTCCGATCCCCAAAATTGCAAGCCCTTTGGGACCAGATTGACACTCCATATTTCCTCCGGATCAATGGTCCAAATCCTCTCTCGCATTTCGCGATTTCTCATTTCAGGGCTTGGGAAGACATCTCCTTCCGAGCTCTTGACTCATGATTGTCGAGTTTCCGAGATCATCTGTCGATGGTCCAGATATCCTCGAACACCAACAGTCAATATCTTCTCGGGCACCAGCATTCCAAATTCTCTCATTTTTTTCACGACTTTGGGAAACGGCCTCCTTCGTGCTCTTGACTCCCGATTGTCGAGTTCCCGAAAACATCTGTCGATTGAAGATCTTCTGCACTAGAGAAAGAGAATTGTTATTACTGAGTCTTAAATGAATTTGGAGGCATAAGACTTTGACCCCTGTGTTGGTTGGAAATTCCTCAAGAGAATATCTAGGGACCAAACCTGGAAATATAGAGTTAGGACAGACTCTATGGGATAACTTTGAATCTGTCAATCCCTTAGAATTATCGTTCCCTTGTTACAGGATTTGGATTTTTACTTGTTTCAAACCATTATCCCTAGTGACCGTAGGCTCAAGTCCTCTTCCTTATCCAAATCTCGAATAAGATCTAAGGTAGTAGCCCTTGGGGCTTGTCAGAGCCCCATATGACCAGGACCCTGGAATGCTACGCTATGCTAAAAGGGAGCTAAGCCTTCCTGGATTCATAACTTCATAGGTCTGGGACTTTGGGATGTTGAAACCTCACAATATTCAAATCCCACTGAAGGCATCCTGTCAAAATGGTGACTGGACGGTTGACTGAAAACTAGCGGTTTCCTATCCATTGTCGTGGGATCTGCTTTATCGTTAAACCATGACTATTTTTTCAGTTGCAAGATAATGTGAGCCGTAGATATAAGGATCTTTGGGATCTTTCCTAACCGTATGTCGTTGGATATACGTTATGCTCAAATTCGGCATTGACTCACTACAGGAGTGAAAAGGCATTAAACGACTGGAACTCTTGAATGTTGAAGTCACTAAGTAACGCAAGCCATAAATCTAAGGATCCTTTGGGATCTCTCTCAAATGTTAGATTAAGCCTAGTGGAAAGATAGGGTAAGCGATAATGTTGACCGATAGTAAAAAATCATATCCCCTTTATGATCTTTCTAGTAGGCAACCCTTTGGGATTTAAATGGGCTAAGACCTGTAAGGGACACGAGGTCACAAAATCTTGGACTGGTGAAATCCTACCAACCATCAGATCAAGGGGGGAATTCAGAGACATTGTGTACCATTGATCAATAGTCTGTTGGGAACCTTTCTCGACCATCCAATCAACTAGCGAGAGACAACGTAGACACTTCACCGAAGTCTTACTTCGGGAGTCCGAAACTTTGGAACTTCGGGACTTTGGGATATGCGAGGATATAGGATGGTGCGTTAAATGTCAAAGCATTGAAGAGTCGAAGTGTTGAAGTGTCAAAATCCTTGTCTGTGGTGTCCAACCTTGGTTTGGTCAAGGCACGTATGCCATGAATACGTGGCATCGTGGGATTGGTCATGAATTAAGTGTGCCCCCCCCCCTTGTCAAGTTTAAGTTATGTGTTAATCATAGATGAACCTCGCTTTTCAAATCCAAGGGTGGATAGAATCTCCACCATAGATTCTGGAGTGGAAAGATTCCTTTGGACTTTGAAACTCTAGGGAATTTTTTATACCAGTACAATAATATCGAAGGGGTCGAAGTCCTATTACTCACGAAGGCCCGAGAGATATCCCCTGCAACCACCCCTCCAATGGCCATGTCATCACTAGAGGATGACGACCAAGGTCATGTTAGTGCCATGTAGTATGGTATGAATGAGGTGGAGCCACATGTTTGCCATGTGGCCTTTGACCAATGATACCTCAAGAAGTTCATGGATCCATAACTTTCAACTCAGAACTCAGTTTTGGACGAGTTTATATTCGTTGTAAAGCTCTCAAAGAGCATAATGAAATGGTTCCCGTATTCGAGGAACTCAGAGAAGTTGTAGGAAGGAAAAAAAATTATACCCCATTCCTTAAAACGGTACTTAGGGTTGGGTGTGTGACAATCATATACCATAACCTCCAAGATACAAGCCTCAAAACATAGAGAAAAACATACCTTTCAACATATGAAAGCCCGATGCATGAGATCATAGATAATCAAACCTTACTTAACTTCAACAATGATCAAGAGAGTAGCACCTTTTTCAAACTTTTCTTAGCCTCGCAGGACTAGACCGGGAAACAACCAGGGCCTCATATGACGATACCTGGACAACCAGTGTGGGCGTCGTGGGATACCCTATACTTGAGCCGTGGAGGTCTGATCAAATAGGTTTTTATGAAAAACCTTCTCCAATCTAAGGCTCTGAGCACTCCCTCCTTCGCACAACTCTGCTACTTCACTTTTGCTAAGAAATCAAATCCTTGCTTGATGATTAAATGAGAGGTTCTTGATGTGTATTTATACCCTTCCAAGTAACTTATTTACTTGATATTTGATTCGACCTGTAACTTCTTGTTTGCAACAAATTTTCTCCTTTACTTGAATTTAGGGCCAACTTGTGACTTCTTTGACCTTAGATCTAGGGCTTCTTGACCATACTTCGGGGCTTCATATTTAAGATGGAATAAATTCTAAACTGTGAGGAACCACGTGATGTGCCACCTATAATTGGAAATGGCATGATGAGGACTATCAATCTATGATGGTTTTGAATGCATTTTCAATGTCCTTCGTGTTCTTTTTCTTCAATTTACTTCAGGATTCATGACAATGCCTCTGTGGCTTCTTAACCATATTTCCAGGGCTTCTTGTAGACTTCTTCAAAATTTCTTCCCGTGAGGACCATGCTTAAAGCTACGCCATAAGGGGACCACTTTGTAGAGGCTTTTGGACTTCTTCTAGAGGCTTCTGGACTTCTTCTAGGGTTGACATCAATGCCAACCAATTTTCCAACAATAGGATATTGGTTTTTATTATTGTAACAATCCTCCAAAATTATCCTAAGAATAATAAGTTGTTCCACAGTTGGATGATAACTCATAAATCCAGCATGGCCTTTAGATCTTTTTCTATGTCTTTCTAGCCATATGTTGATCTTGTTTTCCAAAATAATTCCATATAACTTGGATAAAATGGGGATAATAATAATGGTCCTATAATTAGAGGAATTATTTTTATCCCCAATTTTGAAAATATGTACAATGAGGATTTCAGTTTAGGGTTTAGGGAAGCCCTATTTGACTACCAAGTTGAAGAGCTTGTGGATATGACGGATGAGTATAGGCCCTCCAAATTTTAAGATTTCTACTTGGTAGCATTTAATTTCATTAGATTTCATTTTTTCAAGCTACTTAACCCCAAACTCCATGTCTTTTATAGAAAAAAATCTTCCTTTATAGGAAGGGTTTGTATGTTGTCCACAACATCAAGGGATTCGTAAATATTTTTAAGGTAGGAATTCTAGTCCCTCAAGCAAATCATGTTGTTTTCTTTAGTCTTATGAGTCAAAATTTGCATCCATAATTTCTCAGGATCTAGCTTAGATAGGTGAAAAATATTATCTTGCTTTCTATTTATATAGTACCTTTTTTCGGCTTTGTACCTATATATCTTATCAAATTTTAAGGACTAATTAGAAGTGTCACTAATGTATTTTCTAGCAATCTTACACTCTGTATCATACCATGGGTTGTCCATTCTATTTTCCTTTGTACACAACACCTTGACAGGGAAATTGTTGAGGGAAGTAGAGAGGGTCATCGTAAAATTATGATAGAGGTAATCAATATTGTCCTTATCTAATAGGAGATTTAATTCATTATTCAAATCCTTTAAAAAAAGATCAAGTTTATCTTTGTCAAAAATCAAGTGATTTTGGTTATCATAATTCACTTCAATGGGGCTTTAGTGTATGACAAAGTTTATATTTAGGGTTAAAGGTATATGATCATAGTTGAGCTCATGGTCGTTTAAGATGTCAAAATTTGTTATTTGGTTGTACATAGTCATATCATATATCACATAATCTGACATTATTTCCAATCCCGTGAATACAAGTCATCTGGTTGGATTTTTTCCACTTCATTAGACCATAGGTGTGTTAATCATGAGTTTTTCCCCACCATAATCACCTTTCTTTGATAATATATTATTTATGTTTGAAGTAGAGCTTGATGAGCACGGTAATTACCCTCTTTTATTCCCTCAACCTTGTCATCATTATCCTTCTCTAATTGAACAACCCAATCATTTCTCACATATTATTATCCATTTTTACCCCATTTATCATTCCTTGGGTTGAATTTCTATATAAAATGAATATTTCTTTATTAGGAAGAGAACTAAAATGCATGATCTATGTGTTTGGGTTGCTAACTTATTTGTTTGCAGGATTCAGGAAGAAATGTACATTTTTTTATTTGTCAAGTGTTGGATATTTCTTCATCAGCATCAAGATCAGTTGTTAATATTTACCAAGTGCTACATAATTTCTCACCAGTAACAATACCAATTACTCAAATTACCCAGTGTTGCAGAGTTTCTCATCAGCGTCTAGGGTTTTTTAAAATATTTGTGTTCAGTTTTTATCAGGATCCATCATAGTTGGTGATGAAGTATTGGATGATTATGTATGATGCCACATAGGACCTATTGAGAACTATTTATAAGAGTGTTTGTACATAGACACTTGGCCTTATTTAGTTAAGTGTAAAATGTTACTTGTGAAAAATAGTTAAGCAATTAGTTGTTAAGACATTTCTTTTTAAAGAAAATAGTTAAAATAGTTTTCAGGTGATCTCTTGAAAATGAGGGGGGTTTGTGTAAAGAAACAAGAGAAAGAACCTAAGGCGGTTCATAGGTTTGATTGTTAATACACCTTTTTGAAATAAAAACTCTTTTTATTGAATCTTGTTTTAATTGGTGGTTAGTTGAGTTAGTACAAGAATCATTCAACAAATTATAGAGCAAGGGCCACTCAACAATGATCCTATTTTCTTCTACAATCTTTAGTTCTTTTCCATTTCCTATTCAACAAAGCTTTACTTATGTCATTTAACTTACATTTCTAAAGTAGTTTTATGTCATGTATCTTAATTTATGAGTTTAATTCTAGTCATTTATTTGCATTTTTGTTTTGGGCATTTACTTTTATGCATTGGGTATATTAGGATTTCTTTTTAGTTTTTCTCAAGATTCATTGTTATGGTTGGATTAAGAATTATGAATTCATTCTGAGTACCTAAAATTTGTAGTAATGAAATAGGTTGAATTGAATTTAGATAGTTTTCAACAACATTAACTTCTATGTTTTCTTGTAGCATAAATTTATGTTTTTATGTATTAAGTTCATGTGATATTAAATTTTGTTTTGTTGTGTTAAAATTCTATAGTATAAATTTATGAATTGCTATATAAAATTTATGTAGAGTAATGTAGTATAAGTTGCTATATAAATTTTCATTAGTGTAGCTTAGTATTTGTTTCTAATTTTATGATTAATTACAAAAAACAAGAAAAGTGACTTTCCCCAAAAATACAAAAGAAAAACAGCATTTAGCAATAAAAAGCCTAAGTAATGAAAAGTATAAAAATTCATATACATTGAGTGATGTTTTGAAAATTTTACATTTCCCAGGCTGATAATTTAAGTAGGTTCTTGTCATTGTTGGAGTATTCCAATCATTGTTCGAGCCTATCATTTTTGGCATCGTTGTCAGGGAAATGCCAATATTCAAAGTCGTTTTCTTTGCATTTTGATCTAGTAATTTATTCATAGGAGCATACTTCTCTTAATGAGAAAGAATGAAGAGAAGGAGAGATCATTTTAGAAGGTTTATTCCTAATACCTCTCCAAATTTAATTCTGAGGAATCAAGTAAAAAAGAAGATTATGCTTCAATGTCTTATACTATGAAAGATGAAACTGAGGTTAAAATTGAACTTAATAGGTACACCATGATGATGATGATGATGATGATGATTAACGTCCATTGATACCAATTGGTCCATCGGACATTAAGAAGGGGGATTTCATAGAATCTTTGGATTAAAATATGAATCCACTAATTGGGGACTTGAGACTTTGTTCCATATGGGAGATAGAGAAGAGAGACATGAGGAAGAAATGAGTATACCAAGAAATGAACCAGAAAATGAAGAAGAGGAATATGCATTTCCTATCAGAGAATATGATGAAGAAGCTAAAATGAAAAACATAAACCTTTTAGTTCTTCCATTATTTTATGGGCTACATGTTAGCACTAGAAGTTACCCTTAGACAGCTATAAGGATAAGCCCAGTAACCATCATAATATCAATAATTTAAATCAAGTTTGGTAAGTGGATCAGCAAGACTTAAATGAGAAAGAGAAGGAAGAAAATTGACTATAGATAAGTGATCTTTCACCATTGGGAAATGGAGTCTTCTATATCTCATAAATCAGAGGCATTTAAGCAAATTACCAGACAATCTTGGTATGTGTAGAAAACAAAATCATTAAGAAAACAAATATAAATTACAGATAATAATTCTGTAATCTATTAAGATGAATATTCAAATAACAGAAATCATTTATTCTAATCAAATAGAAGACAATTGAACACACAACATAACTCATGGGAAAATACAATGAATCATTCACTGCGTATGAATCCACTAGATATGAAAAGATTTGATCCTCAAAAATCACTATTTATTCAAATGAGGTGAAGAAGAAAGAAAATCACAAGAACTACAGACTAGTAAAAACTTATATGAATCTCTAATGATCAGATATATCAGAAAATGGTTTCCCTCTGGATTTCATTCAAAACACACAGGTTTAAGCGTACTTCGGCTCTCTCTCGGATCTCAAGACCGAACCATTTCACCATCATTTTTTACAATATATAGGTTATCATGATTTCAAAGCTTGAGGATTCGAACTCTTTAGATTCCCCTCAAATTGGAAACAATTACAACAAACTAATAACAAAATACAAACTAATTGTTATATTCTAGGTTTCAGTTTTTTAACTAATTAATGTACTCAAATCTCATCAAATCTTCATGATTCGATGAAAAATTATTTGATCTTCTCGTTCACTTGATGACTTGGCATGATCCATTCTAGTTGGTAGTTGAAAAGTCTCGATCTTGAGCTGACTGTGTGGTTTCGCAGCGACCAGATGAAACTCTCTGCGAAATCTCTATTTCCAACAGTTTCGCAGCGACCTGGTAAAAACGTTGTGAAATTTATGTTTCTGACTGTATTTAATTTTAAACCTTGCTTTCAATTATGATTTCATGTTAAGTCTCAAGTGAGGTGAGTGTTTTCTTGATTCTTATTCCCTGCCTGATGACTGTATATCACTCAGATCAACCATCAGAAAAATATTCAATGCCAATATGTAATTACGGGGTACCAAAGAGATTATGAACCATGGAGATCATGTGATCCCAATACAAGGAGTGACCTTTAGACGCCATTCAGCACTCATGTTTTCCTAGTTGGATGGAAAGACAATTTGTCATAAAGGAAAATGCCAACAACATGTTACCAAATTCTCCATATGTGCTCCCTCAATCGTTATTGACATTGGAACAACTTCTTTGGGTAAAACCATATGTATGTTTGTTGTGACTTCATTCATGGCATTTGGAGTTTTCTTTCTCAACATTTCAAGATCGATTTCATCGGTTGTTTATCCAGTCACCTATATGCATATTTGGCACTTGGACAGTCTTAGCATGTTGAAAACATGCTTACGCTCGAAGCCCTTACCCTGTGAGGATGTTTTCCACTTGGCATCCTACGCGTGCTTTGCGTTGACACTCGGATACTGGGTTGTAAGCTGGATTGCAAATGGGTTCTCTTCTTTGACACCTGGTACACATAGAAACCCTAACAGCTGAGTTTATGTAACCCTTATGCAACATATCCAAGATGTACTATGATAAGGAAGCGTTAATATGTTAAATGTGTCGAGACTTGGGATAATTGTCGACTAAGAGCGCCAAATCTTGGCAGTCTTCCTCCTTTGGTGGCGTGCATGCGTTCATGCTCTTTATTAGCTTCCATGTATGAGATATGTCCCATATTATCCCAAGAGAATGTTATATTACTATGTATATATGCCCATAGTTTTACACTATATCGACGCGTTGAGCATGACTTTTGGGTCCCATGTAGGCTCCCTCCTCTATGGCTTGGCTTGGTCTTGGGAACTGGGCTTTGGTACTATGTGTGTTATGCTGGTGCTTAGCTCGCGGACTTGGGCTTGGTCTTGGGAACTGGGCTTTGGTACTATGTGTGTTATGCTGGTGCTTAGCTCGTGGACTTGGAGATTAGGCCTTGGGCCCAATATATATATATATATATTTTTAAATAATGACCGAGAGAAATGGCCATGTCAAAACTCAAATTGTTTTCTCGAGGATCCAAAAAAATCTCCAAAATATCACAAAAGTTTACATGTGCTAACATAGGCTCCATGGGAGATGGCATGCTCACTGCGAGTTGACAAGAACTCTGCAAACCATATCTTGCAAACTGTATCCATGTTCATATTTCCCTAAGAGCACTTTTGATCCTTATTGAAAACTGAAGACACACATGCTGGAAAACATACCGCAAACAAACGTGAAATGAAAACCACATGCTCATGGAGTGAGCTTATTTATGTACATCCCTATTTCTAACCAACAAAAGGCAAATTTGCTTAGGTGTAAGCAAACTTCCATAGTAACCATTCAAATAACTTTGTGACAGAATGATCCTCATCTCTACAACTTATCAATAAATAATATCAGAGACATAACATCATCCACAAGAAACCCTTTGGAAAATCATACTCACTTTCAAGTACTGGTGGTATGATGAAATATGAAAACTTCAAAAATTTTGAAAAATAAGATTCCAACACAATTGCTACTGGGTCTTCAAAATAAAGAGAAAAAACTTGTTGATCCAAAAGAGATGACTGGGACTGCATAAATTATCTTTTGCTGAGAAAAAGGTGACCTCCTTGTTCCTTAAACAATAGCTCTTGGGCATAATTTATTTCATGACAATCAACAGTAACAAAAAAAATTTCTTTGATCATGCAAATTAAACCCTTGATCAAAGCTTGAGAATATGATCATGGATGTCGTCACAAACAAACAAGGGCTTAAGATTTCTAATATACACAGTAAGATGTTTTGAAACAACAGCTTGCTACTCCTCAACACATTGATTATAATATGTTGTAAAATCATCTTCATTATAATCGTCATCATAATAAGTCTCATGTTCCCAACTAGAAAAGTTATCTTATGTACATGAAAAATCATCATTCTGATATAAATGTTATAGACCTTTAACAACAGAAAACTATGAATGATTTACATTAAAATTTGGGGAATAACATAAATCTGAAAATGATACATGAAAATTCAGATCTGATGTTTGATGTTCATATGCTTGTTCCTGACCCAAATTTTCATCCCAAACTTGATCTAAGAGCTTTCCACAAGCTTGAATATTGTTCTCAATCTCTTTTTCATCTGAAAACATTTGTTGTAATGATAATGACCTTCTTTCTCTCAAATAAAGGAATAGATCGAGGTGTTGTGCTACTGAATATTGTGCCATGGTTTCAGCTTCAAACAGTTGAATATCTTTAGGCATGCTAAGATAAAAGTTGTAAAATATCTTGTTGAACTGGGTGACAGATTCATTTTTTACTCTTAAAGCATAAAACTTTGTCAAGTATTGATGAAAGGATTTTTTCTCAGCATAATATCTCAAAAATGCACAATGAAAATCAACCCATGAACCAATAGAACAATCTTCCAAATTTATGAACCATAAGGCAACATCTCCAAATAAGGATTTGCAAAATAACCTCATAGCTACGTCCTTGTGTACACTTTCAAAATTATCAATGACATTCTGAAAAGCTCCCAAGTGCTTCTCAGTTGTGATATGGTCTTTTCCAGTAAACCGAGGAAGATACTCAATAAAATTGGGAGGGTAAGGATGGAGGCAATATGGTAACCTTAAAGGTTTAAAACTTTTCTTTCTAATTCTAGATTGAACTTCAGTGTGCTGAAACTAAATCTCAACAGGCTCATTGCAAGCTTCAATAGAAATGGTAGAAGGTAATGGATCATCTTTACTATCTACAGAATGACAAGAATGATCAGGTTGAGGATACAGAGAAAAAAAAGCAAAGGATGATTCTCCTGATATGTGAAGGAAAATACAAGAGGTGACAAAAAATAGCATAAGTTCCTAAAAGAAACTTATAACTTGATACCTGGACGTCCTATGTTTTCCTTTCATTTTTCTCACTGATCTCGTTCTTTAGTGGAGTCTTGTAATTTGATTTGAAATCACGAGCAAGTTCTTCAAATGTGTGGAGTGGTCAGGTGAAAGATGCAGTATGTTCTATCATCAATCCTTGTCCACCATCAAGAAATGGTCCTAGTCTTTGTCGTACAGCCTAGGGAAGATATCGTTGTGTCTCTATTCCCCGACAACGGCGCCAAAAATGTACCCATCAAAATATTAATAATTTAAATCAAGTTTGGTAAGTGGATCAGCAAGACTTAAACGAGAAAGAGAAAGCAGCAAACTGACTATAGATCAGTGATCAGTATGTGTAGAAGACAAAAGGATTGAGAAAACAAATATAAATTACAGAGAATAATTCTGCAATCTATTAAAATGAATATTCAAAGAACAAAAACCATTTCTGTTAATCAAATAGAAGACAATTGAACACACAACATAATTCATGGAAAATTACAATGAATCATTCACTACGTATGAATCCACAAGATATGAAAAGCTTTGATCCTCAAAACTCACTATTTATTCAAATGAGGTGAAGAAACAAGAAAAGCACAAGAATTACAGACTGGTAAAAACTTATCTGAATCTCTAATGATCAGATACATCAGAAAATGGTTGCCCTCAGGCTTACATTCAAAAAACACAGGTTTATGCTTACTCTGTCTCTCTCTCGGATCTCAAGACCAAACCCTTTCACCATCGTTTTTTTTACAATATATAGATTATCATGATTTCAAAGCTTGAGGATTAGAAATCTTCATATTCCCCTCAAATTGGAAACAGTTACTACAAACTAACTGTTATATTCTAATAACAAACTACAAACTAACTGTTATATTCTAGGTTTCAGTTTTTTAACTAATTAATGTATTCAAATCTCATCAAATATTCATGATTCAATGAAAATTTATTTGATCTTCTCGTTCACTTGATGACTTGGCATGATCCATTCCAGCTGGCAGTGAAAAAGTCTCGATTTTGAGTTGATTGTGTGATTTCGCATCGACCAGGTGAAACTCGCTACGAAATCTCTGTTTTGAGCAGTTTCGCAGTGACCTATTAAAAACGCTGTGAAATTTTTGTTTCTGACTATATTTAATTTTAAACCTCACTTTCAATTATGATTTCAAGTTAAGTCTCAAGCGAGGTGAGTGTTTGCTTGATTCTTATGCCCCGCTTGATGACTGTATATCACTCAGATCAACCATCAGAACAATATTCAATGCCAATGTGTAATTACGGGGTACCAAAGAGATTATGTACCATGGAGATTAATGTGATCCCAATCTAAGGAGTGACCTTTAGACGCCATTCGGCACTCTTGTTCGTCCGGTTGGATGGAAAGACAATTTGTCATAAAGGAAAATGCCAATAACATGTTACCAAATTCTCCATATGTGCTCCCTAAATCTCTCTTGACCTTGGAACCACTGCTTTGGGTAAAACCATATGTATGCTTGTTGTGGCTTCATTCATGGCATTTGGAGTTTTCTTTCTCAACATTTCAAGCTTAAGTCCATCGGTTGTTTATCCAATCACCTATATGCAGATTTGGCGCTTGGACAGTCTTATCATGTTGAAAACATGCTCACGCTCAGTGCCCTTACCCTGTGAGGATGTTTTCCACTTGGCATCCTACGTGTGCTTTGCGTTGAGACTCGAAGACTGGGATGCATGTTGGCTTGCAAACGAGTGTTCTCTTCTTTAACACCTAGTAAACACAGAAACCCTAGTAGTTGAGTTTGTGTAACCCTTATGCAACATATCCCAAATGCATTCTGATAAGGAAGCGTTAATATTTTAAATGTGCCGAGACTTGGGATAATTTTCCCAAATTATCGTGGGAGAATGTTATATTATCCTATGTATGCTTCCATGTATGATATATATCCCATATTATCATGGGAGAATGTTATATTACTATGTATATATGTCGATAGTTTCATTATCCACAATTGTTGCTTTAAAAGCAATATATAAAAACACTTAACAGAATGTATAAAAACACTAAAGAGAATGTTGAGCAAGTATGCTTTATTAATCAACTAAGGTTTGGACAGCCAAGACCTAGTTTCCAGGGGAACTAAAGAATAGTACTTTAATTCATCATAGTCTAATCAATATATATTGGAAATATTACACACCCACCTAGTATTTCTCTTCTTAAGTTTATTAGTCTATGTTGAGAGCGCTCCT
>JASDQU010735418.1:13437-37582 GCA_032191745.1 Picea mariana
GAGGAATTTCAAAGTGTTAAAATGACAATATAAAACTTTAGACACAATCACAAAATCAAACATTTTTGTGAACACTCATATAAGAGAATCTATGTAAGAGAGGATGTAATATATGTATCCATATGATGCATGAGCACTACATCTTATATTCATATCTTGAGGATAACCCAATCATTCTTAACCGTGGGAGTCACGTTCATTCTAGATCTCATTAGAAAAGAATAAATTTTAAGAGATCCCGAGGCATTTGTTGAAGTGTGATAGTTCTATCAAAATACTATAAAATTTATGAAGATGGACCCTATTTGCATTACAGGCCTCTAGGAACATGGCAATATAGCATTATTGCATCCATTGTTTATTATATAGGCTAATATGATTATGATTTGGAGCTTCCAAGGATCCATAGAAACATGAAACTAAAGGAAATTACTCATTAAGACCACCAAGTATGTTATTTTTATTGAGGATATTGGTTGTTCACTTGATCTCTCAAACCATGTGAAAATGCATGAAAGAGTGGGATGTTAGAGCATAATCCCTAATTCATAAGATTGATGATAATAAAAATTATGTTACCTTCTCCCTAACTTTCTTAAGAATCCCACCTAGATCCAAAATTGTTGGTCGATGCATTAATTCTACAAAGTATATGTCTCCTTGATCTTGAGATTGGGGTGAGGCATGGGGAAAGAGAATTATGGGGAATTCTCAAAATATTTTCAAAATATTGACACATTTATGTCAATGTTGCTAGAAACAAGAAGAAGAAAGTGAAAGAGTGTGAAACATAAAGATGCATGGAATTGAGAAAAGGGGGATGGTAATTTTGGAGAATAAACGAGCAAGGATTTGATAATGCTATAAATTGAATGAATAGAATCACAAAATTCTCATTGTTGTAGTCGCAATTTTAGGTTGTGTGATGTTGACAAGGTTCATTTTGTGCAAGTTCGTATCTAAATTTAATCAAGGACATACAAATTAGAAAACTTCTCCCAACTTAATAGAGTTTTTAATCCCAAGCATAACCATTAAATAGTTTTATGTGAAACAAAGAAAATTTATGCATTATCTTTATGATGAGTTTGACCAAACTTGTACAAGATTGATCGAATGTTGAGATATTTACATTCAATTCTTATGTATGTGTTTTGTTCCCATAATTTATCTATTGTATTAGTGGGAATTCCATGAATTACATACTAAATAATCATATTAGATACCAAATCTATAACCATGTAATGAATTTTAACAACAAAACACAACATTATAAATCCAATAAAATAATTATGAATCAACATGTTTGATATAGTGAGATGAAATATGTGAACATGAAAAAAGGGAGATGACCCAATTTCCTTGGGTTTGCTCAATTCCTATTGTTTTCTCTTTAAAATTGACATTCAACAACTCATTTGTAATTAATCTTACTAATAAGATCCCAATGTCATTACAATTTACATCCATAACCTACGACTAATTGCTTTTGCTTGTTATGGAGCCAAGAGTGGACACTAAGATAACAAAGCAAATGGCATTATGGTGAGTGTAGGATTCAAAAACATGAAGTATGTTAACTAAATATGATGCCAATTCTCATATTGACAATGATCCACAATGCTCATAACACATGAATTCAAGTGGGAATTCACAAAGACAAGGTGTCTAAGCTTCTTTGGGAAGCTTTCATCAAGTGACACATAAAATAGTGCATAGGATATTTATCTAGGTGTGAGCTATGTGATGGTTTTAATATTGTGGAAGGGTACACCATATTAACCAATATATAAGAGCCAATCCTCAACAACCCCGTTCATAAATAAAATGAAACTCAACCTCCCTCCAAAAATATACCAAGTGGCGCCACTACAAGCCTTCTACAAACGGGCCACCAAGTCCCTGCCCATAATCTTCGCATGGCGCTCTCCTCCACAACCCCCTCTGACATCAATCCTCAACAGACCCCTTAATAAAAAAAAAAAAACCCAACCTCCAAATTATCTCAAAGTACCTCCTGTATAATCTTTTTGCATTGAATGTTGTGCAGCTTATTGCTCACCGCCACCAAAGGCTGACCCGACGGTGAGCAATATTCAGCCTACTGCAAAGCCTTTAAGACTATGCATACAGGATGGTCATGCAAAGACTATGCATATAGGATGGTTGTGCAATCACGCTTGTGCTACCCCATCCGCTACCCCATCTGCATCCATGCTCCCATCTCGCCCCACATCCATGGTTCCATCTGCTCCTTTTCTGACTCCCACCGATCCTCCGGTGGCTCACTCAACTAGATGGTGTAACACAAAACACCATTAACACTTGACAAGATGTGATGTCAATCTTGGATTATGATGACACATGACATTTACTCCCTCCCCATCCATTTTTAAATTTGAAAAAACCTGCCATGTTCACCTCACTCCGCACCTATGCTCAAATCCCATGTTTTTGTCATCGAAGCATGGCGATGGAAGCTTGGAAGATTTTGGAGAGGAGCGGATAGTGTCCCCAAACCCAACTCATCAAACATTTTTGTAAGAAACAAGAAATTATGTATCATTTAAATTCCAGAAACTTGCGCAACATCTATTCCATGAAAGTCAATGTGTGTGCAAAACCGTTTTGCATATTTCGTTTTTACTGCACAAGACATTGTGGGGGAGCCATAATGCTAAAACAAAATTACCTATATAATGAGATAAGTAAGAATATCATGAAGAGAAGAGAAGTGTGCATAGTTTGAGCTTCATAATTCTCTTTCTCTTGTGTTGCCAACCACTCTTGTTTTATAATGAGTGCAAAGGAAGAGGAAATCTGAAAAGAATATTGATGAATCCTTCAACCCTGTTAGAATGATTACTATTGGGTTTAGACCTATTAAAATCATTAGTATTGGGCTTCTTCTTCTTCACCTTCTGTTACATCTTGAATGCATGCGTAAATTAAAGATTATTATGTTTAAATTAAAGTTATTTTAACAGAAAATTTTGTGCATGTAGTGAATGGTTGTTTCACTTTTATTTGTTTTCTTAATTAGAACAGTGTTGGAAATGCAGGGGTGAGGTCAATTAAGAGTAAATTTTAGATAATATTTTTATATGTTTTCAATGACGAGGAGCAACATTGGAAAAGAAAAGGGAGACAATGAGAATGAAAAAGGAGACATTGTGGATCACTGTTGGAAGTGAAGGGGGAACATAAATGAAAATTTGAGATCACATTATTTTATTGGGTATTTATATTACCTGATTATTTTTAATTTTTTAGTAAATAGAATTTTAATGTACAAAAATGTGTGAATATTTGTAAACTTGGTCAAGGATTTAAAGACTAGAAAACTTTGGAGAAACTAAGTTAGATAGTGAACATTTTTGGGTTATTGAGTGGACATAAAAACATATGTGGGATGTTGATTGGGAGGTAAGGAATTATGGAATAACCAAACCAAGTACTTGTAATGACCCCATAGTTACGACAACATACGACGCATAACTAGTGCAATATGTATTATTTTTTATTTATTTATTTATTTTTAAAGCAGGAAGGTAATAACGACAACAATCAATCAATGCCACTAGATGAGGAACTCAACGCACACAATTCAGGCAACAGAAAAACATAATGACCTAGCATACTAGCACATCATGCAGCTAGAAGAAACATATGACAGACAATCAAACGAAAAATAGAAACGACTACCCGCCCGTCCTACCCTGCAAGGTTAGGACCTCCAAGACACATAAGCAACGCTCATGCCCAGGTTCCCATCGATTTTGAACATTTAAGGTCTCAAGGATGGCGATTGTTCTGAGGAAAAAGGAGGTGTCTACATCCCTCCCAACACAAGAAATACCATGCCTACTAAGCTAAGGAAACATCAATCAATCCAAACATAACAATTTTAACGACACACTAGCTAGAACCCTCCCGGCGAGCGGGAGACAATCAAATTAACGTTATAAAACAACTACAACCTTTCTTACAAAACGACATCATCCACATCGAGAGGCGCATGATCCTAAGTCAGGATTCATATGCACTTATTGATCAACTTGCACAATGACCCGATCATAAGGTGTCACGTCGCCACAATGCGACAAGGAGCTAGGGACCCACGCGCAAACAAAATAATTCTAAACCTTCAACCAAACATAAAATCTACGTGCTTGAAATCCAACTGGCACTGATATACATTATACAACTCTGATAGATGAAGGCACTCTAATCAATAAATCAAAAATGGATGCAGAGTGATTATATGCGAAACATTTAAATTGACACAACGACTAGATGTAATTCAATAGTAATTTATTGTAATAAGGACCAAATCACCGCATAAGTAGCCAACCACCATCTAAAATTAAAGGCACCTAACCATCATCAAGCAACATTATACCTTCCATTCATTTACAATCTCCTTTACATCATTCTAAATAATAGAGAAACTTATAAATAACCATGGTAGGTTACAATTTTCATAAGCATGTTTTAATAACAACATCAAAGAGTTCAAGGGTTCCTAAATTAGATCCCTATCATAAAAACAATTTAAAACTATTAAGAGAATCAACGCATTAATCATGATATACAATTAAAATTGCTTCTATACAACTGAAACTATAATGAGACGTAAATCACCACAACATAATTAAATTAATTAAAACTAATAAAATTGTTAATGCAATAATGGCAATATACCATTAAACTGTTGCAGTACAGTTGGAACTATTATGAGACATAGATCATAACAACATAATTAATTTAATTAAAACTATTAAAAATGTTAACACCATCATAACAATCATATTGTTGTCAGTGGGAGGATGGTAAAGAGGGTCCCACTCATTACTTGAAGTTACAATAATTGCATCAGAGTCAATTCCTATTCTATCTTCTTGATGGACGGATCTTATAGTCATAGTGTTGTTTCAAGGTTAATTTGAGAGTTAATTCCTCTTTTTGTACTCTGTAACTTTTTGTCTTTTGTGAGATGGAAGCTTTCTTTTGGATTACTATTATGAACGCTAAGAAAAATCTATGTTTCCTACTATCATATAGCTCATTTTTTTTGGTCCAATGTCAAAGGAAAGTTGTAAGAAAACTGCATATATTTTTGAATATAAAGATAATTTCCTGTGATATCATATCACTGTCAGAGGTTCTAACCACTAATTTATTAAAATCTCCTTGTGATATTCAGAATCTCTATATTTAATTACTATCTCTGGGTATTTACTAAATCGCTTGTATTTATTCAAAGGAATAATAAAGGTTGGGCACACTTAACCCAAGGATATAGGAATTAGCATCAGTTACACTTGCTAACTGTCCAAAAAGGAGACTCGCAAAACAAGAGAATAATTAAATTATTTAAAACAATGTGGATTAGAAGCATTAATTTTCCCAAGTAAACTCAGATATCACGGATGAAAAAAAAAAAAAAAGGAAATCTCAGAACAAGAAGACAAGGGAACCACAACTAGCCAAAAATAAAATTTAAGGCAAAAATTTAGAAATAAACACAGTCCCAACATGAAAGTAAACAGGAAATCAAAATTCACCCCAAAAGGGCGCATCCACTGCCATGCTCAAAAGTCTCAGAAAAAAACATCAAGGGATTCGCTACTGGCCCACAAATTTTTACATGCAAAAAATTACACCATTCCACTTCAATTTTTACGTGCAAACTTAAGGCCATTAAAACGATTCTGTCANGAGAGAGAGAGAGAGAGAGAGAGAGAGAGAGAGAGAGAGGGAAAAACAACTGCTTTGTTCGTGGGTTGGGTGCATGGGTAAAACACAAGAACGAACAAGATGCAGCAGTGATCAACACACAGTTGGTTGGAGAAAGCGACAAGAAGAAGTTACACAGAGTAAAATTAGTCAAGAATTATCACCAAACTTCAATTATCAATTCAATCCCAATAGAACCACCCAATGATTCATGAGAAAATTCATTGGAATTCCTGTAGCCACACAACTCGAACTTGGAGAGAAACCCTCGTTGCAGTCTTCTAATGATCTTAATGGGTTATACATACACTTATACAAAAGTATGATTCTACTTTGACCATGCAATGATCTAATCAACAATTAATCCACTGATCACAAGTAAGTTTCACTTTGCAAAACTGGACACACAACTCAAATTCGTGGGAATGAACACACAGAGGTTGTTTTGGAACGAACGAGTAGTATCTTGCAAAGATATACAAAGATCTGATTATCACCACCCTAATCAATCATCCATATATTATGATCTGTAACAAACTAACACAAAATTCAATCTTGTGAGAAAAAGAAGAAAACACAGAGTAAAATAAAATAATGGCCCAAGACCCAAAACACAATCTTCTGTAGTAATAATACAAAAACACAGTCATCTAAGTAATAATACAAACGCATTAATAATCCCAAACCAAAACCGAAAAATTCAAATAAAAACGCAGTCATCCACAGAGTGGTAAAAACGCAGTGATTAAAACGCAGATGCGTAGAGGAGATCTCAACATTTTGCACAAATCTTAAAGCAAAGTCTAGCCCAACATATTGCGCTTGAGGATTTGGGTCAAACATGTCGAAATCCAGGAACGTAGAGAACCAAACACAAGACATCAATGCTCACCTAAGGCACCACGAGTTTAACACCAGTTTCAACACACAAAGCTCAGAAACATAAATTTAGTTACCTTTTTTACAATTTCACACGACACACTATCGCCCAGATAAAAATTCATATGCATAAACTAAACAAGTCTTTTTCTTTTAACAACATCTACGCAAGATAACTTTCGACATTAAAGAAATGCATGAACAAGAAATTTAGCTACTATTCAATACAAATTATGCACATGCGTACCATAGCCAAATGCGAAGAACCGGAAGTGACTATTATGTGCTCGTGCTCCGTCCAAATCCGACTTGTCGACCGATGAGACCTCACCGGTACCTCCTAGTCAATGCTAGGGGTACTCTTCTTCCCCCTGAGCCCCTGAGCCTCAAAGGGGCCACACACACAATACCAAAGAATGTTAGCTTCCCAGTTTGCCTCACAAAGTCGAGCTACCACTCGTCACCCGAGCTGGGTATCCCAACTCCCACAAGAGACAATTCAGTCAAGATGCCAGATGTGATCCATAATCCTCCTCCCCATCCTTTTTATAGAGTTTCTTAGTCATTAGTTTCCCAAACCCTCATTATATTTATTTTTAATTTATTTAATTAGGAAAAACCTCCCCCGTACACATGTTGCTCAATCCCCTAGTTGCACCAGAAAATCAATTTATTAATTAATTAAATTTTTCTATTTCCCTCACCCACCTAAAATCGTTCCTAAAAACGCTCCTCAGTGTCCCATTATTCTCTTACAATTCTTAAATGACTTACACCTTACTTAATTCCTAGTTGAGTTCATAGATAGAAAGCTCCAAAGGCTAGATTCCTTTCTAAGTTAGACATTCCCCTTTTTCTTTAAGTTTCCCCTTTTTCTTTAAGTTTCCCTCGTTTCTTTAAGTTTCCCTTTTTCTTACTAAGTTCAGAATTAGCAGGTTTAGACAAAAACAACCAATTACCCCTTTTATTAAAATTTCCACTTTAATTATTAATGCTTGAATTTTCTTTACCCCCTTTTTGTTACATGTCTAATTAGTTTTTTTTTTTGTTCAAAGGTTCTACTGAGACCTAGGTTTTCAATTAACTAGGCTTGGCGATAGTTCTTAAGGGAAATTTTTGTTATTAAACTTTACTTATCACATCATTCATTTTAAGGTCGACCAGGTCCTGAGGAGGCATAGTTTTATAGGCATTAGGTTTATTACTTACCATAGTTAAAATCGTGACGTGCCCTTCAGGACGCAGTACATGCTGCAAGGGTGCCACTCACCTCTTTCCATTTTATTCGTGCGACATGCCCTTCAAGATGCACTACGTGCTCCAAGGGTGCCACTTGCCTCTTGACTAAATTTGGTAGATGTCAAATCCCTAAAGTCAATACTCCGTCACGTGATCTTGTGGGAGACTAAGGGAATCTAAGGAATAAGGACCCTGCCTTTTTTCCCGCCCCTTAGACTCATCGTGAGCGACTGTCACAATCTGCCCTCACGGCATCGTGGGTCTTCTCGAACTAGGTAATCGTTAACCTACAGTTTGAGCCACGACGGGAGTGCTAGTAGGTTGTGGCAGGGTTGTTTCCACACCTCTCCCTCAATGTCTCTGGTTGTCGTGCATGACCCCTTTAATCCAAATGTGAGTCTGGTCAGCAAGCTATCATCATCTTACATACATCAATGAAACATGTCAGTGATAACAATCAACATCATAATATCTAATAATTTGTACATATGTCACATCAACAACATTCAAACCCTAACAGTCCACTCTCTGACTCGATCCGGAGTCCATGAAGTTTCATCGATGCCTCGGCATCCTCAAATGTCTAGAGTCTTGCACACTCAGGAGAACTCAGTCAATAACACCTGTCGATGTAAATACAAAAAAAATAACATATCATCAAATCCACCATATCTCATATTCATAATCAAAACAACCAATTGTATAAAGAACTGGATCACTTGCACGCAAGTGTCCTCAAAGAATAAGTCTTCTTAGTGCACGCAAGAGCGGGATGTTACATACACCCCCTCTTGTTTTAAACTTCGTCCCAAAGTTTCAGAGTATGTAAGTGCTGAAATAAAGTGTAGCACAATATCATAGGTCTAGCTATCAAACAAAAATGGAAATTGTTGACGCATATCATATGCGTCCTCCCAGGTCGTCGAGTTCAGACTATAGTTGTCCCACTGGACCTTGACCTGATCTATTGTTCGAAATTGTAGTTGTCGAATGCGATGGTCCAGGATGTAGATTGTCTCTACCGAGAGAGGACCCTTGTCCGATACCTGCAAGGAACTCATGTCAATAACATGTGTAGGATCACTAACTAACATAATGTCTCAAAATATATACGTGAAAAACATCGTGCATACGCCTAAGAAAGGCTAGTTGATATGCCATGGGCCCCTTCTTTTCCACAATCAAAAAGGGTCCAACAAACCTAGGAGAGAGTTTATCACCCCTTCCAAACTTGATCAAACTCTTATGCAGTTTTACCCACAAAAAGACTCGATCGCCAACTTCATAACTACAATCGACACGATGCACATCGGCATAACTCTTTTGACAATACCGCGCTTCCTTGATCCTTTGTCTTATTGTTTTCATTTGATATTCCATTTCTTGGATCGCTTCTGGTCCCACCAGGACCCTATTCTCAAGCTTATCCAAACTCAGAGGCATCTGACACGGTCTCCCATAAAGAAAATCGAAAGGCGCCATCTTGATGGTGCTTTGATAACTGTTGTTGTATGCAAACTCTACCAGTGTAAATAACTCTTCCCAATGCTTTTGTTGGTCCATAATGTACATATGCAACATATCCTCCAAGATTTGGTATGTTCTTTCGGTCTGCCTGTCTGTCTCCGGGTGATACGCGGTACTAAAGTTAAGTTGGGTTCCCAAGGCCTCTTGGAAACTAGTCCAAAATCATCATGTAAACACCGATCCTCTATCAAATATAATCCTCTTAGGCACGTCATGCAGCCTCACAATCTCACTGATGAAAACTCTAGCTATGTCAGGTGTCTGATATTGATGTAGGAGCATCCACAACTTATCAAGCGAGCCAGCGCGTGGAGCAGAAAAAGACAGTTGGACAAGCCAGCAAAACTTCTTTTTGAATTTTACCTTGATAATTGTTGCGCCAAGCATTAATGAGTCAATGTAATGAAGCGCACTTGTATTGTATTGTAGATGTGAAGGCATTTATTAAATTTAATGTTGTTAGATAGGAATTAATTGTAGATTTGATAGTTGTAGAATTCGAGAGGGAAAACGGAATATAGGCACCCTCCTTTGTACATTGTATCATCATTCATTCAGGAGCAAGAAGAGAAGAGCAAGCAGAGAATTGTGCAGAACACCCATGTACAGATTGGATTAATAGAAGAGAGTCTTTGATTCAGCTTCATGTTTTGTGTTGTTTCTCTGTGTTGATATTATGCTCATGTATGTTTTTGCTTTCTGTCATGTGTTTGCTTTGATATGCTGCATGTGAGATTTCATAGTTGATTTGAAGTCTGTGAGAGAGAGAAAAATGAGTCTCAATTGTTTCTCTGTCTGAGCCATGAGATTCCTGCATAGAGTGCAGTTGAATTCATCCACATAGAGTGCGTTGATGAGGCTAGACAGTTGAACTTTTATTCTCATCTACCCAGGAGTTGAATTGGGTTGAGGAAACCGTGCAGGAGAAGTGCAGGTCGGAGTCAAAGTCTCAGTAGATAGTCTGAGCGCTAAAATACAGAGATTACTGTGGCTACGATTGCACAGGATCTGAAAGAATTCTACACTTTGGGAACTGTTGAAGATCAAGTGTGTAGAGTGGGCGAAGAGTCTCTGAATGAGTCAGAGGAATTAAGCTCAGGAGGGATAGTTCCCTTCGTCAACGTTGTGGGAATAGACCTAGGTGAGACTCGAACAGCAACGGAGCTTTGGGGCAGAGGAAATCTCCAAGAAGGAGAATAGACGGCCAGAATTCGTGGGAGGGATTCGCGAAGTCCCGCTGAGCATTGGATCTGGGAGAAGCAGCGCGAGGTTTAATCCTTAAGCGCAGGTGAGGAGAATCAAATTCCATCGGGGTTCGGCATTCAACGGTTGACGAGGTGAAGTTTACCCTCATTGAAATCGCGAGTAGCGATTTCCCGAATTAATCGGAACTGTTGATCCCACGGGACAGGTGGCACGAGATCCTGAGAGGTCGGGATTCGACGTTCGGAGTTTTTGACATCATGAAACACTTGCATCGTGGATCCGCGATTCACGAAATCCCGAAGAGGACGTGGCGGTGTGGGACCTCGGAGGAAAGTGGAGTACATGTGTCACCTTATCGGGGAATCGACACATCGGGCCTCGGGGACTGTAAGTTCAAGTGGTTGACATCGCGGGTAGCGATATCCCGAAAGGGAAATTCCCAACAAGCGTGTGAACATTGACCTTTGACCCATTGGGGTTCGGGGTTTCAAATTGCATGAGAATTGTGTTTGTGAGTTTCGCAACACCGCGAAACCCGATCTCCCGAGAAGCGAAAGGGAGAAAGATGAGGAGATAGCTGTGGGTATTGAGAACTCCTGAGAGGAGTAGGAAGAGTCTCCGACTCTTCGGCCTGTGTAAGAGAAGGTCCTCGTGGAAGCGGCTGCTACCGAGAGCGGTCTGCATTCAAGTGGTATCAGAACCAGAGAAGAGTTCTCTTTGTTCTGGTAGCAGAGAGAAGAGGATACAACATGCCGCCGAGACGAGAGAGGCAGTCACCTGATCGAGAAGACAGGGATGCCCGAAGAAGAGGTAGGCCAGCAAGAAACCCAGAGATGGAGTGACAGATGCGAGATCTCCGAGAAAGGCTCGAGGAGATGGAGACAGCGCAGAGACGCGGAGTCGGCGCTGGAGAGTTCAGCGATTCCGAGGTTGAAGAAGAGGCTGGACACGAAGCAGAAGAGGTCTCAGCAGAAGATGCTTCGACTGAGCGATTGATCCAAGCTATCGCCAGGATGAGCTCAAAGACCAAGATGGACATTCCCATCTATGAGGGGATTCTAAATGTAGAAGAGTTGCTGGATTGGATCTGAGCACTCGACACCTACTTTGATTATGAGGATATTGAAGAGGACAAGAAGGTAAGGCACGATGTAACCAAGTTGAAAGGACATGCAGCCTTATGGTGGGATGAGTTGTAGGCTGATAGGTGTTGCAAAGGAAAATAGAAAATTAAGAGATGGGATCGGATGATCGCTAAGATGAAAGCGAAGTTCATCCCCAGAGATTACCAGATCACTCTGTTCAGGCGAATGCAGAACCTGAGACAGAAGATGATGACGGTGAAGGAGTACACCAAATAATTTTATAGGCTCAATATCCGAGCAGGTCATCAGAAGAGTGATGACGAGAAGGTGGCGAGATACCTGAATGGTTTAAGGTATGATATTCAGGATGAGTTAAGCATGGTTACCATCCGAACAGTTGAGGATGCGTACCAGATGGCTCTGAAAGCCGAAGAAAAGCTGAGCCGCAAGTAGAGTCAGCGAGGGCGAGGCAGGAGTCAGCTCAGAGGCAAAGCAATTGCCCAAGAAAGAACTCAGAAGCCCAAGGAGGAATGGAAAAGACCTCAGGGAAAGGTTGAGAGAGGTGGAACCTCACAACCAAGGCAGAAATATGCTGAGCCGAGGAGGCAGCATACCGAGCAGGGTGACGGTTATGTTGATGCCAACGTTATTCCTCGTACCCAAGGTAGAGGAAGAGGACGTGGAGGAATCATCACGTGTTTTACCTGTGGGAAGGACGGACATAAAGCCGTTGACTGTCCAGATAGGAAAGTGGACCGAAGTGAAGCTCACATCACAGAGGCACAGAGGCATGATGCTGAGAATGAAGATGCAAACAGCGGAAGACGCTTGGGATGCATAAGACTCTTTTGACACCCGAGAAAGAGGTGGAGAGCGCAGTGCAGAGGAGAAGACTGTTCAGAACGGCTTGCACAGCCAAGGACAGGAAATGCAAGGTCATCATTGACAGTGGGAGCACCGATAATCTCGTTTCATCCGAGATGGTGGAAAAGTTGGAGCTAGAAACAACTAAGCACCCGAGTCCATATAAGGTCTCGTGGTTACAGAAAGGACACCGGGTAAGTGTCACTAAACAATGCTTAGTTAAATTTAAAATTGGGAATTATCATGATGAGATTCTGTGTAATGTTATTCCCATGGACGTATGTCATATCTTGCTGGGTAGACCATGGCAGTATGATAGGAATGTGGTTCATGATGGGAGGATGAACACCTACACCTTGGAGAAGGATGGGAGGTTACATAAATTGCTTCCGATAAAGGATAAGGAAATAAATCCGGAAGTAAACAACACAATACTTCTCATGAGTGGGAAGGAGCTTCTCACAGAGATGGAGAAGAATGAAGATCCACAATTCTTTGTTGTTAGGAAGCCAAGGATTGTCCTGACAAGCATAAGATTGGACGACTTGCCAGATGAGATTCAGGAACTATTGGGAGAGTTCGCTGATATCATCGTGGATGAGCTACCTCGTTCATTGCCACCGATGCAGAGTGTGAGTCACCATATTGACCTCATACCAGAAGCAAGCTTGCCAAACAAAGCAGCGTATAGATTGACGCCTCAGGAGAACGAGGAAGTCAAAAAGAAGGTACAGGATCTACTGGACAAAGGACTGGTCAGGGAGAGTCTAAGTCCGTGTGCTATTCCGACAGTACTAAGTCCGAAGAAGGATGGAGGCTGGAGGATGTGTATAGACTTCAGGGCGATAAACAAGATCACCATCAGATACAGATTTCCACTGCCGAGAATGGACGATCTGATGGATTGCCTGAGTGGGGCAAATTATTTTTCGAAGATTGATCTCAAGAGTGGATATCAACAGATTCGCATGAGAGAGGGAGATGAATGGAAGACAACATTCAAAACAAACGAAGGTTTGTATGAATGGTTGGTCATGTCGTTTGGCTTGACAAATGCGCCGAGCACTTTTATGAGGCTGATGAATGAAGTCGTGAAATTTGGGAAATTTGTGGTCGTGTATCTGGATGACATACTGATTTTTAGTAAGACCAGGGAAGAACACTTGAGACACTTGGCCATTGTAATGAGAACGCTACAGCAGGAGAAGTTGTTGGTCAACATGAAGAAGTGTTCCTTCATGAAGACAGAGCTCATCTATCTAGGCTTTGTTATTTCAGCGAATGAATTGAAGACGGATCCTGAAAAGTTGGAAGTGATAAAGAATTGGCCATCACCGAGAAATGTTTTCGAGGTGAGGAGCTTCCATGGACTGGCTAGTTTCTACAGGAAATTTATCAGGAATTTTAGTGGGATTAGCGCAGCAATGATGGAGACGGTGAAGAAACGGCATAAAGTTCTTCATTGGACAGCAGAGGCTGAGAGGAGCTTCAATCTGTTGAAGCAAAAGATCACAGAGCAACCAATTCTGGTGTTGCCTGAATTTCAGAAGACATTTTAGGTGAAATGTGATGCCAGTGGGTATGCTGTTGGAGGGGTCTTGAGTCAGGATGACCGACCTGTTGCATATTTCAGCGAGAAGCTGGATGACACAAAGCTGAAATACTCCACATATAATAAAGAGTTTTATGCCATCATACAGGCATTAAAGAAGTGGAGGCATTACTTGATACCCAAGGAATTTGTGTTGTACATTGATAATCATGCATTGCAGTTTGTAAGTCAACAGGATAAGTTGAACCAAAAACATGCAAAATGGGTAGAGTACATGCAAAATTTTACATTTGTCATTAAGCACATTTCAGGAACTGCTAACAAAGTAGCTGATGCTTTGAGCAGGAAATGTTTACTATTGCAGGAGTTCAGAGTCAAAACCTTGGGTTTTGAAAACCTCAAAGATATGTATGCAAGTGATGCAGATTTTGGGGAAGCTTATGAAGCAGCCGAGAATTCAGTTCTCAGAGATCGGAGCCCGTGGATAGATTTCATGATCCAAGAGGGATTGTTGTTTAGGGGCAATCAACTATGTATTCCGAATTGCTCCATGAGGGATAATTTGGTGAAGGAAAAGCATAGTGGAGGCTTAGCAGGTCATTTTGGACATGAAAAAACATTCACGAAGCTGAGTGAATCGTATTATTGGACAGCCATGCGAGAATATGTAAATAGGTTTGTTGACAGGTGTCGGATATGTCAACATGCGAAGGGCTGAAAGCAGAACACAGGGTTCTATCAGCCATTGCCCATACCCGAAAGGCCATGGGAAGCCATCAGCATGGATTTTGTTCTGGGATTGCCGAGGACACAACGAGGAGTTGATTCCATCTTCGTGGTGGTAGACAGGTTCTCGAAGATGGCACATTTTATTCTGTGTCATAAGACCAGCGATGCAACCCACATCGCAAACTTGTTTTTCAAAGAGATTGTGCGACTGCATGGATTGCCGAGGAGCATAGTCTCGGATCGGGACACGAAGTTCATAGGTCACTTTTGGAGGACGCTATGGAAAAAGATGGGGACTAATTTGGCATTTAGCTCGGCTTACCATCCGCAGACAGATGGGCAAACGGAAGTGGTCAACAGAAGTCTGGGAGATCTGTTGAGAAGCCTAGTTGTGGAACATCACAGCAGTTGGGATCAGATACTACCACAGGTAGAGTTTGCGTACAACGATTCAGTGAATCAGAGTACAGGGAAAAGTCCACTCCAAATTTTGTATGGAACACAGCCGAGGGGAGTTTCTGAGCTCAGGGAGTCAGGATAGGCTAAAACTAGCAGCGCTCGTGCTGAAGAATTCGCTGAAGCGATGCAGGAACTTCACACGAAGGTGAAGCAGCGACTGATGAAATCAAATCAAGAGTATAAGCGCAGAGCCGATCAGGGAAAGAGACAACTTCAGTTTGAAGTTGGGGACATGGTTCTGGCGCACTTAAGGAAGGAAAGGTTCCCAAGGGGAACATATAACAATCTCAAGATGAAAAAGATTGGGCCATGCAAAATTCTGAGGAAATTTGGAGAAAATGCTTACGAGCTTGAGCTACCAGATGGCATCGGGATATCTCCGATTTTTAATGTTTCAGATTTATACCCCTACAAGGCTGAAGAGACAGACACTGGGACTGAGGAACCAGTGATTCAGTGGCAGAAGCAATTGCTAGTTGCACAAAAGTCTCAGATGGAGCGCATACTAGATAAACGAGTTGGAAAGAAGACCAGGAGGAAGCAGTATTTTGAATACCTGGTAAAATGGAAGAATCACCCAGTGGAGGATGCCAGCTGGGAGAAAGAGGCAGAAATACAGAAACATGATAACACCGTGCAGGAGCTCATGGACAAGAGCCCATGAAATCTTTCGAGCCGAGGAGTATGATGCAGGAGCATCCACAACTTATCAAGCGAGCCAGCGCGTGGAGCAGAAAAAGACAGCTGGACAAGCCAGCAAAACTTCTTTTTGAATTTTACCTTGATAATTGTTGCGCCAAGCATTAATGAGTCAATGTAATGAAGCGCACTTGTATTGTATTGTAGATAGGAAGGCATTTATCAAATTTAATGCTGTTAGATAGGAATTAATTGTAGATTTGATAGTTGTAGAATTCGAGAGGGAAAACGGAATATAGGCACCCTCCTTTGTACATTGTATCATCATTCATTTAGGAGCAAGAAGAGAACTGTGCAGAACACCCATGTACAGATTGGATTAATAGAAGAGAGTATTTGATTCAGCTTCATGGTTTGTGTTGTTTCTCTGTGTTGATATTATGCTCATGTATGTTTTTGCTTTCTGTCATGCGTTTGCTTTGATATGCTGCGTGTGAGATTTCATAGTTGATTTGAAGTCTGTGAGAGAGAGAAAAATGAGTCTCAATTGTTTCTCTGTCTGAGCCAGGAGATTTTTGCATAGAGTGCAGTTGAATTCATCCGCATAGAGTGCGTTGATGAGGCTAGACAGTTGAACTTTTATTCTCATCTGCCCAGGAGTTGAATTGGGTTGAGGAAACCGTGCAGGAGAAGTGCAGGTCGGAGTCAAAGTCTCAGTAGATAGTATGAGCGCTGAAATACAGAGATTACCATGGCTACGAGTGCACAGGATCTGAAAGAATTCTACACTTTGGGAGTTGTTGAAGATCAAGTGCATAGAGTGGGCTCAGAGTCTCTGAAGGAGTCAGAGGAATTAAGCTCAGGTGGGATAGTACCTTTCGTCAACATTGTGGGAACAGACCTAGGTGAGACTCGAACAGGAACGGAGCTTTGGGGCAGAGGAAATCTCCAAGAAGGAGAATAGATGGCCAGAATTCGCGGGAGGGATTCGCGAAGTCCTGCTGACCATTGGATCTAGGAGAAGCGGCGCGAGGTTTAATCCTTAAGCACAGGCGAGGAGGATCAAATTCCATTGGGGTTCGGCATTCGGCGGTTGACGAGGTGAATTTTACCCTCATTGAAATCGCGAGTAGCGATTTCCCGAATTAATTGGAATCGTTGATCCCACGGGACAGGTGGCACGAGATCCCGGGAGGTCAGGATTCGGCATTTAGAGTTTTCGACATCACGAAACACTTGCATCGTGGATCCGCGATCCGTGAAATCTCGAAGAGGACGTGGCGGTGTGGGACCTCGGAGGAAAGTGGAGTACATGTGTCACCTTATCGGGGAATCGGCACATCGGGCCTCGGGGACTGTAAGTTCAAGTGGTTGACATCGCGGGTAGCAATATCCCGAAAGGGAAATCCCCGACAGGCGTGTGAACGTTGACCTTTGACCCATCGGGGTTCGGGGTTTCAAATTTCATGAGAATTGTGTTTGCGAGTTTCGTGACACCACGAAACCCGATCTCCCGAGAAGTGAAAGGGAGAAAGCCGAGGAGATAGCTGTGGGTATTGAGAACTCCCAAGAGGAGTAGGAAGAGTCTCCGACTCTTCGTCCTATGTAAGAGAAGGTCCTGGTGGAAGTGGCTACTGCCGAGAGCGGTCTACGTTCAGATATGTCATATGCACAGGAATAAAATGAGCACTCTTCGTCAGAGTGTCGACTACCACAAAAATCGAGTCGTGTCTCCTTGTCGTCAGTGGAAATCCATCAAAATGACCTCCCATTTCGATTCTAGAATAGCATGTGGTTGTAGTAATCATGTTGGATGTCTATGTTCAACCTTCACTTGCTGACATTCTATACATTGTTCCACATAGTTGACTATGTCTGCCTTCATTCCTTTCCAGAAGAATAAGGGTTTAAGGTCTTCCATCATCTTCATGACTCCAGGATGAGCCATGTATACTGCTCTATGAGCCTCATTTAGGATCAAACTCCTCAACTCATCATTGGGTGGTACGTAAATTTGGTTTTTAAATCTCAATAATCCATCGTTATCCACAGTAAATCCTTCAACTTTTGGTACCATCATTGTGTTTTGTGCGATAAAATCCTTGACCTCTTTGTACCAGTCATCGTCGTGCTACAAAGTTAGAATCTTTTCACGTAGATTTGTCTAAAAAGGCATCACCGAAAATATTTGTGGTCTCCAACTCAACGCATCTGCCATTTTGTTCATTGTTTGTTTTATGTAAGCAATCTTGAAATCGTACTCTCTAAGCAATTCCGACCAACATCGTTGTCGCGCGTTCAAGTCGTTTTGCGTAAAGATGTGTTGTAGACCATAGTGGTCCATTTTTAGTTCAAATTTTCATCCAATAAGGAAGTGTCTCCAAACTCTCAAGGCATAAACAAAGGCTAACAACTCCAAATCGTGAGTCACATAGTTCTCCTCATGCCTTCTCAACTTTCTCGAGATGTAGGTGATCACTCAGTTGTCTTGCATCAAGACTCCACCTAAGCTTTCCTTGGATGAGTCAGTTCATACCAAGAAGTCTGCGTCCATGTCTGGGACCTTTAGTATCGGTGTTGTCGTCAACATCTCCTTGAGCCTCTGAAAGGCTTCCGCGCATTTCTCGATCCAAACAAAATTCTTGTTCTTCTTTTTCAATTTCGTAATCAGATTTGCTATCTTCGAAAAACCCTCGATGAACCGTCGATAGCATCCCGCTAAAGCCATGAAGCTACGCACTTAGGGGAAATTTTTCGGCGCAGGCCATTCCATAATAGCCTCGACCTTTGTTGGATCCACAACGATACCTTCATTGGAGATGACATGCCCTAAGTAGTGAATCTTCGATTAATAAAATGAGAATTTAGACAATTTCCCATACAACTTTTTCTCTCGTAGACACAGTAGTACCATGCACAAGTGTTCGTTATGCTCCTCCATCGTCGGAGAGTAAATCAAAATATCACCAATGAATACTTAGACGAACTTGTCCAAGTATTCCCAGAACACCCTGTTCACCAAACTCATAAATACCCCTAGGGCATTCGTCAGTCCAAACGGTAAAATAGTAAACTCGTAATGTCTAAACCTCATCTTAAAGGTGATATTAGGGATGTCATCCTCCTTGATCTGTAACTGGTGATACCCTGATCTCAAGTTGATCTTTGAAAACACTATCGCACCTTTCATCTGATCAAACAAATCATCAATCCTTGGCAACGGATATTGATTCTTGATCGTTGCCTTGTTCAACTGACGATAGTCAATGCAGAGTCTCCACGGCCCATCTTTTTTCCGTATGAAGATAACAAACGCACCCCACGGTGACACACTTGGACGTATAAGTCCTAGGTCTAGCAACTCCTTCAGTTGCATTTTCAACTCCTGTAACTCCAGGGTCGACATCCAATAAGGTGTTCTTTCTATTGGTTCAGTTCTCGATTTTAGGTCGATGGTAAATTCCAAATCCCTCTCTGGCGGCATCCCAGGTAACTCCTCAGGGAAGACGTTCACAAAATCTCACACCACTGGAAGGTTTTCTAGACATTCCGCTACTCCCTTCTTGTTTAACGCAAGGATTGCATAAAACTTACATCCCTTGTGCATGCTCTTCTGTAGCTGCAAGGAAGAGATGAACCTCAGGGAGACTCCCTAGTTTCGACCTACAATCACATATCTCTATCCCTCATCATTGACCAAGATCAACTGTTTCGTCTTACAATTGAGTATCGCCTCATGTGATTCCAACCAGTCCATACCGATCACGACGTCATAACACCCTAAGATTGTGACGTACAGGTTGTCCCTTGTGACAAAATATCCCAGGTTAAGGATACAGCCCGTACCCTTCCCTCCAACCTTCTATTTGGCTCCCGAATCCATTTCTACAAAGCTAAACTTGTCTTGTTTGACTGCCTTTACCTTAATTATTTTTAGCGCCGCACCAGAAATGAAACTCTCTGTAGCACCTAGATATATCAAAATACTCAGAGTCTAGTCAGTGATGGTACCTAATGTCTCAAGCATAGTCGATTGGTGCTCTGCCTGATGGTTATTCCCCATTGCATGAATCCGATGGGCCTTGCCCAAATATCCCATGGTAGTGGGTCTGGATGATCCAGATGCTCTGGTCCTCTCCACTAGGCAGTCGCACTGGTAATGTGGCTCCCCATGTGTCCAACACCCTTTCTTCGGTCCAGTACTCCTGGTACAAAAAGTAGAAGCTGATGACCCACTGACCTGGAACCCTGGTCTGTTCTACTGAACATGCCTAAACTGTTGTTGTTGTGGTCGACGTTGTTGCTGGTGTTGTGGTTCTCTATAAGGATTTTCTTGCTGAGGCATCGGTCATCATGGTGTAGTGTATGTGGATCCTCTCTTAGTGCCTCTAAATCTTGGTGAATGTCTAGCTGGTGTCAGATGCTGTAGCGCACCAGATGACACTTGTCCCACTAGTCTCACTGGAGTTTTTCTCTGAACTCCACTGATGAGCTCCTCCTCTGCTGTGAGGGCCTTCTAGACAACATCATGCAAGGTTTGAGGCATTAGAATCCTCACCTTTGCACGAATGTTGACAGTAAGGATGAACACAAACTTGTTGACCTTAAGCTTCTCAGTATTCAGGTGCGGAGCATACTAAAGCAGTTCCATGAAACGGGCCTCATACTTGGGCACCGTACGACCACCCTGTCACAAGGTGTTGAACTTGTTGAGCTAACACTCAATGGATTCCTCAGATAGATACCTCTCCCGGAACCGTTCCTTGAATATTTCCCATGAAACGTCTTCGACTTCCATGTTCAATTGCGGCAGGAGCATCTTCCACCATAGAAGAGTGCTCCCCTTCAGTTGAAATACCACCATGCAGACCTTCATGTTGGAAGTATAGTCATGAAGTGCAAAGCACATAGCTATATTCTCCAACCATGCCTCGAAGGCCTCGTCATCCGGGGCACAAAAGAACTCAAAAAATTTGACCTTCTCGAGTTTGCGGTGAATGCTACCAGTACCGACCGGAGTGCGTGGTGGACCCTCAAAAAATTTTGGCGCCCTGGCCTCATCTCTATCCAAATGACTGATCAGTGCCTCATACATGCTCTGAAAGGACCTCATCAACCCAACCACATCACCCACAGCTATATGTTCTTTCCTGAAAACTTTCTCGTCTCCTTAGGGGTTAGACCCCTCGGGCATGGATGCTACTGGGGGCATCGCACCTCCTCCCCTAGTACCCCATCTTCTGCCTCCACGACATCCTCTAACAATGATTACCTGCACAAATATAAGTCAATTTAATTAGCAACATTAATACTCAAATATCTAATCAACGGAAGCCGTAGTGATCCCAAGTCGCTAGTCGAATCGGCTCTGATACCATATGTAATGACCCCATCATTACAACAACATGCGACACATAACTAGTGCAATATGTATTATTTTATTTTTTATTTTTTTAAAATAGAAAGGTAATAACGACAACAATCAATCAACACCACYAGACGACGAACTCAATGCATGCAATTTAGGCAACAGACAAACATAACGACCTAGCATACTAGCACATCAAGAAGCTGGAAGCAACATATGACAGTCAATCAAACAAAAAATAGAAACGACTACCCACCCATCCCACCTTGCAAGGTTACTYGACCTCCAGGACACATAAGCAATGCTCAAGCCTAGGTTCCCATCGATTTTGAACATTTAAGGTCTCAAGGATGGCGACTGTTCTGAGGAACAAGGAGGTGTCTACATCCCACCCAAAACAAGAAATACCACGCCTACTAAGATAAGGAAACATCAATAAATCCAAACGTAACAGCTTTAACAACACACTAGCTAGAACCCTCCCAGCGAGCGGGAGACAATAACATTAACATTATAAAACAAGTACAAACTTTCTTACAAAACAAAATCATCCACATCGGGAGGCGCATTATCCTAAGCCAGGATTCATATGTGCTTGTCGATCAATGCGTGCAATGACCCGATCATAAGGTGTCACGTCACCACAATGCAACAAGGAGCTAGGGACCCACGCGCAAACAAAATAATTCTAACCTTCAAACAAACATAAAATCTACGTGCCTAAAATCCAACTGGCACTAATATACATTATACAACTCCGATAGATGAAGGCGCTCTAATCAGTAAAGAAAAAAGGGATGCAGAGTGACTATATGTGACACATTTAAATTGACACAACGACTAGATGTAATTCAGTAGTAATTTATTGTAATAAGGACCAAATCACCGCATAAGTAGCCAACCACCATCTAAAATTAAAGGCACCTAACCATCATAAAGCAACATTATACCTTCCATTCATTTACAATCCCCTTTACATCATTCTAAAGAATAGAGGAACTTATAATTAATAATGGCAGGTTACAATTTTCATAAGCAGATTTTAATAACAATATCTAAGAGTTCAAGGGTTCCTTAATTAGATCCCTATCATAAAAACAATTTAAAACTATTAAGAGCATCAACACATTAATCACAATATACAATTAAAACTGTTTCTATCCAACTGAAACTATAATGAGATGTAAATCACCACAACATAATTAAATTAATTAAAACTAATAAAATCGTTAACGCAATAATCACAATATACCATTAAACTGTTGCGGTATAGTTGGAACTATTATGAGACGTAGATCACAAAAACATAATTAATTTAATTAAAACTATTAAAAATGTTAACGCCATCATAGCAATCATATAGCTGTCAGTGGGAGGATGGTAAAGAGGGTCCCACTCATTACTTGAAGTTATAATAATTGCATTAGAGTCAGTTCCTATTCTAGCTTCTTGATGGACGGATCTTATAGTCATAGTGTTGTTTCAATGTTAATTTGAGGGTTAATTCCTCTTTTTGTACTCCGTAACTTTTTGTCTTTTGTGAGTTGAAAGCTTTATTTTGGATTACTTTTATGAACGCTAAGAAAAAGATATGTTTGTTGTTATCATATAGCTTGGTTTTTTTTTTTCCTACGTCAAAGGACAGTTGTAAGAAAACTAGATATATTTTGGAATATAAAGATAATTTCCCGTGGAATCATATCTCTGTCAGAGGTTCTAATCACTAATTAATTAAAATCTCCTTGTGATATTCAAAATCTCTGTATTTAATTACTATCTCTTAGTATTTACTAAATCTCTTGTATTTATTCAAAGGAATAATAAAGGTTGGGTGCACTTAACCCAAGGATCTAGAAATTAGAATCAGTTACACTTGCCAACTGTCCAGAAAGGAGACTCGCAAAACAAGAGAATAATTAAATAATTAAAAACATTGCAGATTAGAAGCATTAATTTTCCAAAGTAAACTCAGAGATCGCGGATGGAAAAAAAAACAAAGGAAATCTCAGAACAAGAAGATAAGGGAACCGCGGCTGGCCAAAAATAAAATTTAAGGTGAAAATTTAGAAATAAACACAGTCCCAACACGAAAGTAAAAAAAGAATCGAAATTCACCCCACACGGTAGCCACTGCCATGCTCATAAGTCATAGAACAAACATCAAGGGATTCGCTACTAGCCCACAAATTTTTACATGCAAAAAAAGTACGCCATTCCACTTTAATTTTTAAGCACAAACTTAAGGCCATTAAAACGATTTTGTCAGAAGGTTTGACAGAGAGAGAAAGGGAAAAATGACTGCTCTGTTTGTGGGTTGGGTGCATCGGTAAAAGACAGGAAACAAGATGCAGCAGTGCTCAGCACACGGTTGGTTGGAGAAAGTGACAAGAAGAAGTTACACAGAGTAAAATTAGTCAAGCATTATCACCAAACTTCAATTATCAATTCAATCCCAATAGAACCACCCAATGATTCATGAGAAAATTCATTAGAATTCCTGTAAACACACAACTCGAACTTGGAGAGAAACCTTTGCTGCAATCTTCTAATGATCTTCATGGGTTATCCATACACTTATACAAAATTATGATTCTACTTGGACCATGCAATGATCTAATCAACAATTAATCAACTAATCACAAGCAAGTTTTACTTTGCGAAAATGGACACACAACTCAAATTCGTGGGATTTGTAACAACCAAATAATTCTAAACAGTATTTATTTCCATAAACAATTTATTGAATAACTGAAAACATTAGCTTCATAGCATACTATTGATTTTCGTTACAGCAACATCAGTAATTTAGATTTATCCATATTAACGGTTTCATAGCAGAATGAAATAATGCATAATTTA
>JASDQU010735418.1:104174-164492 GCA_032191745.1 Picea mariana
GATATGATCTGTATTTTATTGCTTATGAATTGAAGTTTCCTTCTTCTACTGATTTAGTCTGTCATAGATCTTCATTCCCTTATGCTGATATCTCTGTTTGTGATTAAGATCTAAAGCACTCTAGCACTGAATTTAAAAGAGACTGCAAATTTAAAATTACCCTAAAATCTAACAATCCTCCTAGCCTGTGAGGATTGCTAATGTGAGGATTGATAATGAAGCATACAACAGGTAAAGGAAAGATGATAAATCAGTTGGAACAACATGTGTTTGAGGTAGGAATAAAGCTACAGTCACTCTCTCACTTCAAGTATACTCTCCTTACAATTCTCAAGCCAACAACAAAGATTTTATCTAAGATAGATCAATCTCCTTCACAGGTTATGTTGGATGCAATACACCCACTAAGGGAAACTTTAGTTATGCCATCTTTATTGAGACACCGGGATGGAGGTGTGTCACTTATGGTGGCCACATGCATAAGTGAGATCATCAGGATCTCAACACCATATGTTCCTTATGAGGATGATGTGATGAGGGATGCCTTTCAGCTTATTATTTCCACTTTCCGAGGTTTGGGTTATATACATAGTCCCTTGTTTGGAAAGAGGGTAACCCTTTTGGAGACAATGGAAAAGTTTGAGTCATGTGTGTTGATGTGGGATATTGGATGTCATGATTTGATCCTTGAAATATTTCACATTTTCTTCTGTGTTGTCCGTGAAGCTCATCCAAGAAATGTGATAAAATCAATGTAATCAATTGTGACTCTTATGTTGGACGAGAGTGATGATATTCCAGAGCAATTGGTGGCAGTGATACGAACTTCCTTGGGAGGAGGCGAGAAGGGTGTTTCTTCAACTGGCCATAGACTTTCTATGTATGTGATGGAGCATTGTGCAAACATGCTTGAGCCTTATTCGGCCATACCACCTAATGACATTAGCACATGTGATGGACAAGAGGATAGTATCTCATATCATGAGGAGGAGATAGCATCTTCGTCTTGTGATGAGTTTCATGATGATTTGGGTGTGGATACACCTAAGGGTGATGGAGCATTGACATAGGGCGAGTCATGTTTGGAGCAGGGACTCACCTTACAGGATATGCATATGGATAATTTGTTGGAGGAGTCTCATGAGTTGGAGAGCCAATCAGAATCATAGATGATTATAGAGGGACGTGGCCCAGAGATGATTGAGGGTGTTCATGTGTCACAGGAGCCACCATTATTGGAGAGCTCTGAGACAATTGAGCATGAACATGCAAATTTTAGAGCCAAGGAATGTTCAGATGAGAATACATCTATGTGGGATCCAGGATTAGACGACACTAGTAATGAGGATACTTCCATTCAAGGTCAAGATCCAGTTGACACTCATGGATTGAGTGATATAAACGGGACAGAAGACAATGTTAGGGGTTGGAGGATCTATAGTGATAGGCAGTATTCACAGTTACAAGATGTTTTCGGGAGGCACAACAAATGTTGAGCAGAGTAGCACAACCGGTCTTGAGGAGTACGTTGATGGGGATTCCACAGTTGACCTTAGCAGCAGGAGTTATGAGGTAGCACTTCAGCCCGATAGAGGTATTGATTCACATGAGTCACAACACTTGGCAAGACAGCTGAAGGTTAGAGAGGATATGATCATGGCGGCCATGAGGCATCCTGATGATACACACACATTGGTGGCAGGATATTGTTGGAGATCCATGGTGACACAGGATAGTCTGAGTGGAGAGTTTTCCATTGAGGACTTTCAAACACTTAGAGAGAGAGAGTGACAGTGATGAAGACCAACTACCAGCATCTCCTTATGGATAGAGATTACCTTCTGGAGATTGGTGAGATGTACCATGGGGTGTTGGAGGAGAAAGAGAATGAGGTGGATCGACTCACTCATGAGTTGGTGAGTGCAAAGGAATTCTTGAAGAGCACACAGATAGCCCTTCAAGAATCATAGTCCAGAGTAGAGAAGCTCCTTGAGGAGTCTAGTTGGATATTCACTACATCCATCTCAGTTAAGAGTCAGTCATATGTTTCAGCTATGTCACTAGAGGATGTTGGTGACAGGGAGGGTTTGCAGGCGTTTGCAGAGAGATATGACCGAGAGGCTTTTGATTATGCACATGTTTTGCAGTATGGGAATAGGAGTTGCTTCTTTTGGAGAGCCCATTGAAGGCTCGAGTCACGATCACTGCTGAGACAGTTGAGCAGATATCTTGTGGATCAGTCAACAGGGAAGTATATGCATCCAGGAATTGTGGGGACATGTATATTACAGATGAAGACACATCCATTTGGGACCCAGGTTCAGCTGACTCTAGTGTAGTGATAGATACAGTGGCACATACAAGATACAAAATGATATGCAGCTATATACAACCGTATGTAGTGGTGTGGAGTGGTATACAATGTTATGCAGAGGGGTATAGTGGTATCGGTGTTTTTTTGTTTCTGTTCTTTGATGCTCTTAGTATATATAAAAGGGCATGGGAGGATCCTTTGAGACAGTTGGGTGAGACAAGGGGAATTATAGACACAACAGGGAGTCTTTATTTAGGGCATGTGGTCAGTGCACAGGATGACAGGGACAAATTGAGGGATGTTATAATCTACTATAGAGGTGACACATATTTAACCCTTGAGGCCACACTTAGGGAGATGATCATGAGGGCGATGCATGATGCACCTTCGGTAGGATTTTTTGGGGACTTGTATGAGCATGAGGTACCACATAGGGCAGAGCTGGTTTACAGGACGGTGTATAGACTCCAGGCGTGGCTAGACTACATTGTCAGGAGTAGGGATAGCAGATTACTCTCTGTGGTTTGGCAGTAGCGTGATAAATTTGCATGCATGGAGTTGATTCCTAGTATATGGTTTCCATCGGTTGATTGCATACAGTGATTAGAGATGAGGCTCGGCTGGATTCCATTAGTTATCAGTGTAGCACAACAACAATCAGCAGGCCTTGGGAGTGATGGACCTCCAATTTTTTGGTGGGATCCGGGGATTCATTTGAGTGATCAATTGCTACAGATGGTCACGATGACTGATAGAGTTGTGACAATGATTGGTCTGCTCTATGTTTGGGATGTCTATAGTGGGGAGGTTGAGACTTACTTTATATGGCAGGATAGAATTTCTTTCTTGATACCCAGGATCGAGGTTGACAGTGGATTTGCAGATTTAGACTTCACTGAGACACCTTTGTAGGGGATGATTCGGGATAGTGGTTTCAATCCCTTCATGGATTTCAGCTTGGGGTTCCTAGAGAGGAGGATGCAAACCGAGCACGTTGGTCTGACAGTGATGATCAGAGTGGTGCAACGACAGCATGGTGGTTTCCTTCTAGGATTAGTTTGGGACCCTGGGATTGCATTGATTGACAATTTAGCTACCGTTAGAGATGAGCGAGCTGGTTCTAATTTTCAGGAGTTTACTCCTGGGATTTCATGGGTTGACAGTTGGGTTGTTGGGAGAGTCAACCATTACTTTTAGGAGCTTATACATATGGAACATTGGATAGGTGCCTTAGGTGGGACATTCTATGAGGGGTGGACCAAGTATTTACAACTTCTATTTTCTCTATTGATCGGTGGTCTTCATGAGGCCTCTTGTGTGAGTACATTGCAGGACAATGTTGTGGGCTATAGGTGCTCCATGTTTTTCAGATTGGTTTGGAACCCGAGGATCACTCTCAGTTTTAGTTTGGTACAAATTGTTGATCAGAGGGTTGTGATGGCATTGCTTGAGGACAAGCAATCTTTGGAAACAAAGGACTGTAATGTTCCCATTTTCGGATTTCCCTGCCTTGCAGTCAGAGGAGACTTTATGAGTTTATGTCAGCGTGACCAGAGGAGTAAAAGGAGGATAACAATGAGATTGGGAAATTTGGAGGAGTTATATGGGGCCCAGGCTAGCCCATTCACCATCTTTCATCATCAGGATCATTTCCGCATAGTTCTCTTTTGTTTTCGTGGCATTCCGACGATTTCCATAATTTTGGGTTATTATTGAGCATATTTTAATTAATTACACACTAAAGGTGTTATTTGGAGCTTGTTTCTTGGAGGAACACCTTAGTGTAATAGCTCGTTGGAACTAAGACGAAAAGATCTATAGGATAGGATGATAAAAAGTGACTTTCAATATCTGGAGAAGTTATAAGGGAAAATTAATCACTTTTTGGAGTAAAAAGGCTCATTAAATTAATAAAGTGATTTTATGAAGAAATATTAAAGATGAATTAAAAGTCACTTGAATGGAAAAAGGTGAAAGGGAGTGTAAAAGAGAGATAGGGGCTTCTATTCTGTCATTATGTTATTGATCATTTTCACTTGTATCTTTGAGCTCTGGCAGCTTGAACGTTTTGAGGGTTTTGAGTAAACAAACCCTAGAGATCAACAATGAGATGAAAGATTCATTTGTTCCTGATCCAAGCTTGGCCAAGGTGGTGAAAGATTCCACCCTCACCATTCTATTTCAGTTTTAGATCCGTTTCTTGCATTGGTGGTAAAGGAGGGTGCAACTGTTGGACGATTCTACAGAGAGGGCGCACTATTTCACCAAGAAGGGTTCGATTGGGTTATTTGGAGTGAGATCTTGAGGAGATTTGAGTGAGATTATATTTATCTCACTTAGGGCGACTTTTCTTGGCACTTTGGAGGGTTTCCAACAACCATATTATTTATTCTCAGAGCTGGGGTGAATTTACCGAAGGAGGGTGCATTGGGGGTTTGAGATCCAATGATTTGTGAGCAGATTTGTCATCTACAGCCAGGGGATCTTCACATATGAGTTATCCATCATCAAATCTACAAGTTTTCAAGCATTTCATGAAGATTTTACATCACATTTACCGTGCATATTTCAACAAGGTGTAAGCAACAAGGAGGACATATTTCTAGGTATGGGAATTATGGATTTTGAATGATATAACATCTCTTTTGGGCAGCCATCATTAGGGCATTGAAAATGAGGATAATTGACACTATTTCCTTGCCTTTTGGAGCCATTATAGACCAATAAAATGGTTGTTGTATTAGTTATATCAGATCTGGAAACTACTACCATTGGACAACCATTTATAATAAATAAACAAGCAACGAATATGTGGAGGTATTTGTGCTTTTGTTGTGTATTACTTGTCATTTACACTTATGTTTATTCTAGTATATGTTCCACTTGAATTTCATGTTGTTTTATACAAGTTAAACTAAAAAAACATGAATGGAAATGCAAGCTACAACCATGCATGCAAATTGTTTGACATAATGCCTAAATGAGAAAAAACAGTCATATATCATAACAACAAGCAAATAATCATAACGGCAGACACTTCGGGGATTATAAGGAGGTTGTAACCCATTCCATTGACCATCTAAACACATCAGCAATCCACCTTGAGAGTTTGGACAGCAAGAGAGTTGATTTTCGCAAAGCCTTTGAGCAAACACGTTAAGTGTTTGACGAAAGTTCTGAACCAGTTAGATCTGATTTTTATATCAGATTTGGTTGGGGAACATTACATTTTTTCTTTGTTATCATTCAATGTACAATCTTACATATTACATCATTCGACTTTTAGCCATTCATCATATACATATACAATATTAAACCAGGGATCAAAACTGGATATCACATTATAAATCAATTAAAACCATGTGAAGCGAAAATCCATGAACCACCATTGATGTTTGCCTCATACTTTCATAATACAAATGTATGGGCATAAGGTTGGACTTCAATAATATTAGTCTCAGATTTAAGTCCATCAATTGCTTACATGTTGGGGTCTAACCTGAAAATCTTGTACAAATCCTCCTGCAAATAGGGCAAGGTTCTCCACAAGCCATTTCTAAAAATGGTAAACCATTAAAAAATCTCAAATGACACCAAATCACACTAACTAAAAATACCATCACTACGAACAAGCCATTTCTAACAGTGGTAAACCATTAAAAATTCTGAAATGACACCATATCACACTAACTAAAAATACCATCACTACGAGCAATCAAAAGGTGATCATCAAGGGTGTGTTCGTCTCACATCCGACCTCCTAAAATTTAGAAATATCCCCTAAAATGTAGAAATGCCTATTTCTTCAAGAAACTGAATCCAAAAAACATAAAACTGAATAAGCTACTTATTCCTCCCGCTGCTTACATTCCCACTAATCCTCACTATGTGTTACAAATATTGCATTATACAATAGAGTCATGAGCATTTTCCTTACCTTGAAAGAACAACATATTTCTAGCTTACAACATATTTCTAGCTTTTGTCCAGATGGATTTCCAGTTTGTTTTTTATTATCAGTTTACATTGAAATGCAGAACTGCTTGTTGAATGTCAATGGGTTATTTCTATACTCTGCTTTGTTTATTACTTTAGTACATCTGACACACATGTTTTTCCAGGTTTTTCTGAATGAAATTTGTTCAAAATTTATCCCTTTTCCCGAAGAGGAACTTATTTCTCATTTGCATGCATTGGTGCACAAATGTTATAAGTATTCTACCGCCACAACAGCAGAGGTTCCCCAATTTCTCAAGAATGAGCTTTCAAATTTGTGTAAGAGTCGTAGGACTTTCTTTACAGCAGACTGTGTGAAGGAGTACAAACGAGATTTTGAACGAGATCTTGATCCAGACAGTACATCGACATTTCCAGCTACACTCTCTGTTTTGACTGAGCGTTTGAAACATTGGAAGAATGTTCTGCAAATCCTTGTGGAAGAAAGATTTCCTGCTTTCTTGAAACTGGAGGAAGAAAGCAGTGTCTTGCGTGGGTTCCATGTGGTTGATATGGAAGTTCCAGGACAGTACTTTGCAGATCAGGTATGGATCTTTTTATGCACATTTTACAATTGCACTGTATATGGACAATTTATTGAATCAAACATCGAAGTATATGGACAGATGAATGCCAATGTATGTTTAATTTGCCTTATTGTCCTGCAGTTTCACGAGTCTTATAATATTACTTTGATGCAAATTCAAATTCCTTAACAGTTTCTGCGAAAGTTCATTTATAGTTAAAGTAATCTTCTGTAAGTCATATCTTATGTGGGAGTAACATTCATTGCGATGGGATTATGGCTTCTAAATTACCTTCATTGGTATGTTGCAGGAGATTGTACCTGATCATACAGTGAAGTTGGATAAAATTGGGGCTGACTTGCCTATAGTGCGAAGACATGGTTGCAACTTCCGTCGATTGACATTAGTTGGTTCTGATGGTTCTCGACGTCATTTTCTTATACGTTCAGCAACTCCTAGTGAAGAACGAATGGTACAACTGTTTCGTGTTTTAAACAGGTTGTTTGACAAACACAAGGAATCGAGACGCAGGCATCTTGCGTTTCACACACCAATCACTATACCACTTTGGCCTCAGGTGTGTTTTTATTCCACATTCGAAACAATAGGTCCATCATCAGTGCTATTTGTTTTTTGTGATATCTTGATCTTATGATGCATAGGGGTAATTTCCGGCATGCATGTTCTTGATCTTATATATTATATATTTTATTATTAAAGATAACCTTTTATATATTATATATTTTATTATTTAAGTTAACCCTTTATATTATATATATTTTTATTTAAGGTAACCCTTTATATATTATATATTTTATTATTTAAGGTAGACATAAAGTACCTTTATACCATTAATTCTTTCCGATACTCACATTCATGTTAACCGATCAACATTTTATATCAATGTTACATAGAACATTTTATGTCAATTTATTACCCAAAACAACATTTATCAATTCTTATGCCCACATTCATGTTACGCAGCCCAAAACAACATTCATCAATTACCCAAAACATTTATCAATTATATGCTTATGTGATTTGTCAATTACCAAAAACAAAATTTATCAATTATATGCGTATATGATCGTTTAATGAGAATTTTTTTGAAGTCTTCATGTTACTCCATTTTGCCATTTGTAATATTGGTATGATAAAAAACATAAAATGGAAACTACCAATGTGGGATTAAAAAAATGGTTTTATGCCAATAGCGTTGTGTCACCTCGTCTTGTTGCAATATTAGCAAAGCAGAATGACTGCTCACGACTTTATGGATAATGTACTTCTGTTGATAGCCTTTTTCTCACCAGGGTGCCCTTCTTCAGCTAAGGCTGATCAAATCACTATCCCTTCCTTTCCTCAATTAAGTCGCCTTTGTAATATTGGAACTGCCTCATATAGGTAGTATATGAGATTCCAACTTGTAGGCCACTGTCGAAATAATCACAAATTAAAGTCGTGGCGTATATTTATTATTCAATTCGACCCTTCTGTAATGATAATTGATAGGCAGGCGTACCTTGAATCCCCACATGGCTTATTACACTGTTATTGATAACAAAAACATCACTATCACATCATCATTGATTCTACAATGGCATTGGTGTCTCTTTTCAAACCTGTATTTATCATGGCTTTCAAATTCATATCCATATGCGATTATTTCATCGTCTTGAATGCAACAATTTCAGTTGAATTGAGTGTGTGGAATCAACTTCTGCTTCAAAAAAGACAACCGAAAGGTTATTCCAATGCTCGAATCGTCTCACAATTCAGTGCAATAATGATGTAGTAGGACATAATCCTGACTAGCCTAAGGCCGCGTGCATGAAATTAGGAGACAAATGCTCTGAAAAGAGGCTCATCTTTTTGCCCTACAAGGGTTTAGGACGCTAAATACGAGCTTCTCTGCTAATCACGGTACGATTCATGCTTCCAGTCAAACAAGTTGAATCATGTTCAGTCATTAAACCATGAAATGAATGTGTTTGTCTCTTTTGGGCTTGTATTCAACAGAAAAAAGAATCCTTTCAGACCGTGATTTTATGCTCGACAGAATCGTAAGTCAGTCTGTCAAGTCTCTGTTGTGGGGACGTCTTTGCACGCGTCTTCTTGGTGGTATAATTCGTTAATGAGAAACAAACATAAGGGAGTGCATTTCAGTGCACATCGGCCTCGCTGGTATTCAGATTGGCAATGCCTACTACGAGATTTACTGCCTTGAGTACGATATCCAGCCAGATGGGCAAGTGCCAAGTGACAAAACAGTGGGAAGCGAAGACGATGCGTTCAACACGTTCTTCAGTGAAATAGGAGCAGGAAAGCATGTCCATCGTGTTGTATTTCTCGATTTAGACTATTTCACAGGTTTGGAAGAAGGGGGAAGTCAAGCTTATTAACTCACACCCATATGATATGGCTTAGCGCGACTGATTCTACCTAAGCCTTCATATTAGCGCGACTGGTTCTACCTAAGCCTTCATATCCGATGCGTTGAACGGATATAGATACTGCGGCCTTTTGTTTTAGTTTTTTAGTAATTCGGCTTGAATGCATAAATAGATTCATAAAAAAATCATTACAACATTTAAATTATATAAATTTAGCCACTTTCAAATCAAATCAAATAAGGGTTAAATTAAAAAAAAAAAAAAAACCTAAAAATAAAAAACCATTCAAAATAAATCCCACAGTTAAATTATATAAACTTAGCCACTCTTAAATCTGGACAAAATAAAACAAAGAAACAAAAATAAAACGCTTAAATTTAGCTATTCAAAATAAAATAAATCCCGAAAAGAAGTTCAAGGAACAAATAGGTGAACAGGAAATCCCAAAAGTTAGAAATAATACTATTTGGTTTCTTTTGAGGATGTTACGCTGAGAGAATGTTTTTTAATTTGTAGCCAATACTAGTGAATAGATCTTTGTTATAAGAGAGTCGGTGAAATTTGTGGACTTGTACAGTGCCACCTTATAATTACGGAGAGCGTAGTATTTTGGAATCTTATTAAATTGACACCCTATAGTTTGAGTCCATCCTTTAGTTGAAACGACGCATTTAAGAAAATGGTGTAAAGTACCAAGTTGTTGAATATTTATTCTGTTATTATGACATTATCACATGCAAGTATTTATCTACATGTTTTCTTGATTAACTTTTGGAGATATTATTTTATGCTGAATGGCTTAAACTGTTTCATTTTCAGGTTTATATGGTGGAGGATGATTTGATGTATAGTACTTTGGGGGAAGTATTTGAAATCAGTTGTGTTAGATATGGTCGTGGAGTTGGTCGTGAATCTGATCGTCTGATCATCCATTTCAAAGAGCGTTTGAATCCCGCTATTATTTGTCAGCTTCCACCTGAATCTGTTGCAGACTTGAGACTGCAGATATACAATGAGATAATTTCAACATTTGTTAATGAGAAACTATTTAGTCATTACATGCTTAAAATACTTTCAAGCTGTAATCATTTGTGGGCATTCAGAAAACAATTTGCAGTTCAGTTAGCCTTGTCAAGCTTCGTATCATATATGTTACAAATTGGGGGCCGAGCTCCGGAGACAACCTTATTTGCTAAAAACACAGGAAAAGTATTCCAAAATAACTTCCACCCTGGTAAGTTTATTCACTGGAAATTTAAATAATAGGGATTCAGCAGGACTTCAGAGTTTCTCTTAACTTCTTCTTTTGGACAGTGACTTAAACTCTGCTTCTTTTTGTAGTTTACGATGCGAATGGAATGATAGAGTTTAATGAGCCTGTGCCATTTAGGCTTACACGGAATTTGCAAAGTTTCTTGACACCTTTTGGTGTTGAAGGTCCTTTTGTTTCTGCCATGTGTGCAGCTGCACAATCCATTGTCGCACCGAAGGTGAATGGACAAATATTTATGATATAATTTTGTTATCTGAAACTGTCAGTATATTAAATAGAATTGTGATTCAAGTGTGAATTGTTGTTTGAAATTTGAATATCATTTTGCGATATGTTGAGATAGCTTATTTGAAATTGTTTATCCTTTGCAGCAGAGACAGCATTTTCAGTCCCATCTAGAAATGTTCTTCAGGGATGAGCTTTTGTCATGGTCCTGGAGAAGATCACCTGAAATGCCATCAGCACCAGCTGCAGCAGGGGGTATAAATTCTGTAGAATTGAGGCAAAAGGTCACAACAAATGTTGAGCAGGTCATAGGCCGTATCAAAGGCATTGCTCCACAATGCTTCCCAGAAGAGGTGCTCAAAAAACATGCAAACCTAAAAGACATGCCTTTATATTTTTTATTAGATTAGTATTTTAAATTCCTGAAAATTTTCTTATTTTTAATACTATATAATTTCAGATTTTTATTACTATATAATTTCAGGACGAAACTGAGCCACCACAATCTGTACAACGGGGTGTCACACAGCTGGTGGAGGCGGCACAGCAACCTAAAAGCCTTTGTATGATGGATCCTACATGGCATCCTTGGTTCTGATTGGTTGTGCCAACCTCTTTTATAATATTTGTTGTACGTCATCCTTGGTTCTGATTGGTTGTGCCAACCTTATAATATTTGTAGTACGTCCGTATATTGTTTAGTGCAACTTGCTCCGATAAAGTTGAGTTCAAGTTATTAGTTTTACTCTAAAAGTTTATTCCCTTGGAGTTTTACAAAGTTTACAACTGAATTTTTTCATTCAGTTGTCTTCATTAGTAACGAAAGGAAAGTTACAAATATTTAATAAACTTGTCAAATTGGCTGGCATGCACTTGCATGATTGAGGTAAACTCAGTCAAACTTGCAAATTTTTTGAATTTTGTAAGTGAATTACAGTGATTTATAAATTAATTTATTAAAGAGATTGGAGTTCCAAAACAATTTGATTTTTTTTATAAGATGATGGTTGTAAGTGTATGTTAATTTTTCATATTTAATTTTGTATAATCAATAAAATTATTGGTATTAGCTTTTTAGAATTATTGAAAGTAATAATGTTTAAATATACTCATTAAACATGTTTGTGAAATTATTGATAATTATATTTTTATTAGCCAAGGTGTTTTGGGCTAAGGGTCATTTCTCTAAATAAATGTGATTAAATAACTACAAAAATTAATTAAAATTGTCATAACTAAACCATAATAAAATGATACATCCATGACATAAATGTTGAAATGAAACATGTACATATTGCTCTTAGTTGCCATCACCCTAATTATATTCTTCACTTGCATGATAACATTGTTGTTCTAAAAAAAATTGATCTAAAATTGTGTGAGTATACCACCAATCCCTACCCAACAAGTCAAAGTAAAAAAAACTTAAATGAGTGTTTTGGAAAAACATAAGGCTCCTTCATTTTATCCCACATATTTTTAGAGTTAACACATTATCACTTGTCCTCCTTGAACTTGACTTCCAATCCATACCCAAGTGTGATGTCCATTATCAACATCCTCAATGTGAAAAATATGTTGGTATACCCACATAGATGTGAACAAATGCACATGTAAAAATGATAACAAATGACATTGTCATATGTTTAATAACCCTAGCATTAATAAAAACATAATACTTGTTATAATTCAAAAGTGCATTGTAAAATGAATAATTGATGAAGAGATATTATTAGAAAGCTACTACATTCAATTCCTATGTTTAGTGCATCCTCTTCACCCCATGGGCAATGATTAAATGTGCCATATTTATTTTTGGTCTAGTCATTCACCCAACTATTGAGACAAATCATTAGAATAGTTTCTTTTAAATGATCAAGAAAATCCAGGCTTCTACTATTCAGCGATCTAAATTATTTCCTATTATTTTCCCATTTCCTTCTCGTGTTCATACAACACAACCCATGGTTGAATTGTCTCTATCTAGTAAAGAACAAATTTTCAATTTTTGAATTTGTCGATGTATTCATGAAATAAAAAAAAAATAGTATGTTATCATATACATATTATCAAGTTCAATGTAAACAATTACTATATAGAAAATTAACAAAATCTAACTGGCTTACTCTTTAACTTGCACCTTTTCCCACTGGTTTGGAGTATCTCCTCTTTCCTTTTTCTCTCATCTTGATGGTCATCCCAAACCACTCCACTAATGTGTCATCAAGTTTCTTAATGTACTCACTAGAATAATATAATGACTCATATACTATGTACCCTTCTACCATAGACCCCTTTGAAGGATCAAATCCTGCCACTGAGAGGGGGGGGGGGTTGTGAATCAATGACTCAACAATTATATCAATTTTTGATTTGATAATGCAAACAGAACCTAAACACAATATTTTTATCGTGGGACACAATTGGGAAAACCACAAACTATTTTCTATTAACTGCAAAATTTGTTTTACATGTTACATAGAAGGAAGATATACTTCATTTTTAATCAACACCAATTGATCAGGATGCACCCACACCCTAGTTTACCAACACCAATTGGTAGGAGGCTACGAACCCTTGGTTAGTCAGCTACAACTGACAAGGCAGCACCAACTCTCTCTGTTCACCAGCACCAACTAGTAGGAGGCTTTGACCCCTTGTTTAGTCAGCTACAACTAACAAGGAAACACTGACTCCCCTGCAGGCTCCAACCCGCCCTTGCACCACCCAACCACCATTAATGCATAGGTATTAGCTTTTCTTCCTGGAATCTGCTTCAGCTATTGATCTTCTGATCTGGACTGCGGAGACGCTTTCTTATCAACACTCTTCCATGATTATATACTCTTCAAACAGTGTGAGTGTGACACAACTGTGTCCCTTCATTTCGACCATCACACCTCTTCGATTAATTAGTCTTAATTAATGTTTATTTATTTTATTGTGAAGGTTTTTCATAAATTGATCACAGTCATGGATCAATTTAATCCTTTATACTCAATCCCGAATCTTTGTTATATTCACGGAGACCAAATTCTGTGGAGGCACTTCCTTCAAACCATCACATATGACCGTGCGTTACAGAAACACGGGCTTTACCAACTATAGCGACATATTATAATTTCCTTTTAAAATTCTTATAGCATATGACCATCAGCGGTGATCAAGAGCTAAGTGAGACGAGCGCTTGAGCGTTTATCATTTCAACGGTTACGATTCGATCTTCTGATGAGATGGATGGTTGATGAAATTTCACTCTTTGGAACTTTGGGTTTTCAACCTTTCAAAACTTTTGAATCAGGTTTTACGAACATATCAGATGGTTAATGTTTATTTTACGGAGACAGATCAACGGTCAACTTCAAACCTTACACTCATCCTTTTACTGCTAAATATGACGGCTATGACTTAATCAAGCGTTGAGATGGATGGCCACCATTTACTCCGGGTCTTCAAACTTCGGAGATTTTAGATCTCAACACCTTCTTTCCTGTTAACGTCATTTCTTCCAGAGCTGACAAACGGCTGACGCGTGTCCCTCTCTTGATCAACGGTCGAGAATACTCCCGAAGCGATCTTTCAGATCAAACGACTTATGTTCGTTTCGGGACTTCGGGACTTGGGGCAAGTGCTAGTGGTATATCTCCCGAAGCAAAACTCCCGGAGTGACGTAAGTTGCTTATGTCACTTGCTGACGTGTCAAGAGATAAGTAGATGCCACATGTCACTTTGATTTGTGATTTGCACATACCAGAAATGTCGATTCAGCTTAACACTTGTCGTTCTCTGACTATGCCATGTATCCTTGCTGATGTAGATTGTTGACGTAGTTTGCTGACACGGTCTGGATCCAATGAACCTCATATGTCCTCTAAATCCGACGGTCCATATTCACTTTGGATTTTTGGGCTCTGGGTATTTCAAATCTCAAAATGACGGGGCGTAAGTTCCTTTCTTCTTTATACCCAAAGTGAATTTTGTTCATTGATCAGGTTCTTTAGATCAACAATTCAATCTATTCTGCAATGCAACTCTTGTAGCTTTATCCTGTCCTTTCCCTTTAACACGATCCGACGACTAACGGGTATTCGGCTAATCCAAATCTCAACATTTTAGCCTCGCTTATCCTATCCTTCTACATTGAGATGATCCGATGGCTATGGAAATTCTCGAAGTAGATCAACGGTCGACGATGATTGTGGAACTACAATTTACGAGTGATTTAATTTTCCTTTCAATCTCCGCAATCTATCCCTGTCGTAGATTTTGCAATTGCGCATCAGACGGTCAAGATTTAATTTGACTTAAACTAGTCGTTAGTTCGATCAACCGCAGTCTTAGATCATTGAAGCTGTGTGATCTGACGATCTAGACGGATTGCGGGATTGTGACTAGCAAGTGGTTTAATTCTTCTTTCACTCCCCACAATTCATTCCTGCCATTGATGGCTTGCAGATCCGACGATCACGTTCTTCCAATGGTCTTCAAGCCCACGATCACTCACATGACCGATGCGCGTTATCTTAGACAATCAACATGGTCAACCTCTTGATTGAACGATTGCTGAGGCTTCTCACTCTGATCAGACGACCACTGAGCTTACTCTTTTCCTTACGAGTTTTGATCTCAACGTTTTCTAACCCTCCTGAGATTTTATCATAAGAACATTGTTGATCCTGTCGTGATCAACAATAATCACGAATTTATTTTGCTTCTTGGTATACTGTGCATTGTGCTTTTCCTTCTCATCTTTGATCTTTCGATCATTCTGTTTGACATCTTTTGCTGACTGATATACTATTGACATAAATGACAACACGTGAATGACAATTTGTCCAACAATCTCCCCCTTTGTCATTAAGGGCAACACACCAACTTCATACACAATATCCCCTTGTGGTGATGCTTATGTCCTCTGAAGTTACTCTCCTTTGGCATCAATGGAAAAGGGTTTTTCTTTTCTTATCGTCTTTCTGTATAAATACTTTTTTTTTTTTTTTTTCTAACAAATGGTATTTCCTCCCGCAATCACACTTTTCTTGTCATAACTGAATGACTCCTTCTGACATTGATTGCTATCTCCTCCTGAATAGGTGCCACCTAATGCATTCTTTTTTTGAGAGATTTAGGTAGGAAGAAGGATTACTCCCAATTTTTGCTTGAGATATTCAAATACATCTCTGCTTAAGGGTTTTGTAAAAATATCCGCCACCTGTTCTTGTGTTGGAACATATTCCAATTTAATGTTCTTGATTTCAGCCTGATCTCTTAGATAGTGTTACTTTAAGGGAATGTGTTTCGATTTTGAGTGTTGGACAGGGTTCTTAGAGAGACTTATCGCGCTTGTATTATCACAGTGGATAGTTGTGGGTTCTTCAAATACTATTTTGATGTCTTGTAGATTTTTTTTTATCCATAATACTTGTGTGCAACATTCAACTACTGCAATATACTCAGCTTCAGTGCTAGATAGAGAAATTGAGGTCTATTTCTTGCTTATCCAAGCAACCAATGATTCTCCCAAAAAGAATGCTCCTCCACTTGTACTTTTTCTGTCATCTACACTTCCTGCCCAATCAACATCTGAATAGGATTTTAATGTGAATGAATCCTTGCTAGGGTGCCACAAACCAAGATCTATGGTTCCTTTCAAATATCTAAATATTCTTTTTACAGCTTGAACATGGATCTCCTTTGGTGTTTCTTGGAATCTAGCTACCATCCCGACAACTTGCTTGACATCAAGTCTGGAAGCTGTTACATAGAGCAAACTGCCAATCATTGATCTGTAGTGTTTTGGATCTACAGCTTTGGACTCATCATGCTTGCTTAGTTTGCATCCAACTGTCATAGGTGTACTAACAGGTTTGCAATCCTCTAACTAGAATCTCTTAAGAATTTCCTTAACATATTTAGACTGATGGATAAAAACTCCTCTTTTGGATTGTAATATTTGTAATCCAAGAAAGAAATTCAGTTCGCCAAGCAAAGACATTTCAAATTCTTGATGCATCATCTTAGCAAAGACTTTACTCTTTTCTTCATCATCACTACCAAATATAATATCATCAACATACACTTCCACAATGATCATGTTATTACCATCAATTTTGCATTAAAGATTGTTGTCTACTAATCCCCCTTTGAGGCCCTGTTTTTGTAAATAAGAGTCTAGCCTTGTATACCATGCTCTGGGTGCTTGTTTTAGTCCATATAGTACTTTCTTTAATTTACAAACATAGTCTCCTTTGTTGGTTAATTAAAACCCTTCTGATTGCTCAATATAGACTTCCTCTTCTAGGTTTCCATTGAGAAATGTTGACTTGACATCCATTTGGTAAACTTTAAATTTTCTGTAACTGGAGAAAGCTAAGAACATCCTAATTGCCTTTAATATGGCCACGGGTGCAAATGTTTCTTCATATAATAATCCTTCAACCTGAGCATACCCTTTACATACTGATCTGGCTTTGTTCCTGATTAGTTTCCCATCTTCATTCATTTTATTTTTATATACCCATTTAGTGCCAATGACATTTTATTTTTTGGTCTTGGAACTAGTTCCCAAGTTTGATTTTTTTCAATTTGGTTCAATTCTTCATTCATAGCTTTGATCCAATTCTCATCTTTACATGCCTCTTTGATTGAGCTGGGCTCAACATGTGACAACAATGTTATTTCTGTTTGATACATTAGTTGTCTTCTTGTGTGCACTCCATCATTCATATCTCCAATAATCAGTTCTTCGAAATGATTCTTTTGAATAATTCTTGAGGGTGTCTTTGTATCTCTTCTTGGGAATTCTTCTCTTATCTCTCCATATTGACTATCTTCTTTGCTTTCACTAGTATCCATATCATCTTCTTCCCTTTCTTTTTCATTCTCTTATACTTCTTCTAGCTGTGTGCTGAATGTCTCATCATCATCTTCATCTTCATTTTTAGGTATGGTATCTTGATTTTTTATCCTTATCGTTTTTAGGTCATCCACCTTGACATCTGCACTTTCAATAATATTATGTGATCTAAGATTGTAGCATCTATATGCTTTCTTGTTTGAACCATATCCAAGAAAAATACCTTCATTAGATTTGGCATCAAATTTTCCAAGACTCTCATCTAGTCTTTTGATGTAGCATTTACTTCCCAAGACCTTGAAGTATTTTACTGATGGAGCTCTTCCAAACCATAGTTCATAAGGGGTCTTATCACTATTAACCCTGAGCTGACCTCTGTTCAATATGTATATTGTTGTGCTTATAGCTTCCCTCCAGTATCCATCTGACAATTTTTCTTCATTGAGCATAGTCCTTGTAGCCTCCTGAATTGTTCTATTATTTATCTCAGCAATCATGTTTTGTTGAGGTGTTCTGGCAGTAGAGAACTGTCTTTTAATTCCTTGGGTTTCACAGAAGACATCAAACTCTTTTGAGGTGAATTCACCACCATTTTCTGATCTAAGACATTTGATTTTTGTCTCCTTTTCATTTTCAACAAGGGTTTTAAAGGCTTTGAATTTGTTGAGTGCTTCTGATTTTTCTTTGAGAAAACATATCCAACTCATTCTAGTAAAGTCATCAATGAACAACATAAAGTAAGGCTCTCCTTGCAAACTCTTGGTCTTCGTAGGTCCACATAGGTCAGTGTGAACAATATCTAAAGGTTTAGAGGTTGTGTATTCTTTTGCCTTGAATCTTATTATAGTTTGCTTCCCTAGTTGACAGTGTCTACACATAGCATTTGAGGGTTTTATGATCTTTGGCAAGTTTCTTACTGCACCAAGGTTGTTGACTTTCATAAGATTGTCAAAATTAATATGCCCCAACCTTCTATGCCATAGCCAACTTCCATCCACTGAATTTATATGACACTCCTCATTCAATTTTGCATCTAGTATATATACATTTTCAAGAGTTCTGGGAGCATTACCAACTAATTTTCATGTGTCTTCTCTCTTAATATCACATTTTTGGGAATCAAAGATGCAGAAGTGTCCCTGATCACATGTTTGACTGACACTTAATAAAATAAGCTTTAGTTTTTCGACAAGTAGCACATTTATGGCTTTGTCTTTTCCCAAGCTCACTATGCCTTTCCCAAGTATGTTACTTGAAGCATTATCACCAAATGTAACTTTACCTTTTTGTTTCTTTAAGTCTAAAAACTTGTCCTTGTTACATGTCATATGTTTAGAACACCCACTGTCAACATACCAGAGATCCTTTTTATCTTAAGCTTTTAGGGCAACAAGACATTTCCTTTTTGATGTTTTTTCTCTCCAAAGTTTCTTTTGTTCTCTAATGAACTTGGTTGTTCTGAGACTTCCGTTAATCTGCAATTAATGGCCTTATGTCCATGGTTATGACATCTAAAGCATTGTAAGTCCCCTTCTTGTAGAGGTGCAAAAGAGTTATAGTTTCTTCTTTTAACTCGATTTGTTGCTTGTTTATCCTTAAGGATATAGTTCTTAACCTTCATATTTTTCTTTCTATATGCTCTACAATTTATAGCTTTATGTACAAAATTAGAGCATGCAAAGCAATAAATAAGGAAAATGTGAGGATACATGTTTTGATAAAAATTATTTGGTATTATCTTGTCTTCCTTCCTGATGGGTGGAAGTAATCTTCTGGAGTTCTGATCATTACTTATCTTCTCTTCATTTTTCTTCTTGAATGTACTGAGGAGAGAATCTGCATAAGATTTTGAGTTAACCTTGATTTCATTTTGAGAATAACCTATTCCATTTTTATTACCTGAATCCCTTTGCGTGGTAATAATCTTATCTAATATTTTAGAGCCATTTTCAGATTTTGTTTGAATGATTTTTGCATCCAGTTCCCTTTTTAGATGAACTATTTCTACCTCTATTCTTTCACAAGTTATTTGTTTTTCCTTAAGAGATTTTTCCAGACTTTCTTCGATCTTATTTGTTTCTAAGATTTGTTTTTTCAGATTGCTCATAAGGTTTTCCATCTCCTTTTCTTCTTGTTCATATTTTTCTTTTTGTTCAACTATAAAACTTTTCAACTGTCTATATCTGGTTTTGTATTTTCTTAATTCATCAAGGCACTGAGAAGTTCTTCCTCCATATTAACTTCTGCTTCATATTATAACTCATTCTCATGTTTAATTTTTTCTATCTCATTAGATTCTTCAATACTTAAAAAAAGGACTTCATCATCATCAGATTCGTCATTGTCACTAGACTCTGACAAGCTATTGTTTTCTTCTTTTGAGTAGAAATTCCTTTTCCCAGAGACCAAATTCCGTGGAGGCTCTTCCTTCAAACCATCACATATGACCGTGCGTTACAGAAACGCGGGCTTTACCAACTATAGCGACATATTATAATTTCCTTTTAAAATTATTATAGCATATGACCATCGGCAATGATCAAGAGCTAAGTGAGACAAGAGCTTGAGTGTTTATCATTTCATCGGTTACAATTCGATCTTATGCTGAGATGGACCACTGACAGAATTTTTCTCTTCGAAACTTCGAGTTTTCAACCTTTCAAAACTTTCGAATCAGGTTTTCCGAACAGATCAAACGATTAACATTTATTTTATAGAGACAGATCAACAATCACTCATCCTTTTACTGCTAAATCTGATGGCTATGAATTAATCAAGTGTTGATATGGATGGACACCATTTTGATGTAGGAGCATCGCTTCACCCCAACAACGCACCAACTAGCCAACACATCAAAGCACACATTCAAGGAGAAGAGAGGCACCAACCCTCTCAATTTCAAATTTCAAATTGAAATTAAATGAATTAAATGAGTGTAAGGCTGGTAGAGCTAAGCCATGCTTTTGTGTAAGTTGTAGATAGATTCACCTTTAATGGTTGACAGGATGAGATCTAGATCCGATTCGGACTAGACAACCATTGAATGTAATTCAATGTAAATTAATGACAGTAGGTAGCTTGGAGGGAAGACCTCGAGGAGCCCCTCTTTTGTAAAAAGATATTTTTGTATATAGATAGAGTTAGTTCTGCATGAGTTAAGCAGAAGCAATAAGATAGGTAGATTAGAGAGGAAAAGAGAGGAGCCAAGACTCTATTGCAGTTTGAGATTTTGTAACCTTTGTACAAACATTCTGAACTTAATACAAACATAACAATTTTTCCTGCATATGATTCTGTGTGCTTATGTGTCTTTCGTGAATGCTATATGTGTGTTCATTTGTGTGTTGTAGATGCATGTTAGGTTCCATCTATAGGGATAGATAGATTTTCCTATCTGTGGGTTTTGTTGCTTTCAGTCTGGGTTTTTGTGGTCTCATGCAAGGGGTTGCATGATAGAGTGTTGAGGACTCTATATGCCAATGCAAAGAGTGCACATTGAAGTTCTATGGAATTCAAGAAAAGATGTGCTAGGAGGGTGCACTAGAGGAATCATTAACTCAAGGGAGAAGCCTCAAGGTTACTGAATACCTTGGAGGTAAGACTGTGCAGAGGAAGGCACAAAGAGTATACAAAATTACTGAAGATTTTGTGAAGCTCTGCTAGGTGGGCATCGAGCAAGTGGAAATATTGCATGAGAAGGACACTGTTTCGAGTTCGGGGATAAGAGAAGTGTCTAGGAGAATACACTTACAAATTTTCTGATCACTCTGTAGACTCAACAAGGCGTTCTTGAGCAGAAATTGCCAGGAGGGCACTTATATCTTTTCAAGGAGTGAAAGGACACAGAGTTGTTGAATACTCTGGAGGAAGACCTATGCAAGGAGTACACTAGGCCAACACTCGGACAAAGTGTTGAGTGGAGGCTAGTCGAAGCGTAAGGAGAATGCATAGAGTAAACTTGTTTCAAGTTCCAAAGCTTAGGAGGTCGAGCGCAAAAGTGTGCTAGGAGGAGCACCAGGAGTCTTCTAAGGAAGTAGAGGGTTGAGTCCCTTAGAACTGAGTAAGTTCATAAGATCAGGAGGGATAGCACTAGCAGTGTACAAGAGTGGACTTATTTCAAGTCCCCAAGCTCAAGAGGAGTAGCGTGAAGTCACACAATGAGTGTAATTGTGCAAAGGGCCGAGGTCGAGATTCATCACCTAAGCTCAAGAAGAATAGTGCCTTTGCGCACAGAGCTCCAACAGAGAGGAACAAAAAGCCGAGACACTTCAAAGTCCAAGCCTCAGACAAAGATTAGGAGGATAAGTACAACTTTTGTTGGATTGACACTGGGAGATAAGATCTGGACCATTGAATCCACGTCCAGACATAGGAGGAACATGCATAGGGAAGATCAAATCTGGACCACCGGATCTGAGCGTAGAGGACCAACAACCGTTGGATCTGGAGGAAAGCACGTGAGACTTAATCCTTGCATGTACATGGGGATAGACTTTGCGAAGTCGTAAAGTCTCGAAAGCATCAGAACCATCCATCGACGGAGGATAGGTGGCAAAGATCCGGAAGCCATCAGGGTTTCGAACTTCAGAAGGTTAAGCATAGCGAAGAGACAGAAATCACGATAGCCGAAATTGCAACAGTATCTAGACCATTGGATCGCAAGGATTTGTGGACCGTTGATCAAACACCCTGGAATATCGGCATTTTGGGAGTTGGGAGAACAAAGGTGAATCACATCGGGAATCCGTGATACAGGAAATCCTGACGCGCCGAAGGTTGGGCCCCAGGTCACAGTCTAGGGTCACATTAGCAAAAATTAGGGGAGGAGATAAGGATCCGCTAGCCCTTGTCAGGGTTTTGAGACTTGGAGGAGCGGGGTGTTTTGGATTGGAATTCCCAAAATCGTGAAATGCGACGCACCCTTGGTGGGATAAGCCAGTGGTCACGGGTAGTGGTCACATGGGAAGGAGCTCGTGCTCAGTGCTTGTTCGCGCAGGGCAGAGTTCAGAAGGACCTGTGGATTTGTTGAAGGTTCTAGCAGGGAACTATTGAGCTACTTCAACTCGGGGAGTTTGGAGAACGATCCTTGACTGGGAGGTTAGCGGACCCTGCCGAGACAGAGGTAGGGGGTTTGTGTCAAATGGTATTAGAGCTTGATTTCTCTCAAGTAGAGAATAAGGAGATGAAGGAGATAGTCTAATACCATTAGGTGGTATCAGGAGCTAAAGCAGAGTGTTGGTGCTATCTGTGAAATATTTTTTCAAGGTGAGCAACAAATGGTAGACAACCAAGTGGGCTGAGCTAGAAGAAACAGTCGTGTTCTTGAGAGAGGATGGCTACTGAAGGCCAGGGACGCAGTCGAAGAGGAGATCACCAGTAGAAAGGTAAGGAAGAGATGGACAAGGAGTTCGCTGAGATAAGGGAATGAATGAAACAACTTACATTTAAGGTGGAACAGGATGCAAAACTGCATTGGGTATATGAGTGGCCCATAAAGAAGAGAATGAAATGGCTAGTCAAGAAATTGTTTGCCAGAGGACAATGAAAATTGTTAAAGAAGTGGCTGAGGAATGTTGAAGGTCTCAGAGACAGAGATGAAGTGGTTCATATATGTGAGCCAGAAGCTGGGAGAAGTCTCAGTTATGATGAGGAGAAGGGATCAGAGAAGGATCTCAGGAACTTCTAGGTGAGCAGTGAGGAACTTTCAAATTGCCAGGAGGGAAATGATATGGGATCATTGGAGGATCTCATAGACTTCCAGGAGGGCAGGGCATAAATCCCATATTTCTAGGTGGGCAAGGGAGAGGAGATGAGACTGTCTGATAGTCTCATGATCTCAAAGGTGATTTCATATCAACAAGGAGTGCTGACAGAGAGGGAAGATCAGAGGAGAATTCTGATCATTGGAGGAATTGAGGTATTCTTGTCACATAGCCCAATTGAGGCAAGATCTTGTGTTGCAAATGTAGAAGCATGAGAAGGACACCCAACAGTGACTGCCATAGAGGAAGAACAAATGGAGAAGACATCAAAGTCTGCCCCAGCAGAATGAGAGCGTGCAGATGAGGTACTCACTCCATGGGAGGAGTTAGGAATGCTAGAGGATTGGTTGAACAATCCAGAGCCAGTAGATGACTGTCAGGAGACATTCATGCAGATTGCGAGAAAAGGGAATTCGACATAATTGCTCAAAATTTTCATCCAGGAAACTGAACAAGAGGTAACTGTAGCACTGAAGCCTGCAACAGAAAATGAAGCAGAATTCTAGTCTGGGGAGCAGCTGGAAGAAGCTGGAGATATGACAGCAGGATAACTGGCAGAAGCAAAGCTGTCAGAAAGAGAAGCTGAGAAGCAGCTCAGTGATGAGATTGCAGAGCTAAACTTTGCAACAAAGTGGCAATCTAAGGCCATGAGAGATGGAGGAAATTACAAGAGGGATCAAGTTGATCTACCCATTTGCAGGGAAGAAGTGCAGTCGAGGAGACTGCATAAAGAGAACCAAAAATTGGAGTAGCTGAATGAGGTAATTGAGAAGATAAGAAGGCTGATGTTGAGGTCAATGCAAGAAGCAGTCAATAAGGAGAATATGAACAAAAAGAAGCTTGCAATAGCAGCAGGGAAGAAGAAGCAGCAACAACAACAACAAAACAGTGGAGCAGATGGACAACTCCAGAAGAGAGTTTGGGATCCAGGTGGATTTCAACAACAAAATTGGGAAGCTCATGAGCAGGAGCTCATGAATTTTTCACAGTAGTGGAGTATGATGCAGGAGCATCACTTCGCCCCAGCAACGCGCCAACTAGCTAGCACATCAAAGCACACATTCAAGGAGAAGAGAGGCACCAACCCTCTCGATTTCAAATTTCAAATTGAAATTAAATGAATTAAATGATTGTAAGGATGGTAGAGCCAATCCATGCTTTTGTGTAGGCTGTAGATAGAGTCGCCTTTAATGGTTGACAGGCTGAGATCTAGATCTTATCTAGACTAGACAACCATTGAATGTATATCAATGTAAATTAATGAGAGTAGGTAGCTTGGAGGGAAGAGCTCGAGGAGCCCCTCTTTTGTAAAAAGATATTTTTTTATCTAGATAGAGTTAGTTCTGCATGAGTTAGGCAGAAACAAGAAGATAGGTAGATTAGAGAGGAAAAGAGAGGAGCTAAGACTTTGTTGTAGTCTGAGATTTTGTAACCTTTGTACATGCATTCTGAATTTAAAACAAACAGAGCATTTTTTCCTGCATATGATTCTGTGTGCTTATGTGTCTTTCATGAATGTTATATGTGTGTTTAATTTGTATGTTGTAGATGTATGTTAGGTTCCATTTGCAGGGATAGATATATTTTACTATCTATGGGTTTTGTTGATTTCAGTCTAGGTTCTTTGTGGTCTCATGCAAGGGGTTGCATGACAGAGTGCTGAGGACTCTGTACGCTAGTGAAAAGAGTGCACATCTGAGTTCTGTGGAATTCAAGAAAAGACGTGCTAGGATGGTGCACTAGAGGAATCATTAACTCAAGGGAGAAGCCTCAAGGTTACTGCATACCTTGGAGGTAAGACTGTGCAGAGGAAGGCACAAACAGGATACATGATTACTGAAGATTCTGTGAAGATCTGGTAGGTGGGCATCGAGCAAGTGGAAAGATTGCATGAGAAGGAATCTGTTTTGAGTTCGGGGATAAGAGAAGTGTCTAGGAGAAGACACTTACAGAGTTTCTGAACACTCTGTAGACTCAACAAGGCATGTTTGAGCAGAAGTTTCTAGGAGGGAACTTATATCCTTTCAAGGAGTGAAAGGAGACAGAGTTGTTGAATACTCTGGAGGAAGACTTGTTCAAGGAGTGCACTAGGAAAACACTCGGACGATGTGTTGAGAGATATCCATCTAGAGGCTAGTCGAAGCATAAGGAGAACGTGCAGAGTAAATTTGTTTAAAGTTCCAATGCTCAGAAGGTCAAGCGCAAAAGTGTGCCAGGAGGAGCACCAAGAGTCTTCTAAGGAAGTAGAGGGCTAAGTCCCTTAGAACTGAGTAATTTCGTAAGCCCAGGAGAGATAGCACTAGGAGTGTGCAAGAGTGGACTTATTTCAAGTCCCGAAGCTCAAGATGAGTAGCGTGAAGTCACACACCGAGTGTAATTGTGCGAAGGTCCGAGGTCGAGATTCATCACCTAAGCTCAGGAAGAATAGTGCCTTTGCGCACAGAGTTCCAACAGAGAGAAACAACAGGCCAAGACACTTTGAACTACAAGCCTCAGACAAAGATCAGGAGGATAAGTACAATTGTCATTGGATCAACATCGGGAGAGAAGATATGGACCATTGAATCCACGTCCAGACACAGGAGGAATGCACACAGGAAAGATTAGATCTGGGCTGCTGGATTTGAGCGTAGAGGACCAACAACCGTTGGATCCGGAGGAAAGCACATAAAACTTAATCCTTTCCTGTACATGGGGATAGACTTTGCAAAGATGCGAAGTCTCGAAAGCATCAGAACTGTCCATCATCAGAGGATAGGTGGTGAAGATCCAGAAGCCATCGAGGTTTCAGACTTCGGGAAGTTAAGCGTGGTGAAGAGAGAGAACTCACGATAGCCAAAATCGCAACAGTATTTGGACCATCGCGGGGATTTGTGGACCGTTGATCTAACACCCCAAAGTATCGACATTTCAGGAGTTGGGAGAACAAAGGTGAATCGCATCGGGAATCCACGATACGTGAAATCCCGATGCTCTCGAAGGTTGGGCCCCAATTTGTAGTCGAGGGTCACATTAGTAGAAACTAGGGGAGGAGCTAAGGATCCGCTAGCTCTTGTCAAGGTTTCGAGACTTAGAGGAGTGGGGTGTTTTGCATTGGAATCCATGAAATCATGAAACATGACGCACCCTTTGTGGGATAAGATAGTGGTCACGTGGGAAGGAGCTCATGCTCAGTTCTTGTTCCCGTAGGGCAGAGTTTAGAAGGACCTGTGGATTTGTTGAAGGTTCCAGCAGGGAACTACTGAGCTACTTTAGCTCGGGGAGTTTGGAGAACAATCCTTGACTAGGAGGTCAGTGGACCCTGCCGAGGTAGAGGAAGGGGGTCTACATCACATTTACTCAGGGTCTTCAGACTTCAGAGATTTCAGATCTCAACACCTTCTTTCCTCTGAACGTCATTTCTTCCGGAGCTGACAAATGGCTGATGCATGTCCCTCTCTTGATCAACGATCGAGAATACTCCCAAAGCGATCTTTCAGATCAAAATACTTATATCTGTTTTAGGACTTCGGCATTCGGGACTTCGGGACTTGGGGCAAGTGCTGGTGGTATATCTCTCGAATAAAAATTCCCAGAGTGACGTAAGTTGCTTACGTCACTTGATGACATGTCACGAGTCGAGTATCTTCCACATGTCACTCTGATTCATGATTTTCACGTACCATAAATGTCAATTCATATTGACACTTGTCATTCTCTGAATATGCCACATATCCTTGCTGACGTAGACTACTGACGTGGTCTGTTGACATGGTCCTGATCCAACGGTCCTTGCATGTCCTCTAAATCTAATGGTCCATATTCACTTTGAATTTCTGGGCTCCGGGTATTTCAAATCTCAAACTAAAGGGGCGTAAGTTCCTCGCTTCTTTATACTCAAAGTGAATTCTATTCGTTGATTAGGTTCTTTAGATCAACGGTTCGATCTATTCTGCAATGCAGCTCTTGTAGCTTTATCCTATCCTTTCACTTTAACATGATCTGACGGCTGACGAGTATTCAACTAATCCAAATCTCAATGTTTTAGCATCGCTTATCCTATCCTTCCACATTGAGATGATCCAACCACTGTGGAAATTCTCGAAGTAGATCAACGATCGACGATGATTGTGGAACTACAATTTATGAGTGATTTAGTTTTCCTTTCAATCTCCACAATCTATCCATGTCGTAGATTTTGCGATTGTGCATTCGACAGTCACGATTTAATTTGACTTAAACTGGTAGTTAGTTGGATCAACCACAGTTGTAGATCGTTGAAGCTGTGTGATCTGACGATCTAGACAGATTACGAGATTGTAAGTAGCAAGTGGTTTAATTCTTCTTTTTCTCCCTGCAATTCATTCCTGCTATTGATGGCTTGCAAATCCAATGATCACATTCTTCCAATGGTCTTCAAGCCCACGGTCACTCACATGATCGATGTGCGTTATCTTAGAGGATCAACAAGGTCAACCTCTTGATCGAACGACTACTGAGGCTTCTCACTCTGATTGGACAACTGTTGAGCTTAGTCTTTTCCTTCCAAGTTTTTATCTCTGCGTTTTCTAACCCTCCTAAGCTTTTATCATAGGAACATTATTGATCCTGTCGTGATCAACAATAATTACGAATTTCTTCTGCTTCCTGATATACTGTGCATTGTCCTTTTCCTTTTGAGCATTCATCTTTTGATCATTCTGTTTAACATCTTCTGTTGATTGATATACTGTTGACATCAATGACAACACATGAATGACAATTTTTCCAACACCCTTGTGTTTTTCCATTTGGAAAACAAATCCCTTCAACCTTTTCATGACATCCAATGAACACAAGACCATCCAATGACATGAGACCACCCATGCTAATTAAACCTCATAAGATAAGGAAATTATAATATGGAACCACAAGTCCATGAAACTTGGGGGTAGTTTCTTCTCAAATGTATAAAAAATCCTAGCTAGCTCTCGATGCCACCATGGAATGATAGCCATATGAGTCTCCTTTGATGTAATCCAATATAATAATGTAGATAATTTAGATATGGTGCATCATAGGTCCTAGGGGAAGTCATCGTTAACATAACCATGCATGAGTAAAGAATAATTACACTACAAAATAAACACATACAAAATAAACACGTACAAAATTATTTGGCATACAACTATAAGTGCATAACATATAACCTAAATTGTATAAAAAGAAGCATGTAATTAACATACACACCCTTAAAAAATTTCGATGGTCATGTGATTTCAAACCTAACAAATTTATTTTTATGGTGGAGCAACATCACATAGTCGGCCCCTATAAATAAGGTGCATTTATACCCAATTTAACATCATTCACTAAAGACTGATAATATTGATTTAAAATCCATAGAATGCTACATTCTTTAAAACACTAAGGGACTAACCTCTCTACTTTATTTTTTTGGACAATGTGTCTTTTTGGTATTTGAAGAAATAAGAACCTATACTCTACTTTATTTTCTTGGACAATGTTTCTTTTTGGTATTTGAAGAAATAAGATCTCTCCTAATCTGTCACCTTTTCTTTTATGATATGTACCTCCATAAAGAAGATGACACATTTTTTAATATATGCATGGGCTGTAGGAAGTGAACGATATTAATATGTTCCCAATATATAAGCTCATAAAATATGGATTTCCTTCTTATGCCAATGGGAATTTTCTCAACATAGGTATTAAAACATTCAGGATCATCAAACATAGGTTCCCTAATTGAATTGAACAATTATGCAACTTTATTCTCTTTCTTTGTTTCATATTCCCTAAGTCAATCTACCAGTTTCATTATTTTAGGTCTTTGGTTTCTCCTTCGTTTACCTTTGAAAGTGGATGTTTCTATTCAATACATGATATCTTTTGGGAGGATTTCCATCAAGTAGTCATACACCAAATTTTATAGATCGTTAGACCACCTACTCTTTATAAAAGGTCCACAACATTTATATCCTTGATACTTTTTTATTACAAGACTTGTGATGTTTTTTTATATGAAACATGTTATCGCTAAAGAATACAACTGCACCAAATTAAATATTTCAAATAAAATTATGGGTATAAATAAATCATTCAACATGTTTACTAGAGAAAAGATCTTCTAGTCTTGGATAATCATGCATGGAGTACACACATGCCATATAACATAACATCATATTTTTCATGATGGGTCTTGATACATCGAATACATGTATCCATTCTCATAATTTCTTCAATCCATAAATCAATCGTTGGAGGTAGACATCCATTCTCTTCACTTGTTTTCTACCATGAATTGTAAGAGCCAACATAAGATGTTCATTCTTCATGGACAACCATGGGGACATATTGTTATTAATCACTAGTAATAGTCAAACATACTAGTTGGTATTATGGAGGTAATACATGTTAACTTTATCCATGGATGTGCTCAATTGAAGGATTTATACTCCATCCTTAAATTTATTGGGCCATGTATCCTGTAAATGATTCATGGATATTGAATCCACTAAGATCTACATATCTCTTGTTTCACTTCTATGTGAGGCATGGCACGCTTGTAACATGGATAATTATTTGCAATGAAATATCCTTTGAATCCTTGGGATTATAGGCATGTGCCTCAATATCTTATGAGGAAGACAATGTGCCTTACCATATTTTTTTATGGTACCTTACATGCCCACATTCTAGGCATACCTCTCTATTTGGATATTTTCCTCTATAAAGAATATGATCATTCAAACAAGTGTGATGTGATATGCACTCAACAACCAAATTTTTTAGCAATTGATTTTCCTCTTTGTAGTTATTGGGGAGGAATTTATCACTTTGAAGTATCTTATCTTCGAATAACCTGCAATTAGTGGGAAATATAAATGTCCACATGTGCATAAAAATCCTTTGAATTATTGATTGTGTGACAATATTCATTAAAATACAAGGAACTTGATGGTTAGTTTCCTTGGTTTTGATGAGAAACATGCATTTGACATACCATACATCTCTTTCAAGTTTTATAGTAACATTTTTTTTCCTACTTGAGTAGACTTTGATCTATGTCCAAATAGTTGGGTGGTTGACGTAGATTTTAGACTTTTGAAGGATGTATCGATGATATGAGCATCGCCCCCTAGCTCATCTTACTAGAATTAATTTGACAACATTCCCTCCATGGAATGGGTATCCCATAAGAGTTCATCCATACCAACCTCTGTATCATTGTTTTTATCCCCATAATGTGAATAACTAGCGTTACTATAGACATTTTGAATCGGTGACATAGGACATAGTGGGAATTATTGAATAGGTGGCTGATTCAATCATGTTTGGTATGATTCCTCTGTGAGTTGTGCTTTCTTTGCATCCTTCTCTTGAGTTGACATCATAGTGGGGTGTAATGGTATATGGTAGACATGTCACTCATTGTTTGAATCCTAATTGCAAAAAGGTTGAACATTAAATCAATAATACTAGCAAGCGTAATGCAATTAGTATGTTCAAATATTAGTATAAACATTTATTAGAAGTATACATTTTTTTCCTTTATACATGTAACCAACAAATTTATAAGAAGTATACAATTTTTTCCTTTATACATGCAACCAACAAATTTAGAAGTATACAATTTTTTCCTTTATTAAGAAATAAATTTACATTAATTCCATAGAAAACCAAAAATAACATTACTCAATGATATTTTCTTGCACCCCAAGGAGACATCTAAAGGTAGTCCCAATGAAAGGTGCCTTTGATGAATGGTTGGTGTTCACTAGGATGAAAATTACATACTTCATGCACAAAAAAAATGTATTCCTTCCTTTTCATAAATAACTATTTGTCATTGGAGTGTTCCCCAAAAGAACATTTTTCATTGAACAATCATGAGTGTGTGGATGACCATCAATATATAACAAAATATTCATGTTGAATTTTCTAGAAGCACAACCGTTCATGCACATACTTTTTTTTCCTTAGAAAAAAAAACGTAATTTTATTACTTCAAGAACAAAATTACATTATGTATATACACCTCTTGGTGTATTCTATTACGTTGAAGTTTGTAGCTGAAGGTTATCTTTTGCATTTCGTGAATGCTTCTGCAAACTGTTACTTCCACAAAAAATTATGTTTCTTTGGATTTTCTGGAACCTGTACTGTTGTATGTGTTTCAACTGATCCTCATAGTACTGTTTGCATATATTATGCATGAAAAAATATACAAAACTGTGTTGCTGATAATTGTTTTGTCCAAAAAGGGTCTGTGAAAATATTCATTTGCTTTCTCATTGTGATATTCAATTATTTTCCATTGGCCCATAGCCAAATTAAGCCCCTCTTTCAACCGCTGGTCCGCTTCTTTATTGTTCCCTGTAGACATGTTGAAAAACAAAGGTATGCAAATGAGAAATGTCTTCCACCAAGGAAACAAGTCTTGTGTTTAAACATCTTTGTGTGTCTTTTATCCAATTTATGACATTTAAAGAGTCCCCCTAAAATTTTAAAGACAAGAAACCTTTTTCAATGGCGAAAGCAATGAGTAGTTTGAGGCTCAAAAGTTTTGCAAAGTTGTTTGTTCCTGGCCTGAAACTGAAGGTCATAATAAAGTAGTGTGATGTTGAAAGGTAGAGGAGTCCTCCTCCTCCATAGATTTTTTGTTGGGAATCTTCGTCGAAGAAACCCCAAGGGGAGGAACTGTCAATCACGACCTCTTGAGGTTGCCTAGTGGAAAGTCTAGGACTCTGAGAGAGGAAGGAGGGAAGAAGGGAGACACTTCTAGCTGTTGTGATCTCAAGAGAAGGAGGGGTTCCTTTGAAAATAAAGGAATTCCAAGTGAGCCAAATGCTTAGATGACCAATAAAGGAAAGGCTCTTAAAAGTTTGAAGTCTCTTATTTTCCACCAAGTAAACTAGGAGTGATCTAAATCCCTTCCTTCCCAAACACAATGCAGATTTAACAATCTAGAAGTTTCCTTCCAAAATTTGTTGATGAATCTACACTTTAGAAAGAGGTGTAAGATAGTTTCTCCTTTGGATTTGCAAAGAGAGCACCAATCGGGGCCAAAAAAGTTTTTCTTTTGGAGGTTATCCCAAGCCAGAACCTTGTTTTGTAGTACATTCCATGTAAACAATCTATTTTTTGTTGGACTTTTAACCTTCCACAGTTTCCTCCACCACCAAATAGGCTCTCGGAGGCCTAAATCTGAGTTATATTTTAGATAACCCAGTTTTGGGGAATAGATCCTTGAGGGGGCTGGATCCCAAATCAATTCATCTTCATTGTCTGTGATTCTAATTTGAGAGGACTTTAGACTGTAAATATAACTTCCCATTTCAAGTTTTTCATCTTCACTGATTCCCAGTCTGTTTGGATTCGCCCATCCTTGTGACCATAAGGTGGAGCGGTTGGGGTCCGCTAGTGAGTTTAAATGAGTAAAACCCAAGTAGTGTAAGTGTTGTAATAACTACTCAGAAAGTATGTGTTTACCTTCACTTCCTAGCCAGAGGTCTTTCCCTAATCTAAAGCGGTTACCATTACCGAGTTTCCAAGCTAAATCATTTTCAATGAGAGGAAAGACGTTTAGAATGGATTTCCAGATCACCGAGGCCCCCTTTTTGGATTTTAGTTGACTTATAATCCATACCTCCAGTGGAACTGGTGCTATATACTTTTGAATAATGAACTTTGTCCAGATACCGAAGGATTTTATAATGCGCCATCCTCCCTTGGTTGCCAGTGCTTTAGAAAAGAGAATGATATTTTTCAGACCCCATCCTCCCAAAGCCTTTGGGATGACAATTTTATCCCAAGGGACCCAACGAATTACATGAGCTTCCTTTTTCCCACTCCAAAGGAATTTTGAGGAGATTTTTCTTGTTGCTTACATGATTCCTTTAGGGATCCAAGAGAGGGACATCTAATAAACTGGGATAGATTCCAAAATGGATTTCACCAACACCAATCTCCCTGCCTGTGAAAGCCACCAGTGACTCCAAGTATTTATTCTTTTGTCCATTTTCTTCAAGAACCACTTCCAATCTTCTTTTCTGTAATCATTGGGTTTTAGAATAAAACCCAAGTACTTTATCCCATCATCTAAAGTATTTATTTCATATGGGAAAAATAAAAAGTGAGTTTTCTCTTCTTCTTCAGTTAGGAGGTATGTAGAGAGCGACAATTTTTTGTCATTGATTTGCATTCCTATTGCTTTTGACAAAAGAGAAAGGAATATTCCTTAAGACCTCAGCTTCCCTTTTGAAACCTCCACTGAAAATTAAGACATCGTCCACAAAAAGGAGGTGTGTGAGAGACAGTGGAGGTGATATTTTGATTCCTGAAAAGGTGTCTGCATTCTTTGCATGAGAAATTGCTTTGCTGATTCCTTTCGCTACTAGGAGGAAGAGAAGAGGTGACAAAGGACACCCTTGTCGGAGGCCTCTTTCCGAGGTAAAAAAAGGTGAAGCTGAGCCATTTATTAAGACCACAAAAGATGTCGTAGAAATATTGTTCATGACTCAATTAATGAAAGGAACATCAAACCCTAGGTGAGTAAGTAATAACCGGATATACAACCAGCTTACTCTATCATAGGATTTTGAGAGATCGATCTTTAACCCTGCCCCTTTTAGACTTATTGTCTTCATATTGTGAAGACCTTCTTGTGTTATACCTATGGCTTCATGGATTTGTATCCCTTCTAGAAAACCAAACTATTGTTCCGAAATATTTTTAGATAGGATTCTTTTAATCGTTCTAGCAATTACTTTTGAGACGATTTTGTAGGTGCAGTTACAAAGAGAGATTGGTCTGAAGTCATCCAGAGTCTCCGGGTTATCCATCTTTGGGATAAGTGCAAGGAAATTTGAGTTAAGGCTCTATGGGATTTGGTCTGGAATTATTGTGTCCTTCACCAACTTTAACAAATCAGTTCCTACAATCTCATAACAACCCAGGAAGAATTCAATAGTCCATCCATCTGGGCCTGAGATTTTATCTTTTTGAAAGCTGTGAAGTACTTCTAGGAGATCTTTTTATGTGACTTCTTCCATCAGGAGCCAATTATCTTCTTCCTCAACAAATATGGGAAACAATTGTGCCACTTGGACTACTTCTTCTATAGAGGCTTGGGTTTCTTCTTTGAAGAGATTTTGAAAATAATTTTTCCCCAGTTTTGACATTCCTTCAAAATTTGTTTCCAAGTTTCCTTCCTAGTCGTTCAATTTCCAAATAGTATTGATGTTTTTTCTTCCTTTGGCATAAGATTGGAAGAAATTTGTTTTTTCATCTCCACTCTCCAGACATATAACTCTACTTTTTAATATCCAAGACTCTTCCTTCTCCTTGAGTAGCTTCATTCTCCTTTTCTCCAACTGAAGTAGTCTGAGTTTTGACTCTGTTGTGGCCGAAATTTCCCCTTCTTCTTCCAAGAATATTTGTAACTCATATTCGATTTCTTTTATTTCCTTGTCCTCATTTTTCCTTTTTTGGAAAGCCCAAGGTTTTACCACATCTTTGAGTCTCTTCATATTTTCTGTAAACTAGAATGCTATTGACCGAGGTAAATCTTGTCTGAAGGGTATCCAATGTTCCTTTATCAATTCTAAGAAAGAGTCATCTTCAAGCCAGGTTTTGTTAAATTTAAAGGGACTGGTTGGCTTCTCAAAACCCTGTCTAAATTCCAAAAAAAATGGATAGTGATCTGACATGCCTCCAAAACCAATCCACTGCTTAAAATTTAGAAGATTGTCCAAAAGAGAGTCGTTAATCAGGAACTGGTCCAGTCTTTTTGCCACTCCTTCGATTCTGACCCTGTTGTTTTTCCAAATAGGCTTGAGGAGTATAATATCAAGATCCATTAGTCTCCACTCCACAATTTTTTGACAAAACAAATATGCTAGAGGGTCAAGCCTGGCGCTATCCCCCCAGACTTCTGAAGGTCCTAGGGAGAGGTTTAAATCTCCCCCTAAAATTAGCAGCTCTTAGAAGAAATATTTTGAGAGAAGGGAGTCCCAAAATGGTTTTCTGTTATGATAGGGCCCATAAATGTTTAGGATATGTATAACATACTTGAGTTCTGGGGTCAAAACCGTGATCCCGAGTCCATAGTCCAAGCCCTAAGTGTTAAGAACTTGAATGTTATGAGAGTTCCAACTAGTGGCTAGTCCTCCAGATCTTCCCATAGCATCCACTATAATAAAATTCCACCCCGGTAGGAGTAGTTCAAGGATTGACTTTACCTCTTCACCTACTCCCATTATTTCTTGTAGGAGTAGCACATCTGGGTGTTATGTAATGATCACCCTTTTTAGGGAAGGTTTTTTGAGGGCACCCGCCAAACCCTTGCAATTGAAAGACATAATCTTCATCCTGGTACCCTACCCTGGGGATTCGATGCTCTAAGTGCTCGTTCAATAGATTATTGTTTTTTGGCCAGGAGGTCAATCCTAGCCTTTGATTGAGCTTTGGAAAACAAGGACTTTCTCCCACATCCTCCCTTGTCTAGGGAGGATATTTCCTCCTTTCCCAGTCCACTTGTGGAAGGGGATATTTTTTGTGATCTTAAGAAACAACGGGTAGAAGAGGACTCATTAGATAGAGAGGAGGAAGAGGAGGCTTCTTCTGTAGGGAAAAGACGCTTGGGGGGGGTGGTGCTTCCAGGAGGGGAGGAACCTTGTTGCATTCTGAGAAAGACTCAGGAAAAGTCTGGGAGACATTGTTTAGAGACAATTTTTTCAGAGCCTCCAACCACTCAGTACCCTCTAAAGTCAAATTTTTAATTAAAACTGTAATGGGAGGAGAGGAAAAAAGAGGATTGCCCGAGACCATAGACCTTGAGCTTCCTATATCCAGAGTAGTAAATCTTGTTTTCTCCAATCCTTCCTCCGAAATTCTTTCAGTTGGTGGAGATAAATCCTTTTTTTATTTGTCCTTTGAGGCTTCTGTGGAGGGTGAAGGTTTCGCTGTAGGGGTGCTGCATTTTCTTCACCAAAAACTTGCCTGTTGTTGTTAGCTTGAGTTGAAGACTTTATTCTTTCTCTGTAAAAGGTGCCTCCTTTTGTTCTTAAGGGAAGGTGGCATGTTGCCACTATATGCCCATACTGGTGGCACTGTCGAAATCTAAAAGGGACATTTTCATAGTCCAATAATTGTGTGTGTGCGTGTAATTCCCCCATGTTAAGTCGATCTCCTCTCCAAGCCCTTCTCTAACATTTAGATTGACTAAAATCCTTGCAATTTTTCTTTGTTTGGTCTCCTCATAGGATAATTCGGCTTCACGGAAGTCACCCAGGAAATTCCTGATGGCTTTAAAGTAATACAAAGACCAAAAATGGAGAGGAAGGGCTCAGAGTCATACCCAGACAGGGATTTTGTCTAGTTTCTCTTTCCTTGCATCGAAGAGGGGGATCCAAGGCTTTAGCAGGAGGGGTGAGAAGTTTATGCTCCAATTTTTACCCAACACCCATTTAGCATGTTCTGGTTGGAGGAAATTGAAGGAAAACCAATTCCTTCTTAATTCAATAAACTCCGGGGCATAGCCAAGGTGTTCTTCCCAAACTGATCGGGTATAAGAAATAATGGTTTTGAGAGAAAAAAACCTGCCACTAGCTCTCCCAACTAGAGTCTGATTCGACAGCTGCACCACCTTGTTCATGCCTATCTCTTCCCCAAGCACTAGATTGCCAATTTTTCCTTTTGATTTGAGTCCTTTCCTTCTCTTCTTTAGTCGGGCACTGTGAAAACCCCTAGAATCCCAAGAGTCCTCCCATTTAAAATATGAGGAAGAAACCCTTCTTTGTAGAAAACCCCTTTGTTCTTCAACGTTCAGAAGAGCCAAAATAAAACCTTTAGAGGGGGAGTAAAACTCCTGAGAGGAAGGTTGAAAAAACGTCGCGTTTCTGACGCCAAAACCTGAGACTTCATGGTGTTGTGCCCCTTTTGCCAAAAATATGCTACCTTCAAGTTCTGGGAAAGAAGAGGGGGATGAGCGTAAAAAAAATCCTTCCTCTTGAGAGATCCAATCAAGAGCAAGGTCATCTGGTGAACTAGGAGCGAAGGGGATGCTTCCAGCTGAGAGGATGGGGTCCGAAACCAAAAATTCCGAAAGAGTTCTGAAGCAGCTAGCATACGAGTCTGTCCTGATTGGGGAGAAAGAGGAGGAAGGTTGCTTACTAGAAAAAGGGGATGGAGGCTCAAGGGAAGTGAGCAGAGCTTGGTTGAGCGGAGAAAATCGATCTATTCAAATCCCCAGGCTTGGGTCAACCTTGCTTGAAGAGGAGGGAGGGGCCACGTGTTTTGGCTCCTTATCCATGGTTAAAAACCATCGATCCATGTATGCAAAGAAAATGAGAGGAGAATGATAGAGTCATGGTCATGACAGACTGTAACTACAGGTTAAGTGGAAGGCAAAAAACCACTTGAGCCTCCGCGGGAGGAGAAAAAAAAAACAAAGAAAGAAGGGTTTTGGTCCACGCTGTGATAGTGAGAAANGACAGACTGTAACTACAGGTTAAGTGGAAGGCAAAAAACCACTTGAGCCTCCGCGGGAGGAGAAAAAAAAAACAAAGAAAGAAGGGTTTTGGTCCACCCTGTGATAGTGAGAAAAGGGTGACCGAAGAATTAACCACAATCGCGGGCCTGAGAGTGGAGAGAAACTGCATAACCCATTTCTCCATCCCGCCTAGCATGTATCAAGTTCATGCACATACTATACATGAAAACATTATTTTTGTATTAAACGATATTCATGTAATTATATCAACTATAAAAAGGACTACAAACTGGCGTAAGTGCTACTGACTATTTGAGAGGAATAGACACATGTGAAAGGATAAATAACCCAAAATTTGCAACATCTATTTTAGACTGGGAAATTATGCAATTATTACCACAAAAACAAAATTTTGTCCCAACATTAGGATATGCAGGAAAGACAACCAAGAAGAGAGAAGCCATTGCTACACTCCAACAATTGATCTAACCTTGGGGTGTATATGGACATTTTTGTTCTCAGCTCATACAACGTTTTGGATCTCCTTGTAGATATGTTTAGAGTAGTATTGATATCACATTTTGGTTCACTAGATCTCTCAATTTGCTTAACATAAGGACATTATTTGGTCAATTTAAAATGAAAAGGACTGGATTTCGCTTCTAAATTTTCAAAAAAGGATCATATGGAAGTGTTACTACATGTATTTGGGTAGTCACTTATTATATCCTTGACCATATTGGGAGATATCGGTCAAGGGAGATATCAAAGTGTAAAATTTGGGTAGTCTTTCATTAACATAATGGGACAATGTGACACGCCAAGGGTTTACCTTCAAGGGTGTCGTAAAAGAGATCTAGTTCATGGTGAACTACCATTGGGATAAGATGTTTTTTGGAAGATGTCATGTTATAGCTAGCATGGTAAGGTGACTGCCCATTTTTATCTACCATCTACCTAATATATCTTGGATCAGATAAGAGCTTGCATAAATTTTATACTAGTGGAATATCTGATGCATTTGAACTTGATCTTGAATCAAGACTTACAAAATCCTATGCATAATTACTCAATGTGTGTGCAAAGGTAGCCTAAATTAAATCAAATAATAAAAAATATAAATAAAATATGGACTTATTCAAAAAGGAAAGGGAATACTTGGTAAACTTGAATGATATAGAATGAAGAATTTGAAGAATTGACCATCTGAAAGTATCACTCCCCCCCCTACATTTGAGCCAAAATCATAATCAAGAAGTTGAAGAAGCATGTAACATTCTAACTTCAAACAAACTTTTGAAGTTGTTTTTAAAGTAAACAACACACCTAGTTTGTGTCTACACACTGGCCTTTTTTTTTGTAATAGATGCATTGATGCATTAGATTTTGATGTGCACTGAAGTAATTCTTACACTAAAACCTTTGCAAGAACTAATTGTATAGGTTCAAACTTATATTTTCTTTGAAAGTTGTTACTCCAATGTGTTTAGGGTAATATAGAACACCAATGTTCTTAAATATCACAACTGCATCATGAGCCATTTTAAAAAAAAAATAGACCATGCCTTTTTCATTAATGTGCTAAAAAACAAAGTGGAAAAAAGAGCTTAAATTTCATTTTGTAAAAGTGATTCAAACAAAACACAAACCCTAATTCATTGTTGTGCTAAAATTTAGAAAGAAGACTTGTGAAAGAGAGATTTATCATGTAACATATTGGGTTGGACAAATTTTACCGAAGAGAAGAATCTGTAAGGGGTCACCATGGGTAGCATACAAATATGTAAAGGATAAATTCAAGTATGTAACTTTATTCTCTCTATCTCATCAAATTTTTCCTCAATAAATTCAAAAATTCCTAGAGTTTTTTTATACTCATATTTACCACTTGTTTCAACAAAATCCAAATGTTTCAGACTCACCTTCAACACTACAAACAATATCTGTGTTGTAGCTTCCCTTTTGTTTGATGTTTTTGCAAATCCTATCAACAAGGGTTTGTTTTCTTTACTCTTTCACAACAATATTGTTTTAGGGGGCTTTGTGTATTTGTTGGAATCAATAATTATTTTGATGTAAATAATATTTTAATGGATTGGGGCCCCTCATTGCATTGGATTCCAAACCCTATCCCTATTATTTTTTTAAAAAGTATTTTTGTTTTTTATGGTGTGAACTAAAAAGTAAATACTCATTCATGCATTTTTTAATATAAAGTGCACCAAAGCCCTTGGGGTGTAGAACAATCGATGATTGAGTGTACTTTTAAGGCACTCCATTATGTGAATTCATTGGTTCAAAACCCTTGAATAAACTTGTGTGTTGCGTGAGGGGCTATGCTGGCATGCCTAGGGTTATAGTGGTAGCCGTCAGATAACATGACCATGTGTCATGTGAGTTCGTGCTTGACTAGTTGTTGATTTCCTTTGTAAAATATATATATGTATATATCGCATCACTTTGCCCCGTCATTTAAAAAAAATGTTTTTGAGTTTTTCATTATTCATTGTAGACTATATACATACCAATGTGTATATATGTATAACACAAACTCGAATGCACATTGATTAAACCAAAAATAGTTTAAGGCTATAATTCTATATTTAGTTTGTAAAATATATTTCATAATTTGTATATTTGTTTATGAGGGTGTTTTATTGATAGAATATGGTTGATAGAAGATCAAGGGAAAAAACTTACAACAACAAGCATGAGGCAATCACATTGCAAAAAGAGAACATGGAAATTTATTTCAATTTTTTATATAAAATTTTAATATATTTGAATTATATATAGGTTTGAATGATGTGTATTAGTTAATGTGTTGTTGAAAAATACTGAGAAGCGGGGTGAAACAATATTTATTAGCAATTAGTATTTTTCAGTTTCTTAAGACTGAACAAATGGATTAAGATGCAAATCAAGACTTGAAGAAGAAACACTTGAAAACAAACTTCAATTTATTACAATGACTTGTGAGGACACCAATCCTCTACAAAAACCAACTTACAAACAAGTTATAGGCTCCAACCTATCAAGAGGATGAGGATACCAATCCTGAGTAAGCACCAACTTCCAACTGTTCAAAAATTAATCAAAGAGATATGCCCTCATGGCAGGTTGTACCTAACTCAAACTCCACAAAAAAACAAAACTTGCATCTCAGCCTGCAAATCGACCCATAGTTCAACCTCATTAAGACTGGAATTTGTCCTGCAAAAGTTCTATAATTTCAGCCTCCAAAAGTATGCAATTTTGGCCTCCAAATATATACAACTTACCCTCCAAAAATATGCAACTCAACCTCCAAAAGTTCTATAGTTAGGCCTCCAAAAGGTCTGTAATTTTGACCTCCAAAAGTATGCAATTTCGGCCTCCAAAGGTATGCAAATTACCCTCCAAAAAATTGTAAATCAGCCTCCAAACATTCTGCATTTCGACCTCCAAAATATTTGTAACTTGCCTAAGACAATTCTACCAAAAATAGACCTTAAACCCAACAAATAACCCCATATAAATTCCTCGGTTTTCAATCTTTCTTCACTTGGTTCATGATGTATGAACCTTGCTCTTCTAGCTCGCTTGAATAAATATGAATTGAATTGAGCGAGTAAGTATAACTTCTCCTCCTCATTCCTATATATAGTGTATTTTACCCCAAAAATAAGGATGACTTGTCACCTTATCATTGGTTGGCCCGATTGTTGGTTGTGGAGCTTGATTATATTCATGATTCATATGTTTGTTTTAGTTGTTCTTGGACCCCATTCCCTAATGTGGGGTGTGTGGGGGCTTGCGCCCCCACAACTGTCGCCAGGGTAGGGGGGTCCAGGGGGGGGTGGAGACAATTTTTGTAGCCCCCCCCCGCCCCCCCCTGGTGGGGGATTCGGGGGTAGTTCCCATGAAGCAAAATTTTGGGAAAATTTTCCTTGTAAAATATTGTAATTTCGTAGTCAATTTGGACCGTTCATTATAAGGTCACAGATCTGACGGTAGAAGTTATTTTAGGGTTTTTTTTCCCTAGAAGGCAACCCTCTCTTATGAGTGAATTGTATTTCGGTTGTTTATTATTGTAAATATTGTATTATGAGAGAGGATATTGTGAGAGAAAGAAGAGGAAGTTACAGTGGGCATGTTGTGGGTTGTATCCCTTCATTTTGATGGATAATAAGAAGGAAGGACCTAGCAATTTCTCTAGTGGATGTATCCTACATTGAGTGAACCACATATATCTGTGTCTCTATTGTATTGTGTATATTTTTTGTTTTATTTACGCATTTGTTTTATTTTATTGCTCTGCGATCCTGTTTTTATAACAATTGGTATCAGAGTGAAAGGTAACTCACAGGAAAAGAGGGTTCCTGGTTCGAGTGGGAGCAATGGCAAAAGATGGAAAGTTTAGGGTCGAGAAATTTTACGGCCAAAGCTACCAGTTATGGAATATGCATATGGAATATTATTTATATTATAAGGATCTATTCCCACCATTGGGTGGGATAACAAAGAAGTCGACGACCATGAAGGAAGAAGAATGGGAGGTTCTTGATACAAAAGCACTAGAAACGATATGGTTGAGCTTGACAACATTGGTGGGTTTCAATATTTCAAAAGAAAAGACAACAAAGGAGCTGATGGATGCATTGGCTAAACTATATGAAAAACCATCGACGTCCAATAAGGTATTTCTAATGAAGAGATTATTTAATATGAAGATGTCAGAAGGTGGGTTTGTTGCAGATCATTTAAATGAATTTAATACGGTTACTAATTAGCTAAGTTATGTAAAAGTGGACTTTGATGATGAGGTCATGGATCTTCTAATCTTGTGGTCATTGCCAAAAATATGGAATGGCTTGGTCATGGTTGTAAGTAACTCTGTCTCTAGTTCAAACACTCTAAAATTTGATGATGTTGTTAGTGTTATCCTTAGCGAGGAAATGCGGCAGAAAAACATAAGTGAGACATAAGGTAATGCATTGACTATGGAGAATAGAGGAAGACAAAAGGATAGAGGAAAGGGCTTAGGGAACCGTGGGAGTTCTAGGAAGGGAATATCCAAATCTAGACTGGGAACGATAGAGTGATGGAATTGTGGGAAGAAAGGACATATGAAGAAAGACTACAGAGCTCCAAAGAAACAAAGAGATGGACAACAAGAGAAAAATTAAGAAGCAAATGTAACATGTGATGTGTTATAAGATGCTTTGATTCTTTCTGTAGATAATATTTATGAATCTTGGGTAGTATATTCAGGGGCTTCATTTTGTTGAAAAGTCAACAAGAAACATGTGTCTAATTTACTTTTCCTTAAATGAATTGGACAATAAATATTAATCTATTATCTCATTTATAATTGAGTGATTTGGAGTTGTAACAGAATTATAAGTGTAGTTAAGTGAGTTAAGCTCAGTTGTACTAGTTGTAACTAAACTTGCACTAGTGAGATTTCAGTGAATTAATTATTAATTAATTCAAATCAGTGAACTCACATGCAACTGAAGATTTGCCACGGTTAACTAAATGCATGTCAGATCCAATGGAGACCCAGTTGAGATAACAGGTGAAAGGGATAATTTGGCTATCAGTTGTGATTTGAGTGAAGTGCACTCATGCAATCACACATGTAGTGGATATGCTTATGAGCACGTGAAAACTAGGCAATTTGAATTCATTGTGAGAATTCTAATTGCAGGGATTGTGCAGAGGAGGCAGGCTGTCTGGACATAGAAATTGGCACATATATGCTATAACCCTAAATTGCACCATACATGCTTACCTAACATCAGGCCATCTCAGATCCCTTCTTTGTCAAAACACTACTGAGCAACTCTTTAAAAAACCTCTTTTATAAGGGCCCATGTGCCCTACTCCATTACTGAACGCATGTACACACTAGCTGACCTAAAACAACCTGTGTGGACCGACAAAAGCACGAAAAAAGGAAAGTTACTGATGGAACACACAGCTCTGGGTGAGTTAACTGAAACTCCCAACCATGCATGGCTGAGTGTTCGTCCAAATACCTAGCTCCTTCTAGCCTATAAAAGAAGGGCTAGGGGTCCCATTTGGAAGAGGGAAAAATATAGCAAAGAAACTATGCCCATTTGCATATTCCCATTGTCCCAACCCTTTAGCCATCGTTATGACAGAAGAGAGAGAAAGCAAAGAAGTTGGAGGATAGTTGAAGAGGAGCCCAGGATCAGGTTCGCAGAATGGTGGCCGGTCTCAACTTTTTGTAAGTTGACTCATTCAAAGTAATAAATAAAATGCTTTTCCCGTCCCAATTCATGAGTTATTCATAAATTGTTAAGTACATGTTTGAATTTCTAACCTGTTAGTCTATAGGTAAGATGCATGTGTGGTTGTTACTTGTCTTGTATGCAGGTTAGAATTGGAAAGGAGAACTGGGAACAAGTGATCAAGTGTGACAAGGGATCGACATTGAACGCCTGGAACGAGGTAGGTTGATCTAGCCAAGTTTTACTGAAAAGAAATAGGATTTAAGTCTAGGGACGAAGGTAGAAAGTAGTTTTTCTCTTGGTCATATCTGCATGCAAAGAATAACCCTATTTGCTAGTCCGTAAGGAGATTTCCCTCAAAACATAATTGATGACCATACTGGGGATAGTCTCAAGGGTTCTTGGAATTTTATTTTTTGGGTAGTTTTTAGAAAAAGATTGGTTTTTCTTGCTGGTTTTTTTTTTTTAGTTTCTGTAAAGTTTGAGCTAGCAGAGAGTCTGGTTTTTCATACCAGCTTTCTCTGATTTTCTTGACTGTGTTTTTTCAGGACCCACAGAGATACATGCGGCCTGAATAAGGTGTTCACGCGTGTACCCGTGCCCTACTCTCTTATAGCCTGCGTGTGAACGCTAGCTGAAGAAGTAGTAGTAGCGTGTAGAGCCGAAAGAATTTTTGAGGCAGTCATCCTCTTCCCTGTTAGAATCAGACATTCTCAGGGGTTTTCTGGAATTTTGTCTGAGTCTTGGTTGTTTGCAGTCTTATCTCAAATTGTTTTGCTTTATGATTTTTCCTTACATTATTGCTTTTTCTATTAAAAAGAGTGTCCAAGCCTTCAAGGGATCTTGGTTATCAATATCAGTGGTCTCTTCCTAGTTTTGGGTTGTATGTTTTCATTTTTTATTAGAGTTTAGAGATACACGCGACCTGTACAAGGTCAGCCCGCGTGTACATGCCCTCTGTCTCTATACAGCTCGCGTTCACACGCTTGTTGTTAGATTAACAATAGCGTTCTTGTGAAGGAAACTTTTTGTTGAGGGTAAGGCAGTCATCCTTTCCCTTGATGAGAATTATACCTCTCAAGTGTTTGAATCTCTGTCTTAGCAGTTAGTATCTTAGGATTAATCTTACCCTTAGCTTGCTTTTTCTCATTTAAAAGTGGTCATAAAAAAATTTTTTTTAGGGTTTTTAGACAAGTGTGAGAGTCATTTTTTAAAATTGCTAGTGTGTGATTTTTTGACGTGATTCTTTGCGATCTGCGATTAGGCCAGAATTGTTTTTCTTGGTTTTTTCTTGTTGGTATTTTTCCTTTTTGCTTTATCAAGCATTTAAATAAAAAAAAAATCTCTTTTCATTTTCTTGTTTGGTTGAAGAGTGTGTTTCTGCATTATTAGCCAGGGAAAAGTTGTTTATTTCATAAGTTTTTGCAGTTTACTTAGATCATAAGTAGCTTGTAGTCAAGTAAAATTTATTTTGAGTTTGCTCTCCAAAATCTTAGAAAATTTAAAAAAAAAAAAACAAAAAAATATTTTGAAAAGTTGTTGAAATTTTGCATTAAGTAAAAGTTTTTGTTTCCATCTTTTTTATTCATTTTTTGCTTTCGTCTTTTACACACCATCAGTTTCACTTTCATACCCCTTGACATAAGAAAAATCCATAAAATTAACACTCAATCTAAAACTTACTAGACTTTTATGTTTGTAGGGTTCAACAACTAGTTCAGGATTAGGGCCTTGGATTAGGTTGGAGAGGAAACTCTTCAAGGCCTTTTAAAATAAAACATTAGAGTCTGAGTTAGGGAGTGTCTAAGTCCAGTATTGTGAAAGTTATCCGAGACCCCCCTCTAACACAGGGGATAAACATGAGGTTGCATGCGGAAAGGTAGCGGAGATAACCCCTCCAAAGCTGGACCAATCGTACTAGAGAACACATATAGAGGGTTTGTTTTGGGATTCCATTGATTGCATTTTCCACGGGGCTTCGTGGGTATCGAATCCATTCGAGGTCCTTAGTTGTCTTCCAGACCACTTTCATTTGATACCCTTGATAGGTTTTGGGCTCGATACCCTGCTCATTGTGGTCTACCCGACTTTCGACTGTACCCGCCTGGTGACTATTCGTGCGCTGGTAACCTAGTTGCCTATCTTTTCTAGGTACATACATAGGTGACTGTGGGGGTATACCGCGGTACCTAGGACAGACATCGGGCCACGCTTTGTAGAGTATACCTAGAGGGTGATTCTGTGTTTGAGTTTCACTTGCACTGGTAAGTTGCTCTAGTGTTGGTTGTTGTAACTGTTCTTCCAATTAATTTATTGTTTGCCTGTCTTATCTTCTAGGGACTTTTTTTTTTTAGTGTGTGTTACTTTTGAACATTTAGACTACCCTAGAGTGTCTTTGATCTTCTCACATAGTGGAGGATCACAAGCTCCGTCGATCATGAAGGCTTCTTGGCCTGCCGCCGGTTACACTGGAGCCACCCCCGCCACTATTAAGGCGAAAGCTAGACCAACAAGGGTCTTTTGAAGTGACTGGGTTACAAGCAATTGTGCCCGACCAAAACTTAGAGGAATCGACTATTTTGGACCTTGAAGAAAATGCTCTTGGCCTAGTTGAAACCCCAACCAATGAGTTCTTAGCACCTTTCATCATACCAATTCAATTTTACGAGTTCCAGACAATGTTGCACACAACAATGGAAACAAATGTTGTTACTTCTTCTGGGAATTCTTCAATTCCCTCTACGATCGTCACCACAGGAGAGTCTTTGCCTCCTAACCCACCGTCATCGGTCTGAGCCACCATGGTCTCGACTGCTTCTACTTCACACAGTGGTCCGATCCCGTCTTAGGTGGCAGCCACAACCCCTTTCACACCAAGTGCAACAGGCCCTCCGTTCTCATATGGGATGCCTAGTTCGGGTACAAGTCCTATACTTTCTTACTCCACTTTGCAGACTTTAGGTCTGGGGGCAGGGAGCTCTACCACTCCTCTGCAAGTTCACATGGGGGGCACTCCTACTCCTTTTAACACTTTCCCTTACGGAGGAGGTCATATCCCTCCTTCGTCCCCTTCACTCGGTGGCTTGCATCAGCAATCCGATGGGCAACCTACTTACCATAGTTTATTTGGAGCAGGGAGTCAAGGACCACCTTTGCATAATATGTCGGTAGGTTCGATACCATTTTCTTTGGCCAGAACGTTTGGAAACAATGCCTTCTCGTTAGCCGCTTTCCCGACTGGGAGCAATCCCAGCTTTGGACAATCTATTCCTATGCAGGGTACTATTCCTGCACAGGGGGCAAACCTAGGAACTTCTTACGCATCAAGACCTTGGAATTATGGGTAGGGATCTGTTCTCTCATCTAGAATGCCGATCTAGGTTAATTCTTTCCACAATCAATGGAATCCTGGACAAGCTACTATGCCCATCCCCACGGGACCAACATGGGGCAACCCTTCCCAGAGTCCTTCGAATATAATGCATGCCCAACCATCTATGTCCTAAATCAACCGATGATGTCTCCACATCTACAAAATCCATACACTGGCCAGGGCCATGGTTTCTACCAAAATCTAGGCCAGGAGCCAAACTTTTCCTAGCAACCTGGTGCTAGTCAAACTCTAGGCCCCTTTTTCCCAGGTTATCACCAACAACCCAAACTACCCTTTCTGACGACTTTGCACTTGCCTGATTTGACAAGCTTGTTGAATGACCCCATTTGTCACGATCCGCATTGGCCTCCTATGCCGACAAAGTTGCCTTCGGACATTCCAAAGTTCGAAGCCAAGCCTAATGAAGATCCAGGAGATCATGTGACTACCTTTCATCTTTGGTGCTCATCTAACTCATTGAAAGATGACTCCGTACAGTTGCAATTGTTTGAACATACTCTCATTGGGAGTGCCATGAAATGGTACATTGAGCTCAATCACTCAAGATACTCTTCTTTCGACGAGCTGGAAATGGCTTTCCTAAACCATTTCCAGTTACCTGTGAGATACGACGCTGGCACAGAGTTGTTGGCCAATTTCGAGCAGATGACAGCAGACCATATCTCTGATCACATCTGAGAATGGAGACATTGAAAGAGTCTAATTAAGGTGCCAGTCCCACCAACATTCCTGCTAGAGTGGTTCCTTAAGTCTTTGGTCCCACAGTTGTCCAAAGACATCACAACGTCGGGAGTATTCTCCGAAGAAGACGCCATCATGAGAGCTCAACAATTTGAGCTCATATATTCTCAGTCTGGTTTATTATACAACATCTTGCTAGATGTGCCACACTCAATACTAGATAAAACTAGGTAGAGAGCTAGACCACATGTTGATGGTATTGTTGGTTCAACACAAATAAAGACCACTGAGCAATTGATGAAGCAGTTGCAGCAGTTATCTATACAACACACAACGGCCAGCCAAACCACTACTTTGGATGCTCCCCCTACCAAAACGTTGTAGGTACACACAATACAGTTGACTAACCCAAAGGCCACCCAGCAGCCTGAAGGAAAGAAAAAACAACGACAGAAAGGTAAGGGGGATAAAAAACCCACTGATAATGCTGGCGGGGACAACACTGAGAAACGAAAGGCAAGGTATCCATGCAACTTGTGTGCAGAAGACCACCTGACCCATGTATGTCCTCGACTTGCAGAAGCCCAAAAGTTTGTGATGCAGAAATAGCCTGCTGTGTTAACCAACCCATTTCAACATGGAAAAAATCTAACCCAAGCCTCTACAAGCATAGAAGGGGGCAGCCAAGAACCCTGTTTGCCTATGAACAACCCTGCATTCACGAACGTATATATGGTTAGGGGTGATTCTTTTATATCGACTAGAGCGCACGACTATAGTAAACCAAGCACTTTTGAGAAGGGTAAAGAAGCTGACCTCCCATCGCTTCCTCTACAGATTGAGAAGACATTGGGAGAAACAATGACACACATTCTCAAAGGTGCATTTAAAAAATCTTCTCATAACCCAAACACAAGGGCCACCCAGAACTACTCTGTGGTGGAGGATTTATCACAAACCCCTTGTGCGATGTCTGCTTTGGAGGTCCTCCAAAGCTGCCCTTCCCAGAGGAAAGCCTTGTTAACCGCTTTAGGATCTACCGAGACTTGTAATCTGGGTACAATCATGCTGGATACAATCGACTTAAAACCTCATCTACCTTACCACGTAGCATTTCAGATAGTCGTGGCTTATCCCATGAAAACTTTTACTCAGAATATCTTCTGCATGATGGTTGATGAGGGCGCCTTGAATTGTGTTATGTCATTGGCATGTTGGAAGGCTGTTGGCCAGCCTGTTTTGTCTCCATCACCTACTCTCCTCACTGCTTTCAATGGACGTTCTTTCCGACCACATGGTATCGTTCCTTCTTTCCCCATGCAGTTAGGAGAGAAGACCATGTGCGTCGAAGTAGAGGTAGTCGATGCTCCCCTCAACTATAACCTCTTGTTAGGAAGGAGTTGGACTTATGCCATGCAAGCTATGGTTGCTACAGTTTTTCGGGTCTTGTTGTTTCCACATGACGGTCGGATAGTGACCATCGATCAATTGTCCTTCTCTAGACTTGACCCTACTTTGGGGGCATCCACAGTCCCGATGATTGATAATACTCAACTAGGTGTCGTCAATGTAGGGGTTGGTTTGTGCCCATCTTTGATGGGTACCTTCGATTACCTGCCCCCTCAAGGTGATATCAAGTTTATATCCAATCACCATAAGGTTAGGATTTTTCAAGTTTCGTCGTTCCGCATGACTTACTTTGAAGATCCGTGGACACTTCCTTCCCCATCGGCCATGATGGATGGGACAAGGCATCCGAGCATGTCCATGCCTTTGTCCGCAGCTAAAGTAGCATACTCCTTAGTCCAACAAACTTCAGTCCACACTGATCCAGCTCCTGCACAAGAGTTAGATCCTCTTCTAGAGCCTATTTGGGCTAAGGGTTCTCTCGCTCACACCGATTCATTAGACTTAGTCTTACACTCTGATGAAGCAATAATTGAAGCAATGACTAGTTCAGATAAACCCTAGGAAGATCTTCATCACAGATCATACTTCCTCCCAGAGTTAAGCCGAATTGAAGCGGGAGAATTCACCGTGACTATGACGGGAGATCGGTCTTGTCCTATTAATCCCTTAGCTACACATGAGGTTTATGCTGAGGATAATATGGCAACTATCGCTGAAACCTTACCGATCAATATCTCCCGAAACCCTGGCATCATGGAGAATGTCTTTGTCAGCACAGACTACCCCTTCAAAGAGATTCAAATATACACAGGTCTTTTCAAAGAATTCCACGATGTTTTTGCCTCGTCTTATGAGGAAATTCCAGGCATCGATCCAAGAATTGTTGAACATGAAATTGCAATGTATCTTGATGCCAAGCCGGTTCAGCAGAAGCTTCATCCAGTTAATCCTAAGAAAGTAGTAGCCATTAAGGTTGAGGTTGAGAAATTTCTAAAAGCTAGGTTTATATATCCTATCCATTTGACCCAATGGGTGTCAAACCCCGTGCCGGTCAATAAAAAACAAGGCACGATTCATGTATGTACCAACTTCCATGATTTGAATAAGGCATGTCCCAAAGATAATTTCCCCACACCATTCATCGACCAGATCATTGATGAATGTGCGGGTTGTGAAGCCTTTTCTTTCATGGATGATTTTTCGGGATATAACCAAATTCAAATCAAACCCGAAGACCAACACAAAACGACATTCATCTGCCTGTGGGGTACATTCACATATTGTAAAATGCCTTTTGGTCTCAAAAATGCTGGAGCCACCTTTTAGTGGGCCATGTCTTTTTCTTTTCATGACCTCAAGCATATAGTCGAGGCTTATCTAGATGATTTAGCATCACGATCTCGCAAGAGAATGGATCATCCCACACACCTCTGACTTATATTCGAACGTTGTCGCTACTTTCGGATTCACTTGAATCCAAACAAGTGTAGCTTCTACGTAACGTCAGGATGATTGTTAGGTTTCATAGTATCAACAACAGGGATCATAGTCGATCCTCTCAAGGTCGAGGCAATAATTCAGTTTCCCCCCCCACACACAATCCTTCAACTTCAGAGTCTACAAGGCAAGGTGAAATTTTTACGACGCTTCATTGCCAACTATGCCGAAATCACCAAGGGATTTATGCGCTTACTGAATAAAGACGTTCCCTTTTGTTGGGACGATGCGACTCAACGCTCTTTCGATGCATTTAAACATGCCCTCACAACTGTACGTCTGCTCCAGCCACCTAACTATAACAAAGATTTCTTATTATATTTGGCTGTAGCAGAGTCAACCATTGGCATGGTTTTAGTTCAGGAAGATGAATTGTTCTCAGAATACGTGATCTATTACCTGAGCTGAGGCCTCATAGGACTAGAAATTAATTATTCTCACATCAAAAAACTTGCATTGGCAGCAGTTCACGCTGTTCAACGGTTCCGTCATTATGTTCTGTTTCGCAAGACCACTGTCATTGCTGTCGTGAATCCATTCCAGTACATGTTGACATGACGGGTAATAGGCAGAAAAATCAGTAGATGGATAGTCATCCTCCAAGAGTTTGACTTAGACTTCGTTTCAGCAAAGTCCAAAAAGTCACTGGTCTTCGCAAAACTTATTTCAGAACTTTTGGTAGATTCAGGTGACGTTGTGCCTGAAGAATCGCCAATCCGAGGAGATATGTTTTTGATCACATCTTCGAATCCCTGGTATGGAGATATACTTATCTATCTCCAGAATTTGAAGTACCCCGCCACTGCTTCTCATGATGAGCGTCGACGCATATGCCATTAGGCTAAGAATTATCTCATAATCGATGATACATTGTATCGGAGAGGTGTAGACTGCATCCTACGCTGATGTCTCACTCATAAGGAAGTAGTTATCGTGCTTAACGATTGCCATACCGGAGCTTGTGGCAGTCATTTGTCTGGGTTGGAAACAACCCAAAAGATTCTACGAGCAGGTTACTTCTGGCCGACACTTATCAAAGATTGTATCAAATCGGTCAAGAAGTGCCATCCATGCCAAATCTTCTCTTGGAAGATGACAGCACATCCCGCTCCCATGTTTCTTGTCATCACAGTTGGTCCCTTCACCAAGTGGGGGATTGATTACACTACTTGCAACCCCCCTTCAACAAGGGGGCACCACTGTATCATCGTAGCTGTAGACTACTTCACAAAGTGGGTCGAATCTATGCCAACGTTTAAATATGATGGAGAGACTGCAACTCTCTTTTTATTCAACCAGATCATAGCAAGGTTCGACGTCTTGAGGGAGATTGTCACTAACCATGGCAGTCACTTTCAAAATTAGATGATGACTGAATTAACATCCAAGCTTGGGTTACTGCAAGAACATTCATCACCCTACTACCCCCAAGCCAATGGGTAGGTGGAAGACGTAAACAAAACTCTTAAGAATATTCTACAACGAACTATCAACTCAGCCAAGTCAAATTGGCATTTGATGTTATACGCGGCATTATGGGCCTACCGAACATCTGTTAAGATTGCAACCAAATTCTCACCTTTTCAACTCCTTTACGGGCTGGAGGCAGTCTTGCCCATCGAATGTCAGATCCGGTCTCTAAAGTTGGCAGTACAATTATTGCCAGACACTTCTCCACTTGAAGAATGGTTAGTATACCTTGAGCAGCTCAATGAGAAGCATCGTGATGTGGCCCTGGCCAACGAGGCTCACAAACATAAGGTCAAGTATCAGTATGATAGGTTCGTTCGTCCTCGGATTTTTTCTGAAGGCGACCTTGTCCTGGTCTACAACCAAGATAAGGACTCCCTAGGGGTAGGAAAATTCAAACCCATGTGGTTCGGACCTTTCATCATAAAAGAGGTTTTAAAAAAGGGTGCTTATCATCTGGTTGATTTTGAAGGGAATTCTTTGGCGGAGCCTAGAAATGGGCTCTACCTCAAGAAGTATTACTCATAGGCAGGTCACTGCGGGTAACTTTTTGTAACATATGTATAGTCTTTGTACTATTACTTTTTAGTTTTTTTTAGTGTTATGGACGTGTCATTGATATCATATTTCATCACTGTGGTAGATGTCAAGTGATTCTGAAGTGTTCGTTGGGTATGCAGATGGGTCTAGTTGGCACACTTGGAGGCTTGCCTCCGCAGCTTGGGTAATCTTTACACCTCAAGGCCAGTTATTATCTTCCGGAGGGATATGCTTAGGTGACACCACAAATAATGTTGCCAATTATAGCGCAGTTATTGAGTTACTTCGTGATGCTTTGTCATTGGGTATCTCTCATCTCCAGGTCTATCTCGACGCTCAATTGGTTGTGTCTCAGTTAAACAAAGTGTACCGGGTTCATGATCCAACTTTACACCGACGATTCCTTAGGGTATGTCTCTTAGAACGAAACTTCGATTATATTACATATTTTCATGTTCCTAGGAGGTTAAATCAAGTTACAGATACTCTAGCTAATCAAATTTTAGATTGGCATCTTGCACACATATGAAAGAATGTTGACATAAGCATGTAAATAAATTTTTGCACACATGATCCATAAGACACAAAAGACCAAAAAACCATATATAATATCATAAAGTAACCAGAGTACATAGACGGACGCAAGTGCCTCAAAAATAGGACCAATAATGAGTCACAGGGCTTATGCCCTCAAAAAATATATACAAGTAGTGCTCATGGCACATCAAAATGTCTAGCTAAATTTAGGGCTTGTGGGCCCTGTTATACTGGTCCACAGCATTGGCTAAACGCCGAAACAACCGGACCCACATCCGTGGTGCCCCCACTACATGAGGCTGCATAGATGGTGGCAAGTCCTCAATCTTTGCCATCGGGACCGTGCGAGTTAGCACAGTGAAGTTACGCTCAACCTGTCTCAATACCCTCTCAGCCTCCCTGGCTAGAAGATCTCCTGCTACTGCTGGTCCCCCAGCGGCGGCAGGTGCGGCCCCTGGCCGAGGATGATGCCTATTCCTCACATAGTCAGCGGGTCGCACTGGTCCCACGTCTGCACACAATGAACACATATTCGTCAAATACTATGGCATAAAAAAAAAATGATATATATAACAAAACAACATAAAAATTACATATACAACAAAAAAACTACAAAGGTGGAGACTTACCCATCTCCCCTCGTGCCTCACCAGGAGGTACTGGTATCTCCGGGTCTCTTGAAAAGTCAATCCCGGCATAGGGGTGGTCCTCTATAACCGGGGTCTATCATGACAGCCATGCAAAAAAGTCATCATCGAAGGACTCATTGGTCCTTCCACCACCCTATCGCGGCAGTAGTATTGCCCATCTACATACAGCAGGAAGAGAGGCCTCGTGTCCTCGTATCACTACTTGAGGACTAAAACTCAGAACTCTCTAAAAAAAAAACAAACACATAATGGTCCCGAACCCGAAGTTCTTATGTGTCCGCAAACGACAATATGTCAATTGCCTCTTCATGCACTCAAGCAAAGTGGTACTCCAATAAAAAAAATTGTGCATTTAAGCAATGGACAACACGGTTCATCTGTGCGCAGGACGCCTGATGTAGAGCCACAAAACCAGTAATTCGCCCAATAAGTAATACTATCGCTTGTAGCGACAGGTTAGTGATCTTTCTTATAGGCACCTGCATGCTCACGCGGTCCGTATCAGCTGCACATTATAGACCTATCAGTTCTGCTATGTTATGTGGTCCCGCATGAAAAGTCTGAAAATTGACTGGTTGCCCTCTCCTAGAGAGGCCAGTCAAAATGTAAATGTCCTCGACCGTGGGCACCAGTGACTGCCCCTCTAACATGAATGCCTTTGCATCCGGATGCCAGTAGTCAACCAAGACATTTAGTAGCCTAGGTTGTGCCCGCATGAAAGGACATAGAAAAAACTTGAGTAACCCACACTGCATCAGTGTAGCCACAACATTGGGGTCTTCCCCGACCAACTCATTCACCTCTTCGTGCTCTCTTTCTCTCCAATGGACATACATCCTGCAAAATAAAAAGGTTCAGGAGAGTTAAACCCTTGCTTTTTGTGTCTTTAGCATTCAATAAGGGGGCCCACGTATGTTGTATTGGTGATAGTCGCGTGTACATGTGGGAAGTGTTTACTCTGCTTGAATGTACATGCGGCCTGTCCTGAGACAGCCCGTGTGGACCTAGGGATGACCTTTTAAAGGTCGACACCCCCCTAAAAAATGAAACCCAATGCATAAATAAAGACATGATAAGGGGGTTTGTACTTACTTGGTCCAGACATAAGTTCGTTTCATCCACCGTAGCTCCCGGAATCACCACTTTAATCAAAGGGGGTCTTTTGGCTCCAAAGTCATTTTCCAAATCAGAAATGGTGATAATGATCTGCCACCCTCTATTTATAGAATTTTTGGCCTCTTTTTGTCACTTTTTTGGCCTCCCTTATCATTTTCTTTATACCGAAAGCCATTTAGTGTGATTCAAGAGTTGCATAGGAGGGATTTGATCGAGTATTGGGACCATTTTTTTTTTAGTTTTGAGTATTTTTCGACGGTCTGTGGAATTTTTTTTTGACGATCAACTTGAACATATAGGTTAGGTTTCTACCTTGATTTTTGTATCTCGTTGTCTTTTTCCTTTACCATAGGATCAATCCCATCAGGTTGTGACATAGAACTATCATCTCTGCTTTATAAGTTTCGCAACTTGGTGGTAGAGCTTACCGGAACATGAATTCCCTAGAGAGATCCTGGTTGCATTATGGTATTCATGCTGCCCCTAAAAACATTGTAGGCTTAGGAGTCCTTGTAGTTTTTCCTGAATACGAGTTTGAGCCTCATTTGCATGATTCTTCTTCACTTTTGACCTCACCCTTAGGACTCCCCAAAAATAACAGGTCTTCTTTTAAGCCCTTTTCAAACCCTCTAAATATGAAAAGATTGTCAAGCGATATTATGGCCTTTCACGCTCATTAAACTGAATTTGAAGTCACGTCTGTTCGGTGGTATTTTACCCCTTTTTCGGTCCGGACGGTCAACTGTACGAACAAAGGTATACTCTATGGAACTTCGGCTCTATAGAAGAGTACTCTCAGGTATAATTTTATCCCTTTTTCGGGCCCGAGTGACTAAAAATTACGAAGAAGGAACCCCCATGGAGTCCATAGTTAAGCTCTTTTTAGACTCCCTAAAATTGAAAAGATTGTCGAGTGACCTTATTCTTTCCCACTCGTTAAACTGGTCCAGAAGAACATTCCTAACGGAGTCCATAGTTAAGCTTTTTTAAGACTCCTTAAAAATGAAAAAATGGCCGAGTGATCTTGTCCTTGTCACACTCGTTAAAATGGTTTTGAATAGACGTCTTGTTGGTGCCAGTTTACCCCTTTTTTGAACTGACTAGCCTATCTTCAAAAAACTTACCCCAATGGAGTCTCCTTTTATGTTTTTTCAGACTCTCTAAATATGAAAAACCATCGAGATTGCCTTCTCTGGGCTCGTTAAACTTACATCGAAAGACGTTACCATTGTGTGTTTTATTAAACTGCGTTTTCATACCTTATACACCATCCTTGTAACCGTTTGCTTCTGCGTCTTAACACCTTTAGCCCCCAGAGGATTTTTCCCGAGTATCATTCTACTAGAACATCAGTCTTGTCCTTGTGCCTTGAACTTGTATGTTTGCAACACTCATTCCTCCATTGTAACGTAACATTCCTTTATTCTTTTTCCCACAATTATTGAAAAAAGACAAAAAAATCAAATATACCCCAAAAAGAGGAAGGGAAAAGTGTTTTCTTTATTGGCAGCATAATGAGTCACCCTTGGATAAAGCAAATCTGTCCATTTGTTCATCAAACTATGGGATGTAGTACAACCTTAGGAAGTTGTTCTCACTATATATAGTTGTGTCCTCCCCTGTTTGGTTATCCTTCCAAACATATGGAGAGTTTTCATTGCCTCCTGCTTCATAGACTTATGATTAATGCCATGCTTCTTGAGTCTCATCATTTGTCATGCTATTGTCCAAAAAAAGTTTTTCATCAAGCCTGAGTTGGCTCCTCTGCAATTTGTCTCTTGCTCTCATACCCGACCATTCTAAATGTCCAATCAAGTCCTTGTTTGAAATCAATGAAGCCTTCAGTCTGATTATCAATTCCATGACCGACGAGCCGTCAAAGACCTCTGAGTAGTGTAGTTGTACACTCATATTACACTCCTACCCGAGTTTTGAAGATTTTGAAGTAGTTGCTCGAGCTCTAAAGACCTCATCTCCAGCCATTAGGCTGTATCATCTTCTACAAGATGGATACTCTATATGTATATCTTTTGATTTCGAGATGTAGTTATGCTGTGTATTGTTCGTGGCTACTCTTGATATAGTTATATGACATGGATCTACAGTGTATTTGATTGGTAGCCATGTTTCTATTTTAAACTGAGCATGGGTATGCCTGCCTCGGTGAGACATTTGTTATTTTGTAGACGACGCCTCCCGGTTCTTGATCCTTGGGCTCAATCATTCGGCACATTAGTAAAGATTGGTAATGTATTTCATCCATCAGATGCTCTTCTGACCTCACACATTAGGGGGCATCTGTTATAACCCTAAATTGCACCATACATGCTTACCTAGCATCAGGCCATCTCAGATCCCTTCTTTGCCAAAACACTGCTGAGCAACTATTTAAAAAACCTCTTTTATAAGGGCCCACGTGCCCTACTCCATTACTGAATGCGTGTACACGCCAGCTGACCTAAAACAGCCTGCGTGGACTGACAAAAGCACGAAAAAAGGAAAGTTTCCGATGGAACACACATCTCTGGGTGAGTTAACTGAAACTCTTTCCGATGGAACACACATCTCTGGGTGAGTTAACTGAAACTCTCGGCCATGCATGGCCGAGGGTTCATCCAAATACCTAGCTCCTTCTAGCCTATAAAAGAAGGGCTAGGGGTCCCATTTGGAAGAGGAAAAATATAGCAAAGAAACTATGCCCATTTGCATATTCCCATTGTCCCAACCCTTTATCCATCATTATGCCAGAAGAGAGAGAAAGCAAATAAGTTGGAGGAAAGTTGAAGAGGAGCCCAGGATCAAGTTCACGGAACGGTGGCCGGTCTTGACTTTTTGTAAGTTGACTCATTCAAAGTAATAAAGAAACTGCTTTTCCCGTCCCAATTCATGAGTTATTCATAAATTGTTAAGTACATGTTTGAATTTCTAACCTGTTAGTTTATAGGTAAGATGCATGTGTAGTTGTTACTTGTCTTATATGCAGGTCAACATTGGAAAGGAGAACTGCAAACAAGTGATCAAGTGTGACAAGGGATCGACATCAAATGCCTGGAATGAGGTAGGTTGATCTAGCCATGTTTTACTGAAAAGAAATAGGATTTAAGTCTGGGGACGAAGGTAGAAAGTAGTTTTTCTCTTGGTCATATCTGCATGCAAAGCATAACCCTATTTTCTAGTCTGTAAGGATATTTCCCTCACAACAATGTATTTGCTGAGTTTTGTATGACAGTGTGAGACGATTGTATTGTACTGAGAGCTCCTGGATTAGAGTTTTGTATCAGATTGTTTCATGATCCATGATATACGTAATATATGATAGTGGGGTTTTTAGCTTTACGCTTTCTCGGAAAAACTTTTATGTTATGTGTTCTTGATATTTCACTTTGTGATCGTGGTTTAATTTTCCACAAGAATAATAGTAGAAGCAATTATGTATTTAACAGTGGCATATAATTGTTAGATCATGAGAATCACATGAAATACTTAATTTGTATTGAAATTTCTACCTGGTATCAGTGCCATGGAGCCACGGAAATGAGGTGCGAAAATAATAGTATTTTTGCAGGTCCAATCTCTGGCACATATCTAGGAACATAAATTATTGCACCCTACTCAAAGGAGAGGTGCAGAATTCATCAAGATTCTCGCAGGCTTCTTAAAGGAGAGGTGCGAACTTCTCTTGCCCCACTATGAATTACAGTGCAAACTCCCTCAAAAGGTTCACAGGCTATACACTAGTAGGGTGCGAACTTCCCTCGGGCTGCTCTCAGGTGGGGTGCAAACCTCCCAGAGCAAGAAGGATTGCAGCATTTGATTTTGTGGTTGGATAACATTTGAATTTGCCGAAGGAATTTCTTGGTGTGATAGTTGATTCAAGATCGAAATGTCTTTCAATGGTTTGAGGTTGGAGTATGCACTTGAGGGTAGATCAAACTACATTGTTTGGAAGGACAGGATGGAGGTAGTACTTGAAGACAATGGCTTGAAGGAATACATTGACAAAGATGTTCCTAAGCCGGATGCAACAGACACTGCAAATCTTGATGCATGGAAAAAGAAAGTGGCAAAGGCAAGGAGGATTCTGTTAGAGGGAGTACGAGACCACATTGTCTCAAGTCTCCATGGGAAAACCACACCACATGAAATGTGGAAGGTTTTGACGGATCTGTTCCAAAATAGCAGTGACCATAGAAAATTGGTGCTCAAAGATAAACTCAAGAAGATCAAGATGGAGAAGGGCGACACCATTCCAAAATATCTCACGAAGTTTGTCCAATGTCGGGATGAGCTTGGAAGTGTGGGAATAACAGTTCCTGCTGATGATTTGTTTAGCTTGGCTCTCCTAGGACTTCCCAAGAGTTGGCACAGTTATCAAGACTCTGTCAATGGAAGGGAAAAAATTCCATATTGGGAACGACTATGGTCGGATCTAGTGCAAAAGGAGTTCAGGTGGAAAACCAGAGATGGATCATCATCAAAGCGTGATGATGAAGAGGATTGTGCTTTGACTAACAAGGCAAGGAAAGGGAAAGGGAAGAAATTCCATTCAAAATCCGAGTCTAAAGTCAAGAATCTAGATTTGTCCAAAGTGAAGTGTTTTCACTGTCACCAACATGGGCATCTCGCTACTAACTATCTGCAGAAGAGGAAGAACAAGATGGTTGTTGGAGCTGCAACTGATGAGGATATTGTCTTGCAATTTGAACTTGAATTCTCTTGGATCACATGCATGGATTCAAGTGCATCAGGATCGGTGTGGTATTTGGATAGTGGTGCTTCCTTCCACATGATGGGAGATAAAGAGTCTTTTAGTGACTTGGAGGAGAAAGATATCAGAATGCATATAGAGATGGATGAAAATGGATGATACAGTGCAACTGGTATTGGTACCATTACCTTTCAGAGGGATTCAGGTAAACCATTTCAATTGAAAAATGTTATGCATGTTCCAGGTCTGAAGAA
>JASDQU010735418.1:164603-178592 GCA_032191745.1 Picea mariana
TTGAGTTAAGAATCTCTACACGCTGGAGGTAGATGGCTGCAGTGCCATGGTGGGCAAGGCAGAAAAAGTGGTGAGCCAGGATGAGGGCGAATTATTGCACAGGCGATTGGGCCATCTTCATCATGGAGCCTTGAAGATCATGCAACAAATATCTACTGGACTTCTAAGGGGAACACCTTCTTATTTAGATCAGTGCAAGGGGTGCACCCTGGGGAAGTATGTAAAGTCCACCTTTCATGAAAACGAGAATCGTGCTTCAGTGATCCTGGAGAGAATTCACACAGACATGTGTGGACCATTCTCGGTTGCTTCAACAACAAAACATAGGTATTATGTTATTTTTGTTGATGAATTTTCTCGTAAATGCTATATATTATTCATGTAGAAGAAGGATCAAACATTCTCAAAGTTCTGTGAGTTTAAAGCATTGGTGGAGAAAGAGTCGGGGAAGCAAGTGAAGGCTCTAAGGAGCGATAATAGTGGAGAATACATCTCTAACGAATTCAAAGACTTCTGTAGCAGAGAAGGAATTCGAAGAGAACTCATAGTGCCTCATAACCCACAACAAAATGGGGTCACGGAGAGAAAGAACAGAACAATCGTGGGTACAACATGAGCGATGTTGCATGATCAGGGCCTACCAATGAATTTGTGGGCAGAAGGATGAAATACTGCGGATTATGTGCAAAATCGTTGTCCTCATAGAGTACTTGGCATGAGTACGCCTGAAGAAGCTTTCATTGGTAAGAAACCTGATGTTTCTCATTTTAAAATTTTTGGCTCATCTATTTTTGTGCATGTGAACAAGGATGCCAGGAAGAAGCTGGAACTGATTGCTGAAGTTGGGATATTTGTGGGGTACATAGAAACAACCCATAATTATCGTGTGTATTTTCTGAATTATCATGTGGGGTCGCATAAGATGACTTTTATGCAATGGGATATAAAATTTGATGAGGGGAAAGCCATGCAGTTTGCGCTTGAGAGGGAGCTAGAATTGCATGCAGAAGAGGAACTGTTGGTTCCCAAAGATGAGTCTCAAGATGTGGATCAGCCACATGAGGAGGTTCATGGAGTGGAGGAAACCACTCATGCAGAGCCATCCATCAGAAATGGAAGAAAGCACACCATAGCAGCTAACAAATTGAGACTAGATGTTGCACAGAATGTAGGAGCCCCTACTTCACAGCATAGACAAAGACAATTTCTTGATCGATTTGCTGGATACATGGATCTCATGAGAAAATGTATTGTGACTGAACCATCTTCCTTTTAGGAAGCAGTGCAGGATCCCACTTGGGTTTATTCTATGGTGGAGGAGCATGACTCCATTGTCAAAAACAGTGCATGGGAAATTGTCCCAAGACCGATTGAAAAATCAGTGGTAGGTTTGAGATGGATATACAAGGTAAAGAAAGCTGCTGATGGGAGTGTGGAGAAATACAAGGCTAGGTTTGTGTCCCGAGGCTTCTCAAATATCGAGGGGATAGATTATGATGAGACCTTTGCACCTATCGCAAGGTACTCTTCCATAAGATCCATCCTTGCACTCTCATCACAAATGGGCTGGCACATTCATCAGATGGATGTAAAAATTGTGTTCCTCAATGGGATCATTGAGGAAGAAGTGTACATTGAACAACTAGAAGGTTTTGAGACCTTTGACAGGGAGTCACATGTGTGCAAACTCAAGAGAGCATTGTATGGGCTGAATCAAGCACCCCGTGCTTGGTACACTTGGATAGACAACTATTTCACCGGATTGGGCTTCACCAAAAGTGAAGTGGATGCAAACCTATACCAAATTTTGGTGGAGGGTAAGCTCTTAATCATTGTTCTTTATGTTCAAATGATTTAATACTGACTGGTGATGAGCAGCTGATACACTCATGCAAGGAGGACCTTGCAAAGGAGTTCAAAATGAAGGATTTGGGCCGTCTTCATTATTTCCTTGGATTGGAAATATGGCAGCGAGATGGTGAACTTTTTTTGTCTCAAGGCAAGTATGCAAGGGAGATACTGGGTAAGTTTCACATGGAGGGTTCCAAACCCATGGATACTCCTCTTCCAGGAAACTGGAGGAAAGACGATGCTACTTCTGGAGAGGTAGTGGATGCTACTATCTATTGACAGTTAGTAGGTTCGCTAATGTATTTAGTGAACACGAGACTAGACATTTTCTATGCAGTTAAATAGCTAAGTCAAGTGATGGTTAAGCCTACCAAACTCTTTTGGAAGGTGGGTAAGCATGTCTTGAGATATCTGAAGGGAACATCTGAGTGTGGATTATGGTACAGACAGATGGATGAGGTGAAGTTGCATGGCTTCACAGATGTAGTCTGGGTAGACATCCCAATGGACGGAAATAACACATTAGGGGGGATCTTTAGTATCGGATCTACAACTGTTTTTTAGTACAACAAAAAATAGAGATGTGTGGCACTTAGTTCAATAGAAGCGGAATACATGGCAGCAAGTCAAGCTGAATGTGAGGCTATCTGGATGAGAAATATCTTGGTTGGTTTGTTTGGTTCTCATTTAGATCCAATGGTGATTCATTGTGATAATCAGAGTTGCATTAAACTCTCGATTAATCCTGTGTTTCATGACAGATCTAAGCATATAGATATCTGGTATCATCATCTCAGAGATGTGTGTAGCGGAAGATCATGTTGCTTCAATACATTCCTACGGAAGATCAGGATGCAGACATTATGACAAAGGCGCTCACTAGGAGAAAATTCGAATATCATAGAGACAGGATTGGGGTGAAGGATAATACCTTTCTTGTTGAGAGGGAGTGTTGAAAAGTCAACAAGAAACATGTGTCTAATTCACTTTTCCCTTAAATAAATTGGACAATAAATATTAATCTATTATCTCATTTATAACTGAGTGATTTGGAGTCGTAACATAATTATAAGTGTAGTTAAGTGAGTTGAGCTTAGTTGTACTAGTTGTAACTAAACTTTCATGAGTGAGAGTTTAGTGAATTAATTATTAATTAACTCAAATCAGTGAACTCACATGCAACTGAAGATTCGCCACGGTTAACTACATGCATGTCAGATCCAATGGAGACCCAATTGAGATAACAAGTGAAAGGGATAGTTTGGTTATCTGTTGTGATTTGAGTGAAGTGCACTCATGCAATCACACATGCAGTGGATATGCTTATGAGCACGTGGAAACTAGGCAATTCGAATTCATTGTGAGAATTCTAATTGTAGGGATTGTGCAGAGGAGGCAGGCTATTTGGACACAGAAATTGGCACATGTATTTGTTGAGTATTGTATGACAGTGTGAGATGATTGTATTGTATTGTACTGAGATATCTTGGATTAGATTTTTGTATGAGATTGTTTCATGATCCATGATATACATAATATATGATAGTGGGGTTTTTAGCTTTATGCTTTCCCAGAAAAACTTCTGTGTTATGTGTTCTTGATATTTCACTTTGTGATCGTGGTTTAATTTTCCGCAAGAATAATAGTAGAAGCGATTATGTATTTAACAGTGGCATATAATTGTTAGATCAGGATAATCACATGAAATACTTAATTTGTATTGAAATTTTTACACATTTCATGCCACACCCCATAGGAAACATTTTCTAGATTATGTTCAAGGTGATTTTGGACAGGTTCATTTGGGTGATGATGCACCATGCAAAATTGTTGGAATGAGAAAGGTACAAATAAAGAAAAAGAATGGAAACCAATGGTTGTTGAGAGAGGTAAGACATGTTCCGGATCTAAGGAAAAATAAAATTTCAACTAGCCAATTGGAAAGTGAAGGACGTATATCTATATTTACAGATAAGGCATGGAAGGTCACCAAAGGATCACTGGTGATAGAAAAATGAGAGAAGGTAGGTACATTGTATTTATGTATTGGTAATATTGACTCTTCTATCTCTTTATATTCTATAGGAGTGGATAAAAAACTGTGGCATCATAGGCTTGGATACATGAGTGAGAAGGGGATGCAGATACTTCACAAAAGAAAATTGTTTCCAGATATTAAATAAATTGATTTGGATTTCTGTGAGCATTGTGTTTATGGAAAACATAAGAGAGTTAAATTTTTCATAGTCAAAAAAGAAAAGAAGAGTGAAAGGTTAGAGCTTGTGAATATAGATGTATGGGGACCAACTCATGTATCATCTCTTGGTGAATCTCGTTATTATGCTACTTTTATTGATGATGAAACTAAAAAAACTTGGGTTTATTGCATTCAACAAATATATGATGTTTTTGATACTTTTAAGAAATGGAAAGCTTTGGTTGAGAATGAGATAGGAAAAAGGTTGAAGTGTCTCAGCTTAGACAATGGAGGTGAATACTGCAACAAGGTGTTTGATGATTATTGTTCATACCATGGGATTCTTAGAGAGAAGACAATTCCATCAACACCACAAGAAAATGGTGTGTCAGAAAGGATAAATAGGACAATCATGGAGCGTACAATGAGTATGAGATTGCATGCAAGGTTTCCCTTACAGTTTTGGGCATATGTTGTAGATACTGTTGTTTACTATTGTTATGTTTATAGGAAGATTGTGCTTGTCATTGATGGAAAGAACCGAAGGCAGAGCAAAAGGAAGCGTAAGACCAGGAGGAGGAGCAAATAATATGTAGAAATCAAATCTCAGAAGAGATAGTGCTTTGCACTTTCCAGAAGTGCAGTTGAGGTCCAAGATATGGAATCACAAGAGGAGCAAAGGTCGATACCTTTGAACACTTATAAAACCTTCTAATTCAGAGAGATCAGAAATCTCAAGAGGAAGAACAACAATGGCCATTGGATCACCAATCCTAAATTTTCGATGACCATTAGTTCAACGCCCAATGACCAGAGGAAGCGTAGAGGAGAAGTACAGATCTGATCGTTGAGGATCAACAGTCTTTGGATCCATAAATAAATGCACGAAGGTTAAGCCTTTGGATGAGCATAGGAGAGAGGAATTGTCAAAGTCCTGAAGTCTTGAAATAAGCAGGGGCCGTCCATAATCAAGACTGACAGTTGGCACACGATCCTCAACTCTGGAGCAAATCACTTTGTGGATTTTTCAGTTTGAGACTTGAAAAAATTGAAGTCTGGAGAGCCGAAGAGTTGGATTAAATGACAGTCGTCAGATCATTTTGAAGTTGAAGGACATGATAAGCTAGAAAAGTAGCATCGTAGAAATATCGATTCGTCGATCTAAGAACATGATTCATGAACAACATTTAGTTTGGGTGTAAAAGTTGCAAGGAGGTTACTGTTCATGGATTCTCACTTCAGAAGAATTGGCGACTTGAAAAGTCAAAATACCTAAATTCTCGAAGGCTGAAGTCCCGAAGTGAATGAGGATCCACGTTAGCAAGGACACGTGGCGTAATCAGAAAATGACAAGTGTCAAGTTGATTCGACATTTCAGGTATGTGAAAATCACAAATCCAAGTGACATGTGGTAGCTACTAGGCTCATGACATGTCATCAAGTGATGTCACTCTGGGAGTTTTACTTCGGGATATTTACCAGCAACACTTGCCCAAAGTTTCGAAGTCCTAAAGTGGTTTGGGGTCATCCATCGTTGAGAAGGACAGGTGGCATGAGATCCACAACTTCGGAAGTTTGTGGATGGGGAGAATGTGAAAATCACCAAAGACAAATATYGACCGTTGATCGTCAAGGGGAGTACGTGTCAGTTGATCTGATATTTTGGAGAAATCTCACTTAAGGATTTCCAGTTGAGACTTGAGAATTTTGAAGTTCGGAGATGTGAAAGGATCGTGATAGTTGATTTGAAAGGGACATGTGTCAGTGATTTCCATCTCTGGAGAAAAGAAAAGGAAGGTTGAAAGGTTGGAAAGCTAATATTTACAAACCTCGAATACCCGAAAGGATCGTGACCGTTGATCCGAAAGGGACACACATCAGTGGATTTTCAGCTCCAGGGAAAAGCAAAGGAAGGTTGGAAAGTTGAGATTTTCAAACCCTGAATACCTGAAGGGATTGTGACCATTGATTCGAGAAGACCACGCATCGTTAGATCATGGACTCCAGGTGAAATTCTCTGGGAGCAATCAAGAGTTTGAGAATTGAAATTCCCGAAGGCCAGACTCACGGAGGAGATCCTGATCATATATTAAGGAGGGAAAGTGTTTGCAGATCATCCACTCCGAAAGTTTGTCATATAGAGGAAAGAAGAGATTGAGACTTGAAACTCCTGAAGCTCGGATCATGAAGTACATCACAGCCGTTGATTCAGGAAGGACAGATATGAACCTTTAGTTTAGGAGCACCGTCAAGATCGTGAGATCGAAGGTCCCATTTCATTGTGGGGATTGAAGGTGCATGAATGTTAATGAGTTGAGGGCAGGTCGCAATCAAAACCATGGTTTTTGGAGAAAGGACACCTAGAGGCTCGAGGTAAATTGTAGGGTGAAAATAAGTTTGGTCTAAACTACCTTTGGATGCACCTACAATTGCATGGTCACATGAGCTCATCGCCCAAGGTCATATCGAGGGAGGAGATAGCACGTCGCTAAGCTCCACTTTGGAGTTTAGGAGATCGGGAGTTGAGAGAGTCAGGGTGACTCACGACAAATGAACCAAAACACAAAGTCCCAAAGTAATTGGCCCCAGGAGACCGACGAAGGTCATGAGAAGGAAGAGGCTTAGGATCCAAAGGAGCCAAAACCAACTGAATGTAACCGCCAGAGAAGACGAAGAATTTTGACTGATAGAGAAGAAAAATGTTCTTAGGATAACTTCCATAGAAGCCAAAGAACCTCGAATAACGGCTAGAGAATATGAAGAGTTCATATGATGATAAAGTAGATGACTCAACGTGTGAATGACATGTACAATAGATAAGAGAAATAGTTTCTTTTGTAGAGTGAGGCATGTGGGTAGGAGGATATGTAGTGGAGAATTGAAAGTGGATATCGGTGGCACAGTGAAGAGTATGCAGAGGAAACACAGAGCATAAAAGGAAGAAGCAAAGCTGAACAACAACCGAGGTTGAGCGCAGGAAGAAAAAGAGTAGAGCATAGAAGCTGAACTATGCAAAAGAAAAACAAAGTAAAGAAGATGAAGAAGGTAGAGGAGTCAAGGAGCTATAACAAACCATATCAGAGACATAGCAAGTAAGTAAAGATTTTTAAGATTCAATCAGGGTGGTAGGATGGTGCTAGGGAGGATTGCAGTCCTCTAAATTCTAGTTGGTGCTAGAAGATATTCTGGGAGTTGGTGCTTCCTTCTAGTGGGTGCTAGAGAAACCTGGGAGTTGGTGCTTCCATCTAGTTGGTGCTAGAGAAATCCGAGAGTTGGTGCTCTCTGCAAGTTGTAGCTTGCTATTAGAGGTTGTAGCCTTATATTTGAGTTGGAGCTCAAATACTGTGATGTACATGAAAGTTGGAGCTTGATTGACATCCTAAGAAGAAGAGGTTTTCTCTCTTTATGGGTTTCCTCATGAGAAATCCGTGTCTCAGTGTATTCTGTGTGATGGATCAAATATTGTTTATCTTTGCATGTTAAGTTATTAGTAACACATTAAATAATAATTAAGAAAGATTCAGAAAAGAACAAAAAGTTTCAAGCTTATATTATAACTGATTCACCCCCCCTCTCAGTTATATTTCCAACAATTGGTATCAGAGCCGGTTACTTTTATTTAAAGGTAGATCATTAAGATTAAACATGACAAGTCATGAAGGAACTTCAACCAATAAGGCCCCCCTGTTCAATGGAACTAACTTTTCCTTCTAGAAAGTTAGGATGAGAACCTACATAATGGATTTAGGTGCAGATGTCTGGGATGTGGTAGAGATTGGTTATGTTAAACTAGTTTTACTAGCTAATAAGGATGACAAGTTAGAATTCAGCTTCAACGCTAAAGCTATGAATGATATTGTAAGTGGGTTTGCAGAATTAGAGTTTTTCAAAGTCATGCATTGTGATTCAACAAAAGTCATGTGGGACAAGATGATAAGTAGCTATGAAGGTGATGAAAAGGTGAAAGACGCAAAACTTTAGACTGACATAATGAAGTTTAAGCAGTTAGATATGGATGAATATGAAACTACCAGTAAGTACTTCTTATGTATAGAAGAACTTGTCAATGCTATGAAAGGCCTAGGCGAAATGATAGCTGATTCTTTTCTAATCCAAAAAATATTAAGATCTCTTCCTGATAGATTTAACTCAAAGGTCTCTGCTATAGAGGAAATAGTTGATCTCAAAACGTTGACACTAGATCAACTTCTTGGAACCCTAACTGCTTATGAAATGAGAATCACCAAAGGTAAATCCAATACAAGAGAGACATCTTTTAAAGTAGAGAAAAACATAGACTCCGATATAGATGAGATTGAAGAAAATTTTGTGAGAAGACTGAAGAAAGGATTAGGAAAATACAAAGGTAAACTACCCTTCAAATGTTTCAATTGTGGTAAGATAGGTCATTTTTCATCTAAGTTTATTCACAAAAGAAAGAATCAGACATATGACGATGAAGAGAAGCACAAACACAAAAAAGGTCTATAAAGAGAATAATTTTAAGAAGAAAAGCCTTTGTGTAAATAATGATGATGATCCCTCAGATGATGAAAGCAGTGACTCTTCTACTGAAGATAAAATAAATGATATCATGTTAATAGCTTTAGAATACCTACACACTGGAGATATAGGAAGTGAGTTAGTTGACTGTGAGGCAGAAGTAGATCTTGAAGGAGAACTTGTCAGTGCCATGGAAGAGATTGATAGACTTAGAGAAAAGAAAAGAAAACAAAAACAATTACTGCTCAGATATGAGAAAACAAGAAAGGAACCATCTCAAGAAATTAATATGTTGAAGGTTCAATTAGAAGAAGCTAAGAAGATTGAATACATCCTCAAACAACAATTGAAGGAGGCCGAAACAAAAGGTGAAAAACTGGAAGCTGAAGTAGTGACTGTCAGAAAAGATCTAGAGAAATTCCAGGCCTTATATCATCAAAATTTGATAAGTATTAAAGCCTTATAAGGATTAGCCTCCATTTTGAATAAGAAAAAGAATTCAAAGTTGAAAACTGGTTTGGGTTATGAAGAGGGATCAAGTAGTGGTCATCCAATCAACAAAGAATCCATCAATTTTGTCAAATCTACAACTACTGACAACAACAAACCTGTAGAAACAAAGGAAGAGAATCAACCGCCAAGAAGGAGTGAAGGAAAAGCTACCAAAACTAAATCTGAAGAACAAAGAAATAATACACTCTCTTCTCAAGAAAATCATTAGCATGGAAGAAATCGACCTTCTCAAAGAAGACAACCATTTTCCAGGTACAAAGATTTTTTCTATGGATGTTGTTTTTACTGCTCTAACTTTGGCCACAAAGATTTAAATTGTTCTCTAAGATTTAGACATGAGCAATAAAGACAACCAAGGACTAAATGCCTATCTCAACAGAGAATGAGACAACCAATTTACAAACAACCACAGATTGCAAATCATATGATGGCTGGGAAAAAGACACAGACTAAGCATAACAATCACTATGATCCTTTATTCAATGAGCCATAATGTTACATCTACCATAATTATGGACATAAAGATGTAGAGTGTCGCTTAAAGAACTATAATCCAGATTCAAATCACAGAGTTGAAAACGTCAAGGTTTGGAAGAAGAATGAAAATAACAAGTGTGGATTGGTGTTGTCAGCTCAAAGACAAAAAGACTCTTGGTATATTGATAACGAATGCTCCAGTCATATGAAAGGTGACAAAAGTAAGTTCCTATCACTCAAGGAAAATAAATCAGGGAGTGTGACCTTTGGAAATGATGTTCCAGGAAAGATCAGAGGTAAAAGTCTGTTAAGCTTAAGTAATGGAAGAATCAAAGATCAAGATGTATTATTTGTTGATGGTTTAAAGTATAATATTCTTAGTGTCAGTCAGATATGTGACATAGGATGTGAAGTCACTTTCATTGCCAAGAATTGTAAAATAAAGACAATAAACACAGGAGAGATGCTTGAAAAAGGGGTTAGAACCGAAAACAATGTATATGTTATGAAGGAAGAAAAGGAGAAATTTGATTTAAGCAAAATTGATGAAATTTGGTTATGGCACAGAAGGCTTGGACACCTAAATTTTGATCATATTGTCAAAATGAATAATGAAGGTGCTTTGAAAGACCTTCCAAAAATATCTAAGCCTAATAAATCAGTATGCGAGTCCTGCCAAATGGGGAAGCTGACTTGTGCTCAATTCAAATCGAAGAGTTTCACATCTTCAGAGAAACCGCTTCAGCTTGTTCATATGGATCTGTGTGGACCATCACAAAAAGAAGGAACTTGAGGAGAAAATTACTTTATGCTGGTCATTGATGAATTCTCCAGACGTACGCGGGTTCCCTTTCTGAGAGAAAAATATGATGCGTTTGAGAAGTTCAAAAAGTTTAAGGCATTAGCCGAGAATCAGACAGGATTAAAATTAAAGGCAATTCACTTAGACAGAGGAGGAGAATTTCTGTCAAAAGATTTCAAATCATTATGTGATAGACATGGAATTAAAAGAGAATATACTATTCCAGGTACTCCTCAACAAAATGGAGTTGTAGAACACCAAAATAGATCTATTCAGCAGATGGCAAGGTATATGATGAATGAAAGGGACATTTCACAAACCTTGTAGGTGGAGGTTGTTCACACAGTTGTTCATATTCTAAAAAAAACACATCTAAGGCCAAACAGTGATAAAACTCCACATGAGTTGTGGTTTGGTCGACCTGCATCCATCAAGCACTTCAAAGTATTTGGAAGTAAATGCTACATAAAAAATAATGATGATCATATAGGATAGTAGAGATGATGAAGGTATCTTCTTAGGATATGCAATGAATAGTAAAGGATACAAATGATTTAACAAAAGAATGCATAAATTAGTAGACTGTATTGATGTTTGAATTGATGAGGAAGCTCCTGTAAAATATCAATAGAAAATAAGCACTAATCCAGATGAAAAATATGATGAGAATAATGAAAACAAAGAACAAAAAATCCCATATTCACAAGAAGATGATGAATCAGGTGGAGAAGAGACATCTAGACAAGAAGAATTAGGACAACAATCAACATCAAATCCTTCCTCCATAATTACTCAAAATAATCATCCTGAAAGTCAAATAATTGGTGAGAAAGACAAAGGTGTACAAACCAGGAGGAGGATAATCAAAGACACCAAGAAATCACATATAGCCTTCATATCCATGGTGGAAGCCAAGAACTGTTAATATTACGGTAGCTTTGGGAGGTATGAACCTCTATTGTGACTTATGACGAGATTAGAATATTCCGGAAGGAAGCAAAGAAGTAAAGGAAACCCTAGACGAGATGTCGACTGTAGAAATATAATTAATATGAATTAATTAGTATTCAGAAGGAGAAGTTGGCCCCAGTAGATCTACCAGAACCACTATAAATACAGGGTGCTAGTCTCTCATTTGACACATTCTTAGGATTGCAGAGAGCCATTTGTGCGCATTGTAGTTGGCAGTTTTGTGCGCAAGTTTCTAGGGAAGGTGTTGCGCCAGTTTTTAGGTGGGACTATCTGATCAACTTTGGTTTCTATTCTTGCTTGGTGCATTAGCCTTGCTTGGCTATTGATTGCTACCAATATTATTCTCTGTCAAGGTCAAGGTGCTCGGAGGGTGGATTCGGTCTATGGTTGGGTGACAAGGGTATTGTCAATGGTAAAATGAGCACAATCCTTCATATTCTAACATGTTATGGGCCCACAACTCCTTCATTCAGTCCAAATTCTGGAAGGAAGCATAATTGCTAGGATATTGAGCTCAATGAGGAACTTTCGCTAGGGTTACTAGCAGGAGTAGCTTCCAAAGACACTGCCGCAAGGGTTACTAGCAGAAGCAGTTGTAGAAACCCTAATCTCAAATCTGACACCTTGTGATGGAGTATCTCGCTCAAAAATAAGATATTCAGATGTGCCCTAACTCAACGCACCTTTTGGCTCTCTCAGAAGACATAAATGATGAATTTGAAGTTTTAGATCAAGGCATGACCAGTTACCAGTCAACCGAAGACATGAGCAAAACAATCAGTATTTTACACTACTCAGCACTTACTGGAACGATTGAAGATGACATGTGGATAATCGACATTGGAGCTTCTAGGCACATGATGGGAGATCAATCCAGACTCTCAAATCTAAATGAGAAGAAGACCTCGTACAAGGTAAATCTTGGAGACAAAACCACTTACCCCGTGGAAGGATTTGGACAAGCCTCCATCAAAATGAAAACAGGTAATTATGTTCACTTAAGGAATGTTTTATATGTACCTTGTTTAGAAAAGAATCTTGTATCAATATCTTGCCTAGAAGACAAGGGAAACATAATAGTTTTCATGGATGGAAAAGTGTTATCATGGCATAAAGACTCCAGCATAGAGAATGCTAGGGTTATTGGAAGTCGTGAAGGAAATTTTTACAGACTACTACAACAAAATGAAGAATCTCTTGTACATGGCGAAGTCAACCCTAATGAAATTTGGCATAGAAGGTATGCTCCTATTAATTATCAAGCATTACCCTTTCTCAAAAGAATGGTTGAAGGAATACCAGAGTTGCAGTATACACATGAAGGAATTTGCAAAGGATGTGCCCTTGGGAAGAATATCAAGATCTAATACACTCAGATGTTTGTGGTCCGATGGTAGTAAAATCTCTAGGACGATCTTCCTACTACGTAATCTTCATAGATGACTATTCAAGAAAGACTTGGAAATACCTACTGAAGACAAAAGACGAAGTATTCAACAAGTTTCAAGAGTTCAAAGAAGAAATAGAAAACCTCATGAATAAGAAGATCAAGATGCTAAGAATTGATAATGGTGGAGAATACACATCAAAGGAATTCATTTCATTCTGCAAATCGAAAGGGATTAGGAGGGAGTTGACTGTTCCTCATAATCCTCAACAAAATGGTGTAGCAGAAAGAAAGAACAAATCCATTAAAGAAACCGTAAAATCCTTACTAAATGATCAAGGTCTATCCATGTTCTTATGGGGAGAAGCAACAATGACAAAAATATATGTGCCAAAAAGAATTCCTCATCATATATTGAAGGACATGACACTAGAACTCAGGTAAGAAACCTAATGGGGAAAATCTAAGAATATTTGGATGTCCTGTTTAATCCCACATTCATAAGGACAAGAGGAATAAACTAGAACCTTCAGGAAAGAAAGGGATATTCATGGGATATAGTGATTCATCCAAGGCTTACAGAATATATATTCTAGAACAACACAAGATCAAGGTCAGCAAAGACGTAACATTCAATGAAAGGATGGCCTTCAGGAAATCCATCGAAGAAATTATAGAAGAAGAAGAGCTTGAAGAAACTAATGAAGAAAACACAGAAAATGAAAGTGACAAAAAGGACCAACCTGATCATCCTATGGAGCCATGTGAGAACATTGATTCAGATATCGTGCCTAAGACCAAGAAATGACCAGCTTGGCTTAAATCTACCTTACAAGACACAAAAAGACTTAAGGTTCCAGAAGGAACATTAAGAAAGAGTAAAAGACCTAAAAGATTCTCAAGTTATGCAACATACATGACGAAGCTTCTAGATGAAGAACCTACCACATTTGAAGAATCATTTCAAAAGGGACAATGGAAAGAATCTATGAAGGAAGAGCATCAATCCATAATGAAAAATGAGGTATGGGAAATCGTACCAAGACCTAAAGAAAAATCGGCGGTAACTTCAAAATGGGTGTACAAGATCAAACATGAAACAGATGAAAGCGTGGATAAATATAAGGCAAGATTCATAGCTAGAGGGTTCTCCCAGAAGGAGGGAGAAGATTATGATGAAACATTTTCTCCGGTGGCTAGATATACTTCCATCAGAGCTATCATATCTCTTGCCGCTTCCATGGGATGGAACTTACATCAGATGGATGTAAAGTCAACTTTCCTCAA